>CM039622.1:25154981-25754981 GCA_022457165.1 Juglans mandshurica
TTAATTTGTGCATGTGTTTGTGTGTATTACCAGGACTAAATGCAATCAATATCTAGAACTCAAGCCCTCTCTCTCTCTCTCTCTCTCTCTCTCTCTCTCTCTATATATATATATATATATTGAAGAAAACTGAGTACTCCAAAGATCATGCATGCGTTTATGAGATCATGATCAGGAGGTATTTATCTAGACAGGAAATATAAATTCCAAATTTGGTTCTTTTTTTAAAATTTTTAGATGGTGAGAAGACTCAGATTATCTGATTATTTCAAGAGAAAAGGTTGAATATATACTTCAGTCTCATGAAAAGGACTTCATTAATTCTACGCGTATTAACAGCCCTATATATATATATATATAGATTGATAATGAGACAGTCAATTAGAATGTTTTCTGACAGGAATATATATATATATATATATTTCTCAAATACCTAGATTTTACATCCCTATATAAAGGGAAGAAAACATATAAATTCATGGAAAGCGTTCCTACGTACGTACTCTAGCTAATAGCTGTAATTATATATATATTGCATGCATGGTATAATAAGTTAATCTTTAATTTCTTGTATTAATCTAGCTTGCTATCTAGGACAAGCAGTCTTTCATATATTATATATGGGATGACACATGAAAATGTTTAATTAATTAATTCGATCGAGGATAATTCTCTCTTCTTCACTTTCTTTTAACAATCATTATATGATAATCAGTACTTCCAGCTGATCGGTGTTTTTGTACTCAAAACATGATCTCTAATAATAATAAACATACGTATGCAAATGTCCTTTATAGTAAACTGAAATGAACAGCTACCTAGATAATCAATAATAACATAAATATTCATGCTCAAGTAGCTAGCTGCTAGGACTAAATATATATATATATACATATTTCATTTTAAAAAATATTAATCTCATACAAAACAACAACTTAAATTATAATTTAAATGAATAAATTAAAAATAAAAGCAATTAACTGACAAAATCCTTCAATTTCAGAGAAATAAGTCTGATCTGCTTCCAAGTTTCCAACAACAATAAGTAATTTAAACTTCTGCAGATGCAAAATCTAGTTTAATAAAGTCATTGTAAGATCATATTATTGGTGACGCTCATCATCATCGTAAAAGAATTTAAACCTAACCTAGCTAGAAGCTGCAACGATCTGTGAATAACTATCGTAGTAGGAAAAGAGGTCTTAAACCAGCTGGTTAAATTGGGCCTAAATGTTCCAGGTCAGGTTCAGCCCACTTCATTTGGACAAAGTAAAAACGTACGTACAGACCACACCGGCCTGTTTCTGAGTTAAAAATCTGTCAACTCCTACACATACAAAGGACCAATTTATATAATGTACCTCGGCATAGGAAAACAAATTGAAAGAAATTAGAGAAGAGAAAATATAAATAACACTCTACTGTGCATAACAGCCCCTGCACACTAAGTGTATTGGGTGAAAAAAAACAAAACCACAGCACGGGTGTGCTGCGGCAATGGGCTGATGCCCAGAACTTCTCATTAGAAAAACACTACAAAACAAAAGGGCCATTTGCCGGCATTTATAATAATGGCATTTATGTAAATGCCGGTAAAAATAGTGATTTGCCGACGTATTGTTTATGGGTCGATAATTAGCGGTGCATATGCCTATATGCCAGTACCTAAATAAACGTCGACAAATCAGAGATGATTTGGCGGCATTTATATTAGTGGTGTTTATAGATATGCCGCGAAAATAGAAGTTTAACGACGTTTCATTTTTACGCCGGTAATTTAATATACATTTGTCGGCGTTTGCATAAACGTCAATAAAGTAGAGAGGATTTAGCGGCGTTTAGATTAGCAGTGCTTATTGATATGCTGAGAAAACATAAATTTAACAACGTTTCATTTTTACATCGGTAATTTAATATACAATTGTCGGCATTTGCATAAACGTCAATAAAGTAGAGAGGATTTAGTGGCGTTTAGATTAGCAGTGCTTATTGATATGCTGAGAAAACATAAATTTAACAACGTTTCATTTTTACATCGGTAATTTAATATACAATTGTCGGCATTTGCATAAACGTCAATAAAGTAGAGAGGATTTAGCGGCGTTTAGATTAGCAACACTTTGATATGTCGGAAAAATAGAAATTTATTGACGTTTCATTTTTACACCGTTAATTAAATATACATTTGTAGGCGTGTGCATAAACATCAATAAAGTAGAGTGGATTTAGCAATATTTATATTAGAGGCGCTTATAGATATGCCAAAAAATAGTAATTTATTGACGTTTCATATATATTACTGGCCTTTATACAAATGCCGGTAAATGGACATTTAATTACGTTTCACTTTGAAGTAGCTTGTAGTTAAATATACATTTATCGACGTTTGCATAAATGTCAGTTTAAAAATCTCATTTTTCTCATGTTTTACGTTACTCGTGCATGAAACTAGGATATATGAAGGCTAACCTACGTGAAGGAAAAAAAAAAGAAGCCCAAATTTCAACCTTTTCAAGCACTATATAAAATACCAGACGCTCTATACATGTTCGATAGTAGAAAAAGTTCTCTCGGCCTTGGGAGCGGACAGATTAACCAAGAGAAGAAATCTACCTCCAGTTTTTGCATATATTTACGTCATGTGAGTATAATTTTTATTTTTGTTTAGTTTCTTTTAAATTATTAATGTTCAGATTTTAATGTTTATCTTCATGAACATGTTTTAGCAAAAATTTTTATGTTTATTTATGTTCAAAATTTAGAATTTATTTTCATAAACTTGACTACCGGGATACTAGGAGAACTAAGCAATTAAGTAACATAACTCTAGCTGTAACACCCCGGCCGAGCACTAATCCCGATCTACAAATTTTTTTTAAGTTATTAAATATGGGAAATCTATTTAGGTAGATTTTGAATAGGCCACGAGTCCAAAAATTTTATTACGACGGGATATGAATTTTTATTAGACTTGATCATTAAGTTATAAAGTTATTTAAGGGACTAAATGATATCTTTTATGTTATAATTGTCTCGAAAAATTTATAAGAAAAGATTTGGTTAGTTTAGAATTTGAGTCGAGGCATATTAATATTTATTAAATACTTGATTTAGAAAATTTTGGACAAGCCGAATAGATTATGGTATGTGGAAACGGACCAATCCATTTGTTAATTCTATACAATATCCGAGACGTAGGCTCAAACACTTGAAATGGACTCAAAAAGCCCAAGCCGTGGGAACTAAGGATCGGACTCCATGCCATGTACGTCTCCACGTTCATGCATGCACGTCTCTTCCATTAGTTTCTCTAGGGTTTTTATAAGTCTTCTTTTTTCCTTCCATTATACGAGTATCACACACACAATACCCTCCCGTAAATCACCTTCAACCTAAGTTACACCTGCCGCCGCCTGAGTTGAAGTGAGCCACCAAGAACTGCCCAAGCCCCACCGCGAGCCACCCTATACTGCGAACAACGTCTCGGTCGAATCCCGCTGTCCAGCCGTCGCCCACGTCCAAACTCTGGCCCAGTTGCACCGTGGCCTCTGCCTAGCACCACCGTAGACCCACGCCACCCCAGCACAGCCCAACACCACTCCAGAACCAAATACACCCCTCCTCTGTTTCACTCACCGAAAACAGAGTGTGCCTTCCACAGTACCGTGAGACGCAAACCAGCCACCCCATGCCGCCAGCCTCCTCCATGCCGTTGCTACCTGCACAGAGATCACCGCCGGTCACCTTCATGCCACCCCCAAGCCGCCGTGTTCCTCTTGGTAAGCCACGGTCTCCTCTCCGTCTCTCTCTCTTTCTCCCACCACGTTTATCTCTCTCTCTCTCTCTCTCATCATTCTCTTTCTCTCTCACCCCCACAGTGCGCTGCCGTCGCTCCCAGCCGCGCCGCCGTCGAAATTCACCTACTGCCGCTCGTGGTCCTTGCGGTAATCCTCTGCCGCGCAACCTCGTGCTAATTCATGGTTGTTTTTTTTTCAATATTATTAATATTATTATTTATTTATTTATCTATTTTAGTGATTAAGGAAATATTTTTTAACTGGGAATTTTTTTTTTTTTAAAAAAATATTTAAGTATATCAAAAAAATTGAATGAAATAAATCTAGGAAAATATTTTTTTGCCTTTTCGAGACATCCTCGGGCCACGTCCTTCGAGAGATGTATTACTACTCTTTCAAATAAAAAGTCTTGTTTCTGTAAAGCAAGATACATAAGCAAAAAAAATGCATGATATTACATATATGCTCTGTGAATTATAAGCCGCATAATCGTTCCCAACATGTGGTTTTGGTTGGGCTTCATTTGAGGATGGACCTTGTTTATTTTGATTGGGCTTGATGATAAGATCAGCCTATCATTTATGTGGGCCTTTGTCGTTGTGATGCGCACACTTCTTGAGATGCAGTGACTCATTTGCAATAATTCCATTCGATACAAATAGTATTTATTGTAGGTCTTCTAACTAGATCAGTTGCAGTTAATAATTTTGTCAATCCCAATTCACTTTCTTTTTTCTTAACAGGTCCATCTTAATCATAATATAACTTTATTTCTTAGCTTCCCAACTACACTCTCATTTGACTCAATAGCAATATGGACAAGACCAGTTGGATGACAATGCGTCGCAATACGAAAGAATATGTTGATGGTGTTAATGAGTTTTTAAAGTTTGCAAGTGACAACATGGGTATTGATGGGCTAATCTGTTGCCCATGTAAAAAGTGTTGCTTGTTTAAGTATTTCAAGGTCGATATGGTGCACAACCACTTGATTTACTATGGAATTAGTCAGGGTTACACAATTTGGCACGCTCATGGTGAGAAGGTAAATTCGATGCCTAATGTTGGTACTAATACCCCCGTCAATGATGAGCAAAGCCAAGAAGGACCTAGTGAGATGCATACAATGTTGCAAGATGTTTTTCCTATGTTTGTACCTAGAGTGGTTGGAGGTGGGCTTGAAATGGGTGTGGAAGCTGAAGCAGTAGATGAAAATTCTCAAGGTCTCAATGAGGGTGTTCAAAAGTTTTATAACATGTTGAAAGATGCTGATGAGCCATTATATGAAGGGTGTACAAAACATAGTAGGTTTAGTGCTATTGTACGCTTGTGGAATATGAAATGTTTAGGCGGATGAAGTAACAATATTTTTGCAAAGCTTCTTGAATTTCTAAATGAGTTACTTTCATTGGGACTATCGTTACTTAAAAATACATATAAGGTTAAAAAGTACATAAGTGACTTAGAGCTTGAATGCATAAAAATCCCAGTATGTCCTAACGGTTGTATATTGTTTTGGAAGAATAATGAAAATAGAGAAACGTGTATGTTTTGCCAAACTTCAAAATGGAAGCAAAATACTGATATAGATGGAAGGAATAAAAGAAGCCCAGCAAAGGTTTTGCGTTGGTTTCCTTTGAAGTCAAGATTGCAAAGACTTTTTATGTCATTGAAAACTGGTTCACACATGAAGTGGCATGCTAAAGGTCGAACAGATGATGGTGTATTACGACATCCGGCAGATGGGATGGCTTGGAAGACGTTTGACTCACAACACAATGATTTTGCATCTGACCCATGCAATGTCAGACTTGAATTAGCCGCTGATGGATTTAATCCTTTTGGTAACATGAACATTTCTCACAGTACTTGGCCAGTTATGTCATACCTTATAATTTGCCTCCTTGGATATGCATGAAACGATCGACTTTCATGTTATCATTGATAATCCCAGGCCCATATTCACCCTCTATGAAAATAGATGTGTACCTCGAACCTTTAATAACAGAACTGAAGGAATTATGGGAGGTCGGATCACCGACCTACGATGCCTGCTCTAAAGGAATGTTTACGATGCGTGCAGCCTTGATGTGGACAATCAATGACTTTCCTGCATATGGTGATTTGTCTGGATGGAGTACAAAAGGTCGATTTGCGTGTCCTTATTGTATGGATAATACATGGTCTAAGTAGGGGTGTCAAATCGTGTTAACAAATTATGTTCGTGTCGTGTCAAGGTGTGTACATTATACTTAATGGGTCAACATGAACACGACCCGTTAAGGATTTCATGTCAAAATCTCAAACCCGAACACGACATGGTAAGATAACGGGTTGGCACGACACGATCCGTTATAACCTGTTAATGAGTAAGAAATAAATTTACACAACATGACACGACACGACCCATTCCGTTTCAACCCGTTTACGTTAATGGATTGAACAAACACGTTATGACAGGACACGACCCGTTTGACTTAATTGATTTTATATAAATATTTAAATATAAATAATATCTATAAAAAATAAAAAACTCACTACAAGTCTAAAATTACAATCCAAACAAATATAATCCACACAATTTGTAATAATATTCATTATTAAAATTACATCCCAAATATAATAAACAAAACATACATTATAAATATATTAATGTTACAATCACAAATATAATAAAAAATTAAAAACACAAATCTAAACAAATTTAAAACTTGAAGAAGGAAGTGGGTTAGGTAGTTTATGATTTTTTTAATTTGTTTGGTCTAAAGGTGTAAAGGTAAATTCAATTTTCTTAACGGGTCATAACGGGTTATAATGGGTCATAACGGGTTGACCCGTTAGTGACCCGTTAAGCAATCGTGTCTTAACGGGTCAACCCGTTTTGACCCGAATCCGTTAAGGCTAAACCCTAACCTCCTTTTATAGTGTCGTGTTCGTATTGGATTAACGGGTCCTGTCACATATTGCTACCCCTAGGTCTAAGTGGTTAAAACATGAAAAAAAGTTTTCATATATGGGATATAGAAGATTCTTACCAATGGATCATAGGTGGAGAAAGCAAGCTAGTGCATTTGATGGTACGAAAGAAATTAATCATCCGCCTGTTGTGCCAAATGAAGATGACATTATGAGACAATTAGAGAATTTTGAATATGTTGCTGACATGCAGAAAAGAAAAAGGACTAGTGAACACGATGTTGACATGCAATCCATATGGAAGAAGCGCAGTATTGTCTTTGACTTACCATATTGCAAAGGAAATTTGTTACGACACAATCTTGATGTAATGCACATAGAGAAGAACGTTGTTGATAATATAATTGACATATTGTTGAACATTGATAGTAAATCAAAAGATAATTTGCAAGTACGCCTTGACTTAAAAGAGATGGGTTTGCGACCATAACTTTATCATATTCCCAAAACTTCTAACAAGACATATTTACCTCCAACTTCTCTCACAATGAGTAATGTGGAGAAAGATGATTCATTAAGGATTATTAAAAATGTAAAGATGCCAGATGGTTACGTCTCAAATGTTTCACGTTGTGTTAAACCTCGAAAACGTACTAAAGAGGGTATGAAGAGTCATGATGGTCATATACTAATACAACAACTGCTACCATTGCATTGCGCAAGTCCATATCTAAGAAGGTTGCAGAATCATTAATAGAGTTGTCTACATTCTTTAGGGGAATTTGTTCCAAGACGTTGCTAGTATAAGATTTAAACCGATTAGAGTTTAGAATACCCTACATACTATGCCAATTGGAGATGATCTTTCCACCTGGATTCTTCACTATTATGGTGCATTTGACTGTGCATTTAGTTGCTAAATGCAAGCTTGGTGGGCCAGCTCATTATCGATGGATGTATCCTATAGAGAGGTATGTTATAATTAGTATATCTAATATTAATGATTTGTACACAACTATGGCACAATTTCTTTGAAATGATACTAGATTTGTTATCATGTTAGGTATTTATATCGACTTAAATTTCATGTACGTAACAAAACTGCACCGGAAGGCTCCATTTCTGAAGTATACTTATTGGAGGAATTGTTGACGTTTTGTTCTCGTTATTTGAAATCCGCACAAACAGTATTTAATAGACCATCTAGAAACCCTGATGATTTTAGGGGGGAGGTTGTTGATATTCATCTTGATATGAAGTCATTGGCTCAAGCGCATCGATATATCCTCTTCAATGTCGATGATTTTATTCCATTTTGCAAGCGAGTATTCCATTATTAAATTTTTAATATGTACTACTCAATTTTTTTTTTTTTAAATTTGTTGGTGTAATTATAAGATTCATTTCTAATACCATATAAGTATATAGGATCCATATGGAAATGTTAAGGATGACATTCAACCAAAATGAGTTATCGGGACACAATCTACAAAGAAGCATCGAGATGAATTTTGTGAATGGTTTCGGGACTATGTAAGTTCTACATTGCATCTATTAGTACATCACACATACATATAACTCACATTACATTTAGTTCGTTATAGTCACTCTAACAGATTTTTTTTGTAAATAAATTCTCAGATTGTGAATATGGATCATACTCAAAGAAATGAGTTAGGTCGAAAACTTGAATTACATTCTAAAAGGCTTGTACAAACAACAAGAGAATTTAAGAGAATTGTTGTAAATAGCACCAAGTTTCGCACAAAGAATTGTTGTACAGCGTGCCAACACGCTTAATTGAGGTGCAATATTATGATGGATCTCGATACATACTATTTAAGTGTGACTGGGCAGATATGTCTCATGGTAGAGGTTACAAGGAGGACAACTTTGGTTTTAGTCCTGTGAATTTCTCGCGTCTAATACATACTGGGGAGCGGATTACTGATGATCTGTTCGTATTATTGTCGCAAATTTCTCAAGTATTTTATGTTTCCAATGAAAGAGAACCAAACTGGGTTGTTGTTGTCAAGACAAAACCAAGAGATACATATGACATCGGTTAAGAAGAAATGACAGATGATGAAGATGAATACATACTCAATGAGCGAAATAACCCCAGAATTGATGATATTATTGATGTAGCCATTGATGATGTTGTGTGGGTTCGGAATGACATAGAAGGAATAACAGTCGATCTCACTTGATCTTTAAAAATGGAAATCCAAACTTGACGCATTAATATTAATGCATCCACTAGTATATTTTTTGTCACTAAGTTTGCATTTGTAGTATTGAATTGCAACAACGTTATTTATTTTTTGGTATTTTTGGTGTTTTTTTTTTCTCTGAAGCATTAATTTTTTGGACCGGTAGAATGGCATAAAAAAAGAAGACAAAGACTCTAAAATCACTCTTGAACAAAAATTCATCTACAGCTTTACCATCATCATCAACACAATATTTTCTCCATCCTCGAGGAAAATAGCAGGCATCTACACTAGCTCAACCTGCATCACAACCACCTAGATCTACACTTGGAGCAAGGGGTTCAGGGCTCGTTGAGAGTGAGCAAGTATCTCCTACCATTGATGAATAGGCCTCACAACCACTTGGATTTGCACATGGACAAGCTCGACAAATGTAAGGATAAAAATGAGTGCATAATTGATGGTAAGGATGATTACAAATGTAATTGTGTAGTATGTATTAAGTTACAAAATTATTGTATAAATTATACTACAATATGAAAAGTTGACAGATATACGAAATTAAGTAATGTGGGTGTGTGCGCGTGCGCGTGCGTATATATATATATATATATATATATATATATATATATATATATATATATATATCGTATTAGAGTATTGGTGTTTGAATCCTTTTACATCACACATAATCAACATAACATAATTTGATCTGTAAGACTCAAGTTTTAAAATTTATTTTCTTAATCAAATTATGCCATATAGATGGTTATGTGGTATAAATCTTTCAAATATAATTTTCTTCTTGTATTATCAATAAGAGTAAAGTATTAAGTTAATAGTTAAATTATAGTTATAAAATGAATAGCATTAAACTTATAAGCTCTAATCGATATAGTTCACGTTGTTTGAAATTGAAAATTATTGTGTATATGCTATAATTAATGGAAAATGATACTATATCACCTGAGTTTGCCACCCCAATTTGAACGCTAATATATATATATATATATATATATATATATATATATATTTTAAAAAAAATTCTTAATAGTTAAAGAAGTAACTATTAGTAAATTGATGTATTTTAAAAAAATTTAAATATATTTAAAAATGCATAAAAAAAAATTTGAAGTGCAAAAGCACTAGGAACACACCTAGCTATGCACGCTGGGCGGCATAGTAACACTGTCCATAATTGGAACATGGTTGTGGAACTTATAATTAATTATAGTATAAGCAATTAAGTATCATGATCTAACTATTAATTATAATTACTCTAAGACATAAACTAGTATATATATTGGTATAAGTTATTTTTAAGTATGTCATGAAAGAACATTTAGCAATTACTCTATGATATACACTGGTACATATTCTAGTATTAAGTATATGTAAAGTTGATTAATAATTTGTGATACTATAAATATATTATGACATAATTACTAACGCTTCTACAAGCTGTATAGTTGAACATAAGTTATATACTTCAATATAAGTATATGCCATATATATATATATGATTACTATATAAATTAATTCTATAGAGTTAATACCTACTTTAGATTTGAATAACCGATACCACACCGGTTACACCCTTAAACCGATACTTCCGATTTTACCCGTTTCAGTCCCGTTCAGTTTGATTTTTCTAGTTTTAGTATAGTATTAGTGGATTATATAGATTATATAGTTAGTATAACTATACCATAGTGATATAGTGATATATAGTGGATTATATAGTGATATAGTATTAGTATTAGTACTAATATTATAGTGATTTATATTTAGTATTAGTATAAATAACAATATATATATAATAATAATAATATATAATAATATCATATAGTGATATTGTATTTGATTATGTATGTTAGTGATAATATGTTAGTGATAATATGTTATTGTCTAACTTATTTATATATAAGATTATATATGTTACTGATAGTATGCTTGGATACATATACGTTTGTGGAATATGATGGTTACATATATATACTTTTCATATGAATGTATATGATCAAATGTATATAAATGTATTTATAAAAAAGAATATATATTATAATTTATTATCGTATAAAATTTATTTATCCTTAATATATATAGTTTATATTAATAACATATGATCAAATGTTCAACTTTACAAAAAGAAAAATTATATCCAATGTTATATTAAGATGTATAAGATTAATTTTATGTTATATTAAATATTATATTAAATTTATATTATTAGATTATTATTATTCATGAATACTAGGATTTTAAAATTTAATGTTATATTAATTGAAATTTAGTATATAATATAAAATTACTTTATATAAATTATGTATAATATAAAAAATCATATAAAACATATTTTATATAATATGATAAATTAAAAAAAAAATATATATATATATATATATATATGAACTGGTCCGGTGTTAGAAAATGGAAAAGCGAAATCGGATCGTTTCAACCAATTTTGAAAAAAATGAAACTAATACCGAGCCAAACCAATTTTGAAGCGGACTAAATCCATCGGTTCGGTCTGATTCAGCAGTTTATCATTTTCTTTTTTCCTACCTCGACCCAATAAAAAGTTAAAAAGAAAATAAAAAATAAAAAACTCATTACTCTATTTTACGTATTTTTTTCAATCATTTTATCATGTTTTGCAAAGTTTTATCATGAGCGTTTTTTATTGGTGTTGATCAAATATATTTTTTGTATACAAAGACATCACACAAAAATAATTTTAAAAACTGACGTGGCTTTATGTGGTCTATCAGATATACTTTACAATCTAACGAATCACATCAAATCACATCAATTTATAAAATTACTCTTGTATATCTTTATTATTAGAGTATTTCTTTTTTTTTTATTATAGCTTTTTCATATTTTACAGATAAATGTTTGAAATATATATTAAAAAATAAATAAATGCATCATATTTTAGTTTTAAAAGTTGGCAGCAACTAGAGTCTAGCACTAATTTTCATTAGCTACTTTTCACCTTGGCGACGTATAGTAGCTAATGAAAATTTCCCCACAAAGCTGCACCCCATGAACTCCCCACAACCCACGTCCACATATGAATAGAATTTTTCCATGGCAGATGAATAGAATTTTCCCATGGCTACCCCGAAATCCGCCATGAGATTTTGTTTCACCACATGGAAAACAGAGCACGACCAACTCCCATGTATGTCGTCCGTGTTTTCTTCCATCGCCACGCCGGTGGAAGCTAGCTTCAAACCCGATGCTTCACCACCACCGAAAGTAACCCCACTGTCGAGTTGTCCACGCCGCAATCTCCCACGAAGCTGCACCCCACGAACTCCCCACAACCCACGTCCACAGCCCTATGTTTAGTCCCACAGCACTGCAACCTCGGTGCACCAATGCCTTAACCTATTTTTCCTCCACCGTGAACCACCATCGTCCAGTCACCTGCTCAAAGGAAACCAAATATCTCTGTTTTTAAACATGAAAATAGAGCATGTTTGGTGTCCAATCAGTTTCTGTCAGAAGCTGTGCCAGCAACTTGTCACCAGGGCATCGTGGCCCAGCCGTGACACACGGTCCCAAATATCTCTGAACTCCACCACGTGCCACGAAGTATCCCGCCGTGAGTTCACATGATGTTTATTCTTCTTCTTCAATTCCTCTTCTTGTTTTTACTACTTTCTCTTCTGTCGAGCGGCAGCCCCGTTTCTTTTCGTATCCAACTTCGCGAGCATCTAGAGGTGTACACAGGTAAGCCCCTAATTTACTGAGATCTATTGGTATTCTATCATTCCAGATATGCGTTCTTGAAGTGGATACTCAGATTTGCGCTGTTTGCTCCCCATTAATCTAGGTTTTGCTCATTCCGATATTTTGATTAGATGATCAACTGTAGAGCCCGGACAAGGCTGTTGACATATTGATATGTGGTTTTGTTTCTCATATATATGAACTCGGGGTAGGTGCCGCGTGGGTTATGTTGGCAAGGTTGCTGAATAATCATGTTGAGTAATTGATTGTTTATAGTTAATTTGAGGTCAATGAGCATCCTCTGGTATTACTTTGGGAACTATTTCTATTATTATCCTTAATTCTGGGAAGGAAGAGTACACTCTACTAGAGGAATTTTTTGTATCCATGCTGGCTGAGAGCATGCATGGAATATGTGCTTCGGGTAATGCCCCTGACGAGATTTTCTGCTGATGCATTCGATGTGGTGACAATTTGTCTAGTTGCATTTGTTAGAAAGAAGAAATATGTTGCTGGAAACTCTCTGTTTTCATTGATAAATTTTGTCTATAGCAGATGGTATTTATACATGATGTAAAAGAATAAAAAACAATTGAGTTGGTTATAAAATCACTGTAGGGACTAGTAACAAATTCCTCTACTGTTAGTTTCTAGAACTTGTATTTGGTTGTGTGGTGCTCTGCTGTGTGGTGCTCTGCTGTTTAAATTACGATGGCTCTGTAGTTGTCCTCCATTGCTTGCTGTAGTGTCATGCCGAGTGCTCTCATTCTGTTTGTGAACAGGTGACATAGAATCATTTATTTCAATAGCATTCTTAATTGTACTTGGTTGCATTATTTACTCGGTCTACTTCCGATCTCGTATTCGTAGCTTAGGTTGTATTCAACTTAGTTACTTTAGTGGTCCTTGGATCATCCGGATTACGTTCATCTTGTTTGCAATTTGGTGGGGTTTTGGTGAGGTGATATGGCTAAGTTTGTTGAGACGTGCTCTTAACTTGAAATGGCAGGAAATTGTTTGCAAAGGCTACATCGTCTCAAATCTGGGGTTTGCAGTACCTTGCCTCTTTCTCACCCTCGTGTTCTCCTGCGAGTGCCCTTGCAGAAGACACAATTGGGAATTCTAAATGGAAGATGGAATGGGAAAACAACAGGTAATGTTCTTCTCTGCTGCCTTCCTGTGTTCATTCTTCAGCTCTTCGTTATTTTAATTGGACCCAGTTAAACAAGGATAAGAGTTACCTGAGAAAGCTGCCCTATTATTTTTTGAGTACGATCGCCGCTTCTAGGATGGGAAGAACTGATGATATGGCCCTATGCACTTACCCCTTACTGAGTACCATATTCCTAGGAATTTTTGCCATGATCCTCACTGCCTACTTGTTTTGGCTTGAAAGTCGGATATTGAAATTGGTCATCAATAAGAGTTTGCAGAAGAGAGTTTACACATTGGTATTCTCCGTTTCTAGTTCCCTCCATAAACTTGTACACTTCCATTCAAATTAGGACCTTCCAGGATCACTAACAGTATTGTAGATTTTGTTGTCTGGCTTCTTTACAAAAGAAGTTAAAGCAGCTTGTATATATGTGACTATGTCTGAAGTATATAACATGATATAGACTTTGATAGACCAGACATCTGACTCTAGGTCATGTCAGCTCTCTTGGTAATTTATATCACAACACCTCAATGCTAAACAAGCCAACTGTTAAGCCTGTACAAATGGCCAATCCCCAGCAAAAGGATCCAATAGGGCATTCAACTGTTTTACAGAGTGCTTGCTGCAGGCTTCTAGTGTCAATTTGTTAAGATGATATTTTTCATTTGGGTACTTTTTTTTTTGCCTTGTTTGCACAATAGCTCTTGCATGTATCCGCTGGCATGTTCTTCTGTGAAAATATTTGTCTCAGTTTACCTGATTGTTTCCCTTATTCATGGATTATCTTTTGGAGGTTGCTTGGTTGCCCTTATTCATGGATTCTCTTTTAGAGGTTGCTTGAATGTTGCTCCCAATGATTGAATATATGTAAATCAGTTTCAGCCTTGTAATTTGGATGTCGATAACTACACTTCTGAGGGAGCATACTTATATTTCTGTTATGATATTTGTTGATGGGGGTGTAAGCACAAATATAAATAATAAGTGACGTGTGGATCTTATCTCCTTTTGCTTATAACTCTCTCCCTCATTAAAGCCTTCTCTTTATTTCTGGGGCAGGTAGAATTGGTCGAAGACCAGCAAGATGTTACCGCCAGATTAAAAATAAGCCATATTCCCTTTTTGGAGTGGAACGTGCAAAGAGGTGCAAGTTGGTCAGACCCAATGGTAAGGTCTTCCTTTTTTGGAAATTGTGGTATTCTATTTGGATTACTAGAGTATGAATCATTCTTTTCTATTACATTTTGGAAATTAGATAGTCTCATTATATTTAAGAAATTTATAGTTTATGTATTACTTGGAGAATGATTCGTTTAGGTCTTACTTTGTTTTAGTTGTTTATTTTTTTCTGACAGCAAAAGGAAGAGGCCGATAATACTTTTTACTAGTTTAGAAAGAGTTTTTTATTTTTATTTTTAATTTTATATTAGTTCAGAAAGAAGTGAAATAAATAAAATTATTTCCTTTTGTGGGTGCCTACTTTTGTGCATTTTAAAATTTTGTGGATGGTATATTGTAAATTTAAATCGCTCAATTACCAATATTTATAAGTGCCGATAATATAATCTCTAAAATGCTGGAACTGTAATTTATCGGCATTTGTAAAAGTCGGTAAAATAATGCTCAATTACTGGCATTTGTAAGCATCGATAATACAATATCCAAACACTGGGACAAAGAAATTTACTGGCACATGTAGACGTCAGTAAAATAAAACTACATCTATTCATGGGTATTGAAGAAAAATAAATAACCAACTAACTACTTCTTTTTCGGCATTTGGAAGCGCCAGTAAAACAGTCTAGAATGCCGAGAGTATAAAAATTTGCCGACGCTTATAGACGTCGATGAAATAAATTACCTCGGTTGGTGGGTGCCTATTTTGGTGCTGACAAAATAACTACCCCATTATTGGCATTTGTAAATGCCAATAACAATATTCAAAATGCCAATACCAAAATAATTTATCGGCGCTTATAGATGTTAGTAAAATAAAGAATGATTACCGGCATTCGTAAGCGTCGGTAACACTATCTACAAAACGCAAGTACCAAAATAATTTACCAGCGTTTGTAGACGTCAGTAAAATAAAAAATGATTACCGACATTTGTAAGCGCCGGCAACACAGTCCACAAAACGTCAGGTGCAACCAAAATTAACGGCACTTGTAGACGCCGGTGGAAAAAAAATTGTTGGGGAGGAACTGGTCGATTGCTGGCATTTGAAAACGTTGGCATCATAATAAACCAAACGCCGGTAACCAAACACTGGTAAACAAACGCCGGTAAAACCATTACCAGCGTTTATTGTCAAATTGTCAGCGTTTATGGGATGCCGGCAAACTACCGTTTTTTTGTAGTGAAAACTCTTTTAATGGCCATTTGTCAATCACTCATTTAACTAAACATCAAATGATTAGGAATTATTCTTCTTTTATTTTCACTCACCCATCACTTATTTGATGTCACATTGACCAAAAAATGATAGTCAAAATGCTTGCAAAAATTATTTTCAAGAAATATTTCTAAAGAGTATTCTACTACCAAGATTCATAGTCCGTGTTAAAATCCCTACAAGGATGTTGTTATAAAAGGGCTCCGTTCTCTACTGAATAATGCAGAAGATACTGGTGTGATAAAAGGGGTTGCTGCATCAAGAGATGGTTTAAAAATAAATCATCTTCTCTTTGTTACAGTGTGTTTTTTTGTCGAGCTAGCCTAGAAGAGTGGCAAAAGATACAAGAGTTACTGCAGATATATGAAAAGGCCTCGGGGTAATATTTAAATAGAGATAAAACATTTGCATTTTTTAGCTCCAATACCAAGGATGGGACTAAGCATCAATTGGTGTCTGCTGTTGGGGTGTCTATCAGTAATAACTCTGAAAAATACTTGGGACTTCCAATAATGGTGGGTAGATCAAAATACCAGGCTTTCAGATCTGTAAAGGAGAGGATATGGGCAAAGATATCTAGTTGGAAGAATACTTTTCTTTCTCAATCAGGGAAGGAAGTTATGCTAAAAGCTATGATCCAAGCAATCCCAACTTTCACTTGCTGCTTAAGAAGCTGCTGAAGGAAATAAATTCGATGATGGGGAAGTTTGGATGGAATCATAATCTGAATTATAAATAGATTCAGTGGAAAAGTTGGAGTATGGGGGAATCAAAGAAGAGAGGTGGATTGGGTTTTAGAGACTTTGAATCCTTTAATAAAGTTATGTTGGCAAAACAAATATGGAGAATGTTGAATGAACCAAATTGTCTTGTGGCAAAACTAATGAGGTAGAAGTAATTCAAAAATGGTAACTTGTTGAATGCTACGCTGAGTTCTAATCCATCTATGATATGGAAGAGTCTTTGGTTCTCATTGGATTTAGTAAAAGCAAGAAGTATGTGGAGGGTTGGTAATGGGAGGTGCATTAGAATATGGAATGATAAATGGTTACCAAAACCTACATCTTTTCAAGTACAATCCCCTATATCTATATTGCATGGTGATGCAGTAGTGTCAGAATTGTTAGAAGAAAGTGTAAGCAGCTGGAATAAAGAATTGATCTCACAAATTTTTCAGCTTGAAGAAATGGAAATAATTTCTAGAACCCCTCAAGATAAGTTGATATGGGGATATATGACAAATGGTAAGTTCAGTGTAAGAAGTACATATCATTTGCAGCTTTCAATAAAAAGGCAAGAGGAGGGGGAATGTTCTGGTATTACAGCAGGTATGTTTGATTGGCAACATATGTGGAGTCTTCAAGTCCCAAGGAAGATTAAACATTTCGTGTGAAATGCTGCACATGATTCTTTACCAACAATGTCGAATCTGGTGAAGAGGAATGTGGTTGAAATTGATCTTTGCCATATTTGCCAGAGGGAAATTGAGACAGTGCTTCATGCTTTATGGAGTTGTTTTGTAGTTAGTGATGTATGGGCTGAATCACTTAGTCCAGTTACTAAATGGTCAAGCTCAACTATGGATTTTAAAGCTTTATGGTCAGATTTAAACTTAAAGCTGCCCGTGGAAGCTACACAACTCTCTTGTCTTATTTTGAGAAGGATATGGATTAGGAGGAATTATGTAGTCTTTGGAAAAGATTTCGAGAGTCCACACCAGGTGATAAAGGCTGCTGATTCAGATAGGGATATTTTCATACAATCACAAATTCAAGAGGTACTCAGCAAGTTGAAGGGGTTACTGCTAGAAGTGAATTAAAATGGAAAAGACCAAGTAACAGTTGCCTCAAAGCCAATTGGGATGCATCAGTAAGCTTGCAGCAGAAGCAGACAGGTTTGGGCATAATTATAAGGGATGAATCAGGGGCTATAATGGTCTGTGTGTGCAAAACTTTGGGATATTATATGAAACTTGTTGTAGCCAGAGGGTATGGCCCTGAGGAAGGCAATGGAGGTCTATGCAGAATTGGGGTTTGCGAGGGTGAATTTGAAGGTGACTCTCATGTTATAGTAAAGGCTACTAATAGTGATGAATAATTTTGTACAGATTATCGGGCTTCGGTGTATGATGCTTGATCAACGCTGATGGAAAGGTCGGGATGGTAGATTTTATTCACTTACAAAGAAGCTAATGGTGCTGCACATTAACTTGCAAAACTTGCTTTATTGCAAGAAGATGAGCAAATTTGGATGGAAGAGGGGCCTGAGTAGACTAAGGCTATTGTTAGTATGGAACAATCTATGTAATGATTGCGATACATATCAATGAAGTTATGTTTTTCTCAAAAAAAAAAAAAAAAGAATAGGTAGTAGACCCCACTCAAAAAGCTCTATGCATGATCATAACCGTATAAAGCCAATATTTAGATAACGGCCATGAGCCCCATATTTAGGGAATAACCACTCACTCCGAACTATCTAATCGATTCAAAATTGACACATGACAGGTATTTATGGGCTCTAAAAATCCTATCAGAGGTTAATCCTTAATATGGAAAGGGAATCATAAAAAAATGGAAGAAAATACTCCCACTCTCTCCCTCTTGAGTTTCACTATAAGAAATTAGTGACTAACTTTTTCATTGGAGTGCCTCCAGTCCATTGAGACCTGGTTGAGTCTGGGGATGATTTACTTATTATAAGAGGTCATCTGAGAAATGAGACCTCCTTAATCAGAAGCGAGAAAGGAGGTCATTTGACCATATTGTTGGCATCCTCCCTTGGCCGAAAATGTACGAACAATTTGGTGTCGTCTATGGGATCGATTTATCAGTCCCCAAATAAAAGGTTGCATGACCCATTAATAAGGACTAGTTCTACATAAAGGAGGCATCTAGCAAAATTACGCATAAAAAAAAGCTATGAAGATAAATCTCTTATCACTATTACTTTGTTATTTTAGGATTTACAAGTTTAAAATAGCAAGTGCTCGGGTGTGCATTACACACGTGAGCACTGCACGCCCATGCACATGTCATGCAAGGGTGAGCACCAAAGCTTGCCCTGAGCTTTTCTGCTTGAGCTTTTAAGATTTATCTTTTAAATTAAATTATGTTATGTAAGCATTTTAGTAGGTACACTACACTTACGAACTTGTCGTTTTTGGCTTCCCATCGCTTTATGTACCTAGGGTTGCTGCATGGCGGCGGCAACTACCCCTCTAGTGTCCTCTACACCGGCGGGGAACACAGATCCTCTTTCTTACGCCCAGGCAGTCTCTAAACATACGTCTTCGACTAGTTTCAAACTACCTATGCATTATCCGGTGGACGTAGATGGCCAACAAGGTTTCGTGTTCTCTGAGGTTGAGATGACTAGGGTTGCGGAGGAGTTTCGGCATGCTTTGGTTTTGAAGTTCTTGTGGCTTAGGCCATCTATTAACAACATTCGGCTTGCGGTGGCTAAAACGTGGGGCTTACAAGAGATTCCTACCATTAGTTTCATGGATGCACATCACGTTTTCATAAATCTACACTAAGCGGGATTTTGTCCATGCATGGGCGAGAGAGGGGAGGGTTATGGATGGATGCGTGTTTCGTTTATTTCGATGAACAAAAGATTTTGATCTGAAAAAAGAACCCTCGTTGGCACCCCAATGGATCTTTCTGCCAGACCTCCCATTGCATATGTATCGGCTTGATTGTTTGCAGATTTTGGCTACAAGATTTGGAAGATTCCTAGGTACAGACAATGCTACTATAAAAAAGACTAGGGCTTCGGGTGCTAGGTTATGTGTGGAGATTGACCTTCTCATGGAACAGGTTCTGGGTTTTCCGATTGTTGTATCTGTGCACAAAACCATTTGGCAGGAGGTTCGGTATGAGAAACAGAGTTTTTATTACAAACAGTGTCGTCGCCAGGGACACTTAGAAACTGTTTGCCGGGTTGGGATGAAGAAAACAGCCCAGGAGGATCGTGTGGTTAAGAATTAGGAAAAGGTTAATAAGAAATTTGATGAATGGAGAGTCAAGCAAACTGAAGCGTCTAATGCCCAGGTTCAAAATGTGACTGAGGTGGAGACTGGCGATGGTACAATGATGGTCGTCAAAGAGCACTCAAAGGTTCTTGTTCAGGACGTGTCCCTTGGTGAGATTCCTGTCACTGACGGGTGGTAGAGGGGTGCGGAATTACAACTAATGTTATCAGGGATGCGGGGCAGCAGGTGGTGGAGGTTGAGGAGTGTCAGAGTGAGTTAGATAAGGTGGGGACGGAAGACACAGATCATGCCATACAGAATGGGGTGCTCGAGGGCCCTACGACCAAGGTTGATTGGCACCAGGGTGATACGGAAGGTACGATCATGCATGAGATTTTCACTTGGGATCGGCAGCCTATAGAGGGACAGCAGGACGTAGTTTTTGAATTGCTGGAAAAGGAAAATATAAGCACTAAGATTTTGCGGGAAGATAAACATGGTTCTGATCAGGAGAATGAGGAGAATCCAGTCGAGTTGGCAAAAGCGAAAGGATATGGTTCAGATTCGGACTTGAATGTTCCGGGTCCATCTATGAAGAAGACTACTAGACAAGCTGTAAGACAGAATCGACAGGTTGCTTCCTGTCCTGAAAGACTAAATTTATGATTGATAAGATAATGGTGTGGAATGTACGGGGACTGGGTACATCAAAAAGAAGACTCAAGAGGTTGGTGAGGCAACATAAGCCTTCGGTTTTGGTACTTTCTGAGCCTTTTGCTGCAGAGGCGTCGATGGTTTCCTGGGCTAATTATTTTGGCTTTCCATTTTATTGTGTTAATGAAGCTATGGGAGGGAAAATTTTGGTGTTTTGGATTGATGGTCTATCTTTTGAAGTGCAGGGTATGTCTGACCAAATCATTTCGGGTTCCTTTAGTAAGGAAGGTTTTTGCATAAATATGTCTTTTGTGTATGCAAAATGTAATCAAGTGGAAAGAAGAATGCTCTGGCAGGAGATGGACGCTACTCAAGTGGATGACGTCCCCTGGATAGTATTGGGGGATTTTAATACAATTCGAGAGGATGGGGAGCGTATAGGGGGTCATTCCAGGCCACTGTCGGCTATGTCGGAATTTAGCTCATGTATTCACAATTGTGGACTCGTGGAGGTGAGTTACAATGGCGGTAGAATGTCGTTGTGTAATGGGCATAGAGATTTGTCGAGGAGTTGGGCTCGTCTTGATCGAGTGCTATCGAATATTGCTTTTATTCAAAGGTTCCTGAATGGGTGTATGCAATATTTAAAACGTAAGACGTCGGACCACTGTCCTATGCTCTTGAGACTTGATGCGGAGGTGCAGAGTTATGGTCCCTCTCCTTTTTGGTTTCAAAGCATGTGGTGCACGCATGAAAATTTTATGCAATGTGTGGATGAGGTTTGGAGGGAAGAGGTAACTAGAACGGGCTTATTTCGGCTGGTTGCAAAACTTAAAAAACTTAAGCTGGTACTCAGAAGATGGAACAAAGAGGTTTTTAGGCGGGTTGATTGGTCGATTAAGGAATTAGAGGAGCACATGAATGGTCTTGAGGCCTGGCTGCAAGAGGGCTTTATTCTTGAGTTAGAGCATGAATATTTATGTACAAAAGCTGATTTGGAGCTTTGGGAAAATAGGGAGGAACTCGAACTGGCTCAACAGGCTAAAAAGAATTGGCTTAAGGAAGGTGACCGCAACCCAAAATTCTATCATAACGTTGTGAACCAACGTAGAAGAACTTCCGTTGTCTAAAAAATGACCCTTCCAAATGGGGTTGTTTTTGACTCTCAGGAGTTGATTCATAATGCAGCGGTGGAATACTTTCAAAATTTTCTCACGGGGGAGGGACCTACGGTGACTCCTGATTTTGAGTGGTCTATTATCCCCGATGGCTAGTGCTGATGAAAATCTTGAGCTTGTTAAGGAGCCTACGGACGAGGAGGTTTGGGAGGCATTATCCTCTATACCGAAGCAGAGCAACCCCGGACCTGATGGTTTTGGTTCAGATTTTTATTTAAACTGCTGGGAGATTGTTAAATATGATGTGATTGAAGCTGCTCATGATTTTTTTAAAGGTATGCCGCTGCCTAGATTTTATTTAGCTTCGTATATTGTACTCATTCCCAAAGTAAAGGATCCTTAGAGTTTTGATAAGTTCTGACCTATCAGTTTGTGCAATGTGATTTATAAAATTTTTTCGAAAGTCCTTGTGAATCGGTTGGCGATGTTGCTTTCTCGTGTGATCTCTTGGGAACAAGGTGCTTTTGTTCTGGGGCGTAGTATCTTTGAGAATATTACTCTAGCGCAGGAAATGGTACATTCACTCCATCGTCATACTAATGGAGGGAATGTAATGCTGAAGATAGATATGGCAAAGGCGTATGATAGAGTTGACTGGTCTTTCTTAAGATTGGTTATTAAGGGTTTTGGCTTGTCTGATCAAGTTTGTGGTCTGGTGGAGACTTGTGTGGCATCCCCTTGGTTTTCGATCATGATGAATGGAACGTACAAATGTTTTTTCAAGCCTTCTCGGGGGTTGCGTCAAGGGGATCCTCTTTCACCATATTTGCTTATTATAATGTAGGAAGTCCTTACTCAGATGCTGAGGCAAAATTTTACTCAAGGTAAAATTACCTCTTATTTTCATCCGAGAGGAGTGCCTTTGGTTTTGCACCTTCTTTATGCGGATGATCTCCTTATTTTTGCAAATGGGGAGAAGAGATCTATTAGAAGGCTTCTTCGTACGTTGGAGCAGTATGCACTCTAGTCTGGTCAAGTAATCAATACGGAGAAATCGGCTCTCTTTATGTAAAAAAAAATCAGTTATTCAAGGAGATGCGGCTTACTAAATTTGACGGGTTTTGTGGAAGGAACTTTTCCAGCCATGTACTTAGGAGTGCCTTTGGTGACGGGTAGGCTGACATCAAGGCATTTGGAACCGTTGGTGAACAAAATCCGTAACAAGGTGGCGGGCTGGAAATTTAAAACCTTATCTCAAGGAGGTCGATTAACCTTGATAAAGCATGTGTTGTCGTGTATACCAACTCATCTTCTGGCTGTGCTTAATGTTCCTAACGCTATCTTATCCAAGCTTAATTCTCTCCTGTCAACTTTCTTCTGGGGGGAACATAATGGAAAGCCTAAGAAGAAATGGGTCTCATGGTCGTCTATTTGCAAACCAACAAATGAAGGGGGTTTAGGCCTATGAAATTTTAATGAAATACAGAGAGCTAT
The DNA here is from genome assembly GCA_022457165.1 of Juglans mandshurica. Lineage (NCBI taxonomy): Eukaryota > Viridiplantae > Streptophyta > Magnoliopsida > Fagales > Juglandaceae > Juglans > Juglans mandshurica. Next base: position 25,178,445 of record CM039622.1, read on the forward strand.
GCACATGAAATTAGTGTGGAGGCTTATCACAATGGATAATCTCTGGACAAGGTTTTTTCTGGCTAAGTATGTGAAGGATGGTAATCTAGTAATGGCAGCTTCACAATGGAGTGGCACACGGTTATTGAAAGATCTTATGTAGGTTTTCCCAGAGGTATATGAGCACACCAAGGTACGGGTGAGGGAAGGTAACGTGTCCTTCTGGCATGATAAGTGGTTGTCGAGTGGGCCTCTTAATGTTTATGTCCAAGATATTGTCAATCCGAAGGCTCGAGTCAAAGATTTATGGGTTGGTAATGTTTGGGATGAAAATGCTCTGATTGAGTTGGTGGGTGAAAATAGAGCTCTTGAGGTGAGGCACTCAGTTATGGCTGGGAAAGAGGGGTCTGATGTATATATATGGGAACCGAACCAGAATGGAATTTTCACAACTGCTTCAGCTTGAGACATCATTAGAGTACGAAAAGAAGAACTCCCTTGGAAGGGATGGTTTTGGCACAATATTCTTCCCAGAAGGGTGGCGGTTTGTGTTTGGAAGGCTAAGTTTTGTGCTTTGCCTGTTGATATGCGGATTAGTGATATGGGTGTATCGCTTGCTTCCAGATATGATTGCTGTATTAATGGTTGTTTGGAAACGTTAGATCATGTCCTTTGCACAGGGGATATTGCTTAAGGATGTCTGGGAACGAGCAGCATCAACACTAGGTGTTCGGTGTATGGGATTCTTAACTTGGCGTGCTCAGATATCTGCCTGGTTCAGTTGTGTGAAATGAGCCTCTCAACGTGGTACTCTTGTAGGATTACTTCCTATTTTAATCACTTGGCGGTTGTGGTTGCGCAGATGCAAGGCTAGAATAGAATCAAATTATAAATCGACTGAGGCTATTTGGATTGTGGTGAAGTTTTGGTTGAACCAATTATATGACAATATTGCAAAGTGCAGCAGTATCTCATCAAGTGATCATGCTCTTTTGTCCGCTCTTAATGTGCCCATTAAGCAAGTAGTGAAGCGTAAAATACACTTGGTGGTGTGGTCGAAACCAAGAATAGGCTGGATGAAACTGAATGTGGATGAGAGTTGTAGGGTAATCCGGGGACTTGTGGAGGTGGTGGAGTAATTAGGGATCATCAAGGGAATGTTAAAGCGACATTCTTGGAATATTTTGGTTTCAGCACCAACAACGCTGCAGAATTGAGAGCTTTGTCTAGAGGCGTTGCGGTTTGTAAAGCTAAAGTTTCTATCGGGTAGAGCTGGAATGTGATTCTACGTTAGTAGTCAACTGGCTAACCACAAAGGCATGTAATGTCTGGCATTTGTGGGACTATTGGGAACAGTTAATTGAAGGTCTTGAAGGGATGAGTTTCACAATCTCTCATATTTTTCATGAAGGCAACAACATAGCTGATTTTCTAGCGCGGGAGAGTGAGGCGGGAACGAATACAATATATGGAGAAGGTGATAGGCTCCCACGAATTGCACGAGGAATGATTAGACTTGAGAAAATAGGTCTACCGTCTTTAAGAGTTTAAAGCCTTTTACATGTGGGTGTTTATAGTCTAGTTGTTTTTAGTCTCATTTCGTATGTGTTACTTGAGGATGGTAGTAGTATTTCTTTATTTTTTTACCAGAGTATTTTAGGTATATGGGCTGTTTTCGTATGTGTCTTATGTTACCACAATATTCCTCCGCCACAAGTGTAGGTTTTTTTTTTAATAAAATTGAGGGGCTCACTCTTGGACATGTGACCTTATCTCTCTTTGATATATATATATATATATATATATATATATATATTAAAAAAAACAATTTAGTAGGCATACTTTATACACCGACTTAAAATATAATTTTTTTTTTTAAAGTATTAGAAAGCAGTAGATACATCCGTACGTCGCTAAATTCAATTAAATCTGGTCCAAAGTCAGATCTACAGGGTCTATCCTTTGATGTACCAGTACTCGAGTCCAGGCCCAATTCAGGGCCGGCTACCCATATGTGTCTATTAGTCTATATATATATATATATATATGGATGTATCTATATATATGTATGTATGTATGTATATGCTGATGGATTATTGTACATGATGAACCTATATAATCAATGGTGGTACTGACTTTGGCATTAATTAATAAAACTCCGTGATGGCTGTTTTTTCTTACTAATTTATACAATATATATATATATATATATATATATATATATATATATATATATACATCGTTGTACGTTTTGATGAAGACGAGAAACATGAATTCATACTATATATTATACATCCAAAACATGCAGGTTCAACCCAGGAGGTTCCGCATGCAATTACCTGACTCCATGTACTAATTTTCATCCTGCCCTACGTATTCTATCTTGTCCGGGTGGCCCTTATCGTCGTCTTTTATTAATACTGCTAGCGACTTTATATATATATATATATATATATATATATATATATATATATATATATATATATATAATAAAACAAGAATATCCTTGCAAAAGATAAGATCGATGTATATATGGTCGGGTTATAAGGAATGTGACAGATTTTACAACTTAACTAACTCTTTAATTAATCTCAATATATATCACTTAAAATATTGATATCTTATATACTAATTATTATTAGTAGGATATTGGAATTAAAATCTGAAAGAAATATATATACATATATATATATAGTATTGAATGCGAAGTGTATATATATATATATACTCTTTACCTACCCCTAGCTATGTATGTCTTGGTACTAAGTGGCAGGGGAGATCCAAGACGTACGATAGAAACTATAGCTAGGAAATGGGAAAGCAAGATTGATGTTTCTTGGCGAATTCGGTGGTGAACAAATCTATGCATGGGACGCCAATCAACATTTAGTAGCTAATTAATAGATAGTTCAGTTTTGGAGAAAGATCATATTATAATCATCATGACCAGGCCAGTATAGTGATCATTATCTTCACAAGATTTAAATTAAAATGATATTAAGATTAGACTATAAATATTATATGATCTTGCTAGCTCTTACATACGTAGTACTCATCCGGATAATTTTAAAACGTCGATATTCAAAGTTTGGGATCTTAATTAATTATCATCATAATTTCAAGTCGCAGATCATCATATGCTTGGAGGGTCATAAAATTAATTTGTTGATGTGACAAAAAGAAAGTAGCAAAACAGAGAATTGTTTGGCAAGGTGTCAAACAATATATTGAATTAGTTTGTATATATATATATATATATATATATATATATATATATATATATATTAGTTTGTCTGAAACTAATATATAGAATTAGTCTCAATATATGCCTTGGAGATTTAAGTTATGTTTGGGTAGTAAAATATTCTACGAATAGTAATGAAAATGTAATGAAAAAGTAAGGATAAAATATTGAATAGTAGTGAATAGTAGTAAAAAGTAATATATAAAATTTAGAATATTGCACCGTTGATCTCTTAGATGCGCTTTACCTCGTCTAGTCTTTTAGTTCTTTCATTTTGTGTTGTCGTGCTTTATTTTGATATGCAACTGGAACCTTTGACCTATGATGTGATGAGCTTGCCTCTTTTTACCATGTTGTTGATGTTTGCGTTCCTAGGTATAGCATTTGGGCGGTCGAAGGACCCGACTCGTACTCCATCGGGGAGAGGTCAAGATGCCTCAGGCCAACCTGCCCCTTTAACACCCTAAGGAGGTAATTCGGATAGCGATGTAACTGCTTTGCTCCATCGCCGCGATGGGGGTCGAGGTAAGTTTTCGGGCAGCCTCGAGGTTGGACCCCCTCTCCATCGTGGGTGGGACAAGGTGGCCTCTGACTGAACATGTCCCTTTCATCCCTGTAGGAGGTAGGTTGTTCAGACAGTTTGTAACTGGACCTGCTCTCGCCCGTTCACATCACAGGGAAGCGTAAGTTTGGGTCAGGCTGGCGCTGATCCCACATTTTATCGTAGCGGAGGTCAGGGTAAATTATTTGGGTAGCCAAGGGCTGATCCCGCTCTTCCCCGTGAGGGGACAAGGTGGTCTCTAGCTCGACCCGTCTCCTTAGTTTGCAGGGAGGTAGATTGTTCGGACAGTCTGTAATTGGATTCGCTCCCACTTGTTGACGCTTACGAGGAGTAAGTTTTCATCTTTGAGTAGCTGATGAATACTTGCACTCCTTTGGGGAGGGGTCGGAATGCCTCAAGCCAAACCATCATTTTGCCCCACGAGGAGATAATTCAGAAAGCGATATGGTTGGTCCGCTCCTTCGTCAAGATGGGGTTTGGGACACATTTTCGGGCAGCCTCAGGGCTGGACCTGCTCTCCATCACTGGAGGGACATGGTGGCTGCTTGCTGCTGGCTCAACCCATCCCTTTGTTCCCCACGGTTGTTGGGTTGTCTGCTAGTGGAACCGCTCCCACCCATTGACACTGCAGGGAATGGGTAAATTTTGGGTCAGGCTAGCACTGAACCTACTCTTCGTCATAGCGGAGGTTGGGGTAAGTTTTTCGGGTAGCCATGAGGCTGGTCTCGCTCTCCGCCAGGGGGAGACAAGGCGGCCTCTCGCTCGACCCGTCCGTGGGGTGGTAGGTTGTTAGGGTAGTCTGCTGTTGGACCCGTTCCCACCTGTTGACGTTTACGAGGAACGTAAGTTTTTGCATTCGAGTTGTTAAGGACTATCCTGCACTCCGTCGCTAGAGAGATAAGGAAACATTTTGGGCTACCTTTCCCTTTGGTATCTAGCGGGGGAGGTAATTTGGACAGCGATGCAGCTGGTCCGTTGCTTCACCGTGATAGGGGTCAGGTTAAATTTTTCGGTTTGCTAGGGGTGCTGGTCTTGCTCTCTCGGATGAGGAAGTTGAGGCTCCTGCTCACCTATCATCTTTCATGGGGAGGTAGGCTGCTCGGACAGTTTGGGACTGGACCCACTCCCGCCTGTTGACATCGCAAGAAATGATAAGTTTGGGTCAGGTAGCCTCGGGGCTAGACCTGAGGCAAGGTAGCCTTTGGTTCAACCCGCCCTTTTGGCCCCGCGGAAGGTACATTGTTCGGCCAGTCTGTAATTGGACCCGCTCCCATCTGTTGATGCTCATGAGTAAGGTAAGTTTTCGTCTTCGGGTGGCGAGGGCTGACCCACACTCCTCTGCAAGAGGGACAGAGCAGCCTCTAGCATGACTCATTCCTTTGGTGTCTCTCGAGGTGGTAAATAGTCAGTGAAGATTTTGTTAATAGAGATTATGTTGATGGTGATTCTGTTAATAGAGATTACGTTGATGAAGATTATGTTACGTTCCTGAAACTTGACATTGAAACACAACACCTCTTCCATTAGGATTTGTAGTCTATGCATGAAAACATAAATTTACAATAATTAAGCTAGATTTAGCAATAAAATTTTCGTAGGTATTCGGCATTCCAAGGGTGCAGTAGCTCGTCAAAACTATATACAAAACTAGGCGCCCAAGGCCCGAATCATACTCGTGCTAGCCCCTTTAGTGTCAGTGGGAACGCCCTGCATGCCACCTCTCACAGGAATTCATGCAACGTCATGTGAGCCTTGAAGGTTTTCAGGTGCTCAAAGGGATTATTCCCCCATCGTAAATCTCCATGGTGGGGACCCTGAAGTTTGGTAGCAAATGCACAGCCATCACTTTTTTCGTGTAGGGTGGACCAGTGCTTGTGAGCAGTTGGTCCACCGACGATGATGTGCCCACTTTCTCTGTAATCTCTTCATATTTCCCTTTGAGATTGCAGAGCTCGTCTTGCATGTTCTTCCTCTCCTTCTCTACATTCTCTCCAGCTCTCGCGTTTTGGGAGTTCACGTGCTCGCTATTACTAGGTTCCGCCTCTTCGTTTTGTCTTTGTTGAGATTTCCTGAGCTCCTCATTTTCCTTACGAAGTTTTTGCACTTCACCAGTTCACTTTGTTACCCAGTCCTCCATAGCTTATGAAGTACAGCCAAGATCTACGAAGAATCTCACAGCAACGCCACTTTTAACGCCGTGTTTCGTACCCCTTTGAGCCAGATTCCAGCAACTTAGGTCTTCAAAGCTAGGCCTGCAAAAACAAAAAAGGAAAAAGCTGGGAGAGGGCAATCTTGGGGCTGGGGAGTCTCCGATACTAAAGTTGGTAGAGTATTTTGGAAGTTTGTAAATAATGAGAGAGTCTCGAGGCTATAGAGTTTTTTTGTACCTGAAAATTGTTATTTATACCAGGAGTCTGGGGGAACAGATCGTACTTGCCCCCGTGGAGCTCATGTCCTATTTATTGTTCCTTTTGTCAGAGTCATTTTAATGCGGCGTGCCTCTGCAACGGCGCCATTAATGCGGCGTGACTTCCTGATTGCTTAGACCCTATGGCCGTCCGTCGATGTTCCTTTGTCAGAAGATCAAAGGTTCTCCATCTTTCCCGTTCTGCCCTGTACGAGTCCCCATGAGTGGGATGCAGCCGAGCAGTATAAGGTATGTCCGTCCCATCAACCATCATTGCTTACTTTCCCTTACAGGCGTATTGTTTTGTGGGTAAGTTTGAGTCCTGAGGCCGGGTATCGGGGCGAAGCCCAATATTCTAGGCCGAGCGCCTAGTGGGCTTATGAGTAAGGGGAAATCTCCTTACATAATTGTTCATATGTTAACATATATGACAATAAGCTTATAATTTTGCCTTTGTCCGTGCACATTCCGTGCATTAATATATGTCCGAATACATATCATAATTTCCATATATACTAGTTTTGCTTATGAATCTACATACGAAAAGCTGTCTTGTAATTAAGGATGTTCCGTCCATTAATTATGGTAATGGCTGTGGTGCTGTGGCTGCTAGCTACATAGCATAATTAATTAATTTGGTGATATTTGCGTTGCTGCAGCTATATATAATATATTAATAGTGGTACTGTATGATTAATTGTTCTTGTTGGTTTAATTCTGACAGACATGCAATTAAATAATCAACTCCTTTAATGTAGCAGTTTGTTGGGTGTTTAGGCTTTTGTAAGCTACTTCATAATTAGGTTACTAATTTATAATTAATGAACCTGCATGCATGCTGCATCTGTAGCCTGTTTGGGCAGGCAGGAAAGCTACTGGTTTTTTGCTATCTGTGTACGTACGTACTTCGTACCCTCCTAAGTCCTATATATATATATAGATATATATATATATATATATAATTATATATTTCCTATTATTTATTATAGTACTTTTATTTTCTCTGATTAATATATATATTTCTTAACTTACGTACCCTAGAAAGCTGGCTACGTAATTGCCCTCGTGAAAGTTAAAGAACTAGACCACAACTAGCTAAGATGATATGTACAATAAATATAGATATAAGTCACTATTAGGAGTATTTATTCTGTATATATGATGTGGCATCATCTAGATCACACATCTTTCCAAGTGAGTGTTGGGAACAATCAACTAGAAGCAGCAACGCAGAGAGTGCAAAGTGTGTACTGTTATAGTGGCTTCTCTCTAGCATTACTCTTATATGTATAATTGGATCCCTATTTTTCTTTTCTTTTTTTATATATAAGAAAACATCATATTCATAAAACAGAGACATTACAGAGAATATTTGTCCAATCATATGGCTTGGGATACATGAATAGGAACACAATCCCCCCACATCTCTATATGATATTCGGCATTCCAAGCATGCCTAGTAAACCTATGAGCTGCCTCATTTCTTAGTCGATTTACATGTTGAACGTTGCACTCCGTAAATAGATGAATGAGTCTTTTTGTTTCCTGCACTAAAAGCCGTTGTGGGGCATATGAAACACTAATATCCTGAAGCTCAGAAACCATCATCAAACAGTCATTTTCAATTATAAGCTTTCCTATCCCCATGTTTGCACATAACTACAGACCTTGGAACATGGCTAGAATTTTAATATAGTAGCAGGATCTGAAACCTCCTCTTCTACTTCACTAGCTGACATCACAACATCCCCTTTTGTATCTCTAGAATGATGCCCACTCCAACCTTCTTTTGCTCATAGAACATTGCACCAGCCACATTCAGTTTTAGAAAATCTGCTGGTGGGGGTAGCCACCTATAGCTTGCCTTCTGCTGAGAAACTGGGACTTGCCTCATGATATTAGGAACTTTTTTCATTGAGAAAGCAAACTCTATCACCTGATGTGGTTCCATGCATACTTTTTCACTTTTTCATGCACCATTTTATTTCTTCTGAACCTAAAGCCCCATGCAAGTAGTGCAAAATTGGTCAGCTCATCAATTGTGCCTTCTTCCTTAATGCGCAGACGGCAGAGCCACTTCCCTTAATGACATATTTTAGATTTGAGGTGGAGACTTACACCGGTGGTTTTAGATTTTGAAAACGTTCTTTAAATAAGTTTCAACTTCGTGACCAAATTGTTGTCTTGATTATTTGTGTGTTTTGTTCCATTGATTAATTATTTGTTTAACAATATTTTTTAATATACCATTAAAATCGAATTATACCTATTCACCCGTCTCTCATTGTTGTATTGGTAGAACCACAACTTTTTCAATTAGATCCATGAATTTATTTGCATATCACTAATTTCCAACCAAGTGATCTGAAATTAAGCTGATATATATGGGCGTACGTGCTGGCTCTTTTCTCTGAAATTAATTAATTAAGATCTTTTGTTATATTTTATCCATCTTAATAATATTTGCATATTCTATCTTTCTGCAAGTGAGGGCTGAAAATGAATATTTAAACCTGCAAATAGGTAGGCGTTGAACCCAACGTCAGATATTGTCGTCCGCAAAGGCATGCAGTAAATAGCTAGCTAGCTAGCTGGGTTGGCTAAATTATTATTATTATAATGTCGACCTTACTAAAATCCAACTGCTTGCTTCAAGTTTCGGTGATATATCCGGTGTTAGGGCTTTATTTTGTCTCCACCTAATTTGCATGCTCCTTAGCCCATTCTCTATTTAACCCTTTTTTTTTCTCCATTTCCTTCCACATCATAAAGTACTTTAATCTTATTAGTCTTAAATGTTAGCGCTACTGGTACTACCATGGCTGTAGAACTTGGCCTTCTCTCCTTGACCCAGCTCCAAAGATTGGCTCAGTCCCAACATCAGCACTATCAACTAAACCCTAGCTTGACCCGGCCGTCTGCCGGTTCGTGGATGTGGAACCCTAAGCAAGCCAACGAGGAAGATGATTCATGGGAGGTAAGAGCCTTTGCGGAAGACACTGGAAATGCCACGGGCACCACTTGGCCACCGAGGTCTTACACTTGCACCTTTTGCAGAAGGGAGTTCCGATCAGCCCAAGCTCTCGGCGGCCACATGAATGTGCATCGCCGTGACCGTGTCCGGCTCAACCAACCGCAGCCTAATTCCAACAATCCCACCTCCTCATCTTCTTCCACTACTTCTTCATTTATAATCCCAAGTACTCAAGAATACTATTCCAGCAATGGTGGACTGTGCCGGCTCTACCAATCGCCAAACCCTAATGGTGCCTTTACTTCAAGATCAGTATCAGCAAATGCATCTCATGTTGAGTCACCTTCCACCCTTCTCTCGATTTCAGTACCCTCTCCACCTAACAACTTGATGCCTCCTTGCTCTCCCTCAATTAATTACCCATCGGGGTTACCAGGTACTAATTCTCCTCGCTTTTACTCTAGCAAAGCCAAAGAAACATCACCAACCACAGATATTGCGAATGATCATCAAGATCTTGATCTCGAGCTTCGGCTCGGGCAGAGACCTATGTCATCATAAGAAGCAAGAAAACATGGTGTGCGCTCGGTAGCTAGGTTTACGCTTTCCCAGTTTCAGGAAGATCAGAGTGCGCCGTATGATGTGTAAGATACAGTGTTTCGTGAAATTTTATTTGTGAGATTCTTTTCTGCTTATTTTCCAGATTCCAGGGTCCATATTTCATTTGCGTGTGTGCAAGTGCGTGACATTGAAGACACATGGATTGGAAAAAAAAAAAAAAGAACGGAAGCCAGAAAGATTGCCCTGGAAATCCCAAGGAAAAAAAAAACAAAGATTTATTTTAAGAAGTTTTCTGAAATTAAGAAGATTAGGGTTTTTAGTGATGGACTAGTAAAGGCGCTTGCAGTGCACTGTCATTTTCTGTTACAGATTTCTGAGAAAAGTCTGTCTGGGTATGATACGTACGTTTCCATGGGACTATTTCTATCACGTATGCTGCCAAGGATATCGTAATGGCACCCTTCTTGTTTCCACAAACTACGAAGATGCCATTTCCATTGAATTCATAACAAGATATGCTAATTCTCAGTTAGGAGGCATGAGGTCATTAAGCAACTCAGAAAGTTCTTATCCATTCATGTTAGAATGCATTAACTTTTCTATAGATGATCAAGTAAACCCTGTCATGTCGAACATGCATGCAACAAAATATTTCAGGTTTCTAGCAAGATCAAGCTCGATCTTGTCACCCGACCAAGTTTACTATTCCTTTGATTTAGAAAACTCATTCGCGCAAGTTTTCATATTTTTAAAGTTAAGCATGATTGTTTCATTCCTATTAATGCTATTAAAATAACGATCTGATCAATGTTTAACATCCTGATCATTTTAGAGTATGATTTTTTTTTTTTTTTTTTGTCAATTTCTGATCTCTTCAATCTCATATTCTTCACATGAGCTAGAATATCTTGGGAGTGAGATAACCTTTTTTAACATGTCGAGATTAAACCTTTTTTTTTTTTTTTTATATATCTTATTGCTGAGAGGATGTTTTGTTGAGATTAAACCCAAGTACATAAATTCTTCTTTTGTTTATATGAGATTTTAATTGATTAAATTTTAACCAAGTTCTCATTATAATTACCCCCACAGTTTTCTGGACGCAACTATAAAAAGAATTCTCATAGTTAATCTCAAAAACATTTTTAATGGTTGAAATAATTTTTTTTTAAAAAAAAAAAAACCTTACAAAATTATAGATGCATTTAAATAGTTCTCTCCAGTGCCCACTCACATACATTTGACTCCGCCACTAGAGATCTCATTCGTTCACTTTAGCAGGACTTATCCAATATTGATTTGTTCATGAATTGGATGTAAGCGCACCTCTATTTGTGTTATCATTGCTCGTGTGTGTGTATATATATATATATATATATATATATATATATATATATATTAACATATTGAAAAGTTATGAATATTTATCTCCTCTTCTAACAACACTATTCATGAATGAGATATATTATATGTACATATGCGAAACTTACATGAGTACTAATTAACATGTTTTTTGCAACAAAATATTCCTAACATTCATACTATATTCCTTTCCAAACTAATTTCTGGCAATTAGGATGTCTTGCTTGTTGGTTAGATGACCTAAAAACAACCAAGATGAAAATTAGTCGAGAAAAAAAAGCGGGGAATTATGATGTTACAAATGAAAGTTATTGAAATCTCTAATTACCAAGAGACTCATGATGAGAAGTAGCTACCAGAGATAGAAAATTAGTAGAGATTCAAAGGCCTGAAATGGTGATCTTGTTGTGAGAATTGAATGGTTGAATGTAGGTCGAAGGAGACAGCTTGGATTAATTAGAATTATCGGATAACTTAACTTTTCATATTGAATCATTCACATAATACATGCAATTAGGTAAACCGTAGTACCATATAATAATCATTCCCTAATAACCAACATGCATAGGTAAAGCGTACCAAAAAAGAATTTAGCTAGCCAGGCATTAGATGATCAGCTAGCTAATTCAAGATCGTTTAATTAATTAGCATGAAATTATAGCTAGACTATTCTTCGTCGATGTACGCACACAGCTTCCAACTCTTTATGGCAAAATAGCAAGTATTCTCACTAAAGTCTGTCACCATATATATATAGTAGGTTATAAAAGCCTCAAAATGTTTTCTCGATAATAAATTTCCCTATGAACCTCTAAAGAGTGATCCTTATCCTTACCAAATATTTTAAAAAATCCAACAAAAAACCTCCCTTACTCAGATCGGGTACTGGAATCTTCATGAAGAACCAATGGTCGAATAAGATCCTGATCCGTAGAAGGCTTTGCTGGTTGGAATTCCCTTCATCGAAGAGGGCTCTTTCCAAGTATTTGCTTGAGAAATTAAAGTTTTGGTATATAATCCAGTTTTGCTCGGCGAAGCTTTGAGCTTTGTCGTTATATATAATTGGACATAACCCTAGCTAATACGTAGTACTCCTCCCTATGAATTTGGTTGACATGTGGAAAGCCATGAATTTGAAGTAAAGTTTTGTTTCCTTTTTACCACTGAAACCCCAACAAAAGTCTTTAAAGAGACAATATTCCATCTTATGGCAGAGGCTAGGTTTTTGGAAAAAAAAAATGATGACATTATATCTGTAGGAGGAACTTATAATGGAGCTAGCTACCTACATTTCTTATAATGGAGGTATTTAATTAGGGAATTAGTTCGATCTAGCTATTTTGAGAATGGATCTTTGATTTCTGGATTGCAAATTTCAATAATGATAGAGAATGGAGTACTTGAACAAGGGCTTTTTTATTTCTTGATTAATTGAGGATATGTAAAGGGAGGCCTAGGGTTTTTTAGAAGAGAATGGTACTTTGCAGTAAGTTCTATTAATTATCAACCCTCACATTTCTAGTGGAGGAATACCGTGATAATAAAATAAATCATCCTAATATAAACTACTAAGGGCAGTAAGATGTAAGTTAAAGTACAACTCCCTGCGTGAAGGAAAAGGACAATACAATTCAGCAAGTAAATGGACTGGGGTTAGTATTTTTGCTAAAGAAGACTAATCAAGGATTTTTCTACATTGGGATTTTTACCTGAACAATTTGACTAAAATATAATCCAGTGTGAAATGGCTAGATCATCTTATAAGAAGAGAAGATTGGGAATGATCGTCTTAATTACTCCCATATATATATCTTCTCTCTCCACTATAAGAAAATTATTTATTTGTGATCAAGAAAACTACTTATTAATTTGTGACTAGTTATTTATAATGAAAATGATTTTTTCTTGTCAAAATGAGTGTTTTTTATTGCAAATAGTCGTTATCGTTGCAAACAATCCGTTGCGAATATGGTTGATCTAACACGGAGTCTTAAAGACAATCCACTACCAAGAATAAACATAATAGGGGATAAGGGATATATACCTTGATCCAAGTCCTCGATCGACTTCACTTAAAGAATCCTTTAAGGGAGCCTTTGATAATTAGAATATAAAACTGTAGAGAAACATTCGTATATCCAATTTGTGCAAGTTTTGTCGAAGGTAAAGAAAATTCGAATTTTAAAAAACGAATAACTACTTCATAAAGTCAAGGGCCTTTTTCATGTCATAAACCACACAATTTGGTCAAAGGGCGCGATTTATTTGTAATGCTGATCCACAACCAAGATTAATGAGTACCTAAGACTTTGGAAAATCATGGTCAACTTGGATCTTGATGCATCAATCCAAAGTATGGGAAATTCCCAATGATACTTCTGAGATAATGGAAACCTTCTGATAACACTAATTACTCAAACCGGGGCACTAGAGATCAACTTATTCTTAGAAACTCACAACCTATATATGCCATTTGGAGAGAAATATAAGAGTCTTCCAGCTAGGATTGATAGGCCCAGGAAATATTAATTGTAGTGTTTTCCACAATATATATTCTGGTATGTAATTAGGGCTAGAGCCAAGACCAATTATAGTTTCCTTGTTTTGCAAAAACTATTTAGATCGATACTTGTACTTTAGTACTTGAGCTGAGATAGTCGGCACATCATGTCCTTGGACTGTTCTAGCCTAGGTTAGGTAGGCCTGCATATACACCTCTTTTTTTTTTTCTTTAAAAAAATGGTTAGAGGGAACGATTAGAGATGGCTTCCCCATTAGGAGATAACCATAGTAACACCCAACCCGATGGGAGCCAGACATTCTTCAGAGTCATAGGCAATAAATAAGGCAAGAGATCCAAGGAAGAAATTTACGTTAAACACAGTATTTTCAGGGCCATCCTCCAACACATGCATTTTTCAGAGTGAGCAAGAGAATCGAGAAAGAAAGTAAGGAAAACAGTACCGAGCTTAACTATCATTTATAAAAGCTGCATAAACAGCTTCATGAATGATCTTAAACTCGATCGATACATATAATATTCCGTCGTTCTATTTGATTCCGGCAAAAGGGGAAAAAGAGAAAAGAACAAAGAGAGAGAGCTAAGCAAAATAGATTAGGTTCATGCATATGATATCTAGCCTAGGTTCAGTGAATAGGGTAACACAGACTAAACTATTTCAGCAGAAACAATTATCTGCAAAAACATTCGAACGTGAAAAATGCTTATGCTCGCTCGACGAAAACCCCGGCCCCCGCCGGCCTGATCAACATAGGTACAGTAAAGAAAGTAGTACTGAAAGTTAATAATTAGTACATGTTGCTCCCATCTGCAATATTATCTCAAAATGCATGCCCTTGGCTGTGTGGACCACTCTACAATATCCGTACTTCAACACCAAATCCATGCATCGGTATTCGAGGTCTCCATTCAGTGCCTGATGATCAAAGACGACCAAAATTTTCGAATGTTTTCAATTCGATTAAATGTCGTTCAAGTTTCAAGTCAAATGACAGATTAAACTAGCTAGCATTTTTTAAATCGGTTGGAACAGCATTTGGCAGTAACAGTTTTGGTTATGAAAGACCAACGATCGACTTTCAAAACTAGCCATCGCAGATGAGAAACAAATATCGTATCCCTATTGCTTGTTAAGTTATAATTACTACTAATTTCAACTTTTATTTTATTTTTCAGTAGAGAAGTGCTAGGTATACATATAGATCTATAAAAATAAATTCATAAACTTATACGATACTGTAGACTGCAAAACAGTACTTTTATTTTAGTAATATATTTGCGCTAAATCCTTTCTAAACCATAAAGTCTCAGGTAATAAGATATAGCTATACAAGTAGATTAAAATCCCAGTTGTAAAACTTAAACCAATTTTATAGTTTTGATGGATCTCATTGTTGTAGTTTTTTTCTAGTTTTTTTTCACGTATATATCTTTGAACCTCCCTGTAATGAACACGGTTTATCTTAAAAATTCACTTTGATTCATATAATTTACGCGACACTAAATGATATTTATATTGGCATGACCCGACCCAACCCGACCCGGAAACCACTATTCCGAACCGACCATAGTTACTTGCTTAGCTGAACCGTCTACATTACCCGATTAACCGACCCGGGAAATTTCAGAAATTACCCGATTTACCGATTTTTTTTTTTTTTTGTAATGCAAATGGGTTGATTTTTTGTAAAAGAAATTGAATCCCAGTTTCCGGCAGACCACCTAGCTAACTGGCATGACCAATATCGTCTCCAGGAAACCCAAAATGAAGAGTAGCAGCTTACAGAAAATCAAAATCAAAATAAAAACAACTACCATACAACGAAAGTACCCACAACTGATAAACCAAAAATCTCAACAAAAACACAAAATCAAAAAATGAAAAGAACTAATAAAATCCCAAATCCAAAACTAGCATACAAACACTAACCATAAAAAATCAAAATAGGGATAGAGATACAGTCTTACAGAGAGAGAGAGAGAGCTGCGAGCTTGTAAGATAGTGACAGAGAAAACCTTCCTTAGGGCAAGCGTGCTATGGTTGCAAGGGAGAAGAGAGTGCTTGAGAATCTGGGATGAGAGTGAGAGTGAGTGAGTGAGAGAGAGGAGACTCAGGAGAGTGCCTGAGATGAGAGTGAGAGTCAGTGAGTTAGTGAGTGAGAGAGTAGAGACTCAGGAGAGTGAAAGTGCTTGCGATTTGTGAGGGTGAGACGATATAGTGTTTGAACTCTGAGTTGAGTGGGGAAGAAAAATTCATGTACGGTGCCGTTTTGGTCTCAGGTTCGGTTAACGGGTATTAATCGATTCAACCGAATTATTTCATAATTCAATCAGCATTCTTCCGCTTCCTGCCCGTTTCTATTCGGGTCAACTAATTCGGGTCGGCTAATTCAGAAATTTCGGGTCGGTTCGGGGGGACGGTTTAAATGTACAGTCCTATTTATATATATATATATATATAGAGGAAAGGGTCGTGCTACTATGCCACTCTGGATGACCGCCTGACGTGGCATATAATAAATTATTAAGAAAAAACCAATCGAAAATCACATTTCAGAAAATTGTTCTTCACCCTCACCTAGCCCTCGCCGTCCCTGTCGCTGAACACCGTCACGAGTGGCTTCCGTCACGAGTGGCTTCCGTCTCCGAGTGGCTTCCATCGCCGAGTTGCTTTCGTCGAAGAGTGGCTTCGATCGCAAAGTGCCTTCCGTCGCAGAGCTTCTACCCTCCTCCACGAGTGCCTTCTGTTGCCTTCCATCGCCAAAAGCTAGCTTGGCTCCCTCTTCATTATTTGTTTATTTCTGGTAACCTCCACCACTTCGATGCATTATTTCTTCTCTTCACAGGTAAGGGTTTGTTTTTTTAATTTTTTTTTCTCAAAACTTTTGACTTGCTTCTTAGGGGGTTCAGTTTGTTCCTTTTTTTAAAGTCTAGAATTTGCTTTGAATAAGTTTTGAGGTTTGGTGGAGGTTAGTGAATTTTTTCTATTGTTGTTCCATGGATTTGTTTTGATGAATTAAGTGTCTGGATTGAATTGGGTTCCATGGATTTTTTTCTATTGCTGTTCCATGGATTTGTCTTGATGAATTAAGCGAATGGTGCCGTGAGGGAGGGGGCAGGTGGATGCGAGGGAGAAGAGTTCAGCTCCTTACACAGAGAGAAGTTCCGCGAGAGAGAGAGCTGATTTCAGAGGAGAGAGAGAACTGATTTCGGTAGAGAGAGAGATGTGATTCGCCGTGAGGGAGGGTTCTGTGAGGAGATGTGGCTTCGGTTACACAAAAGGGTTCTGTGAGGTGGAAGCCGCACGCGAGAGGGGGTTGATTCATTTCTTTTTCTTTTTTCTTTTCATCATGCCACATTAGGATCTACACCTCAGCAACCACATCAAGGGGTAAGTTGGAGCGGTCAAATGGAAGTAGCAGACTAGCTTTACTATATATATATATATAAGTGCTACAATCATAAAGAGATTTCATAAAAGTAAATCTAAAAATTGACATGACTTCACAATAAAAATAATTTTACAATCTAATGTATTACATCAAATCACGTCAATTTATAAATATATTTTTATAAGATTTTTTTGTAATTAAAACAATTCTGGTGTGTATCTATATATATATATATATATATATATATATATAATATTGTTTCTCTCCCATGCATGTGGTACAGCGCTTCCTGGCTACTAAAGTATATTATATATTTATTTCCCTCAAAACCTATATGCAGCTAGGTATCGATACAAACTATTTTTTAGAAGTTATTTTTTTGGCAATTAGTATATCCATATTATGTAGTTCTACGATGCAATGCTCTTGTACGACGACAGACTGGTGGGTTTTGTGTTTCCGCATTATTTATATATTATATATATATATGCAAGTGATCAAAGATTGAAACTTTCCGACCTCATTCTTGCGTGGAAACTTATAACTTTTACTGCTGAGTATTAATACGTACCTAGCTAGCTGCTACTAAATTAAAATTAAACAAATGACATTTATAATCATGGAATGGATCATAAGCGTCGCACAAATATTTTTTTTTTAAAAAAAATAATGAATAAATATGAAACTCATATGAAAAAATTAATTTTTTAATAGTGAATTCTATTTTTTTTTAAAAGATTGCTCAACGTTTATGTAGAGCTTATGCATTACACGACTGTATTTAACATTATTTTTAAAATTAAGAGATTTTAAACTATTTGGAGAATGAAAAATTATTCTCATCAGTCACTATATATTCACTATCCTACATCTTACATCTTATGAAAAATACTTACATATCTATAAAAAAAATTATAAATAAATGTGGAATGTGAGAAGAAATAGTGATTGTGCACAGCATTCCTCTTGGAGATCAATGGAGCCGCGTGCAATCCGGCCATTAGGCTCTCGTTAATGTTTGTGTGAACTTGGTTTATTCAAGTAGTATATATCCATTTAGGAACCCCTTGCATGCCCTAGCTGTCTTACGTACCCTGTAGTGGGCCCCCATAAAAAATCCTTGCGTGGACAGAAAGCCAGCTAAGAGTACTGCACATATTTCATGCATGGTTTAAATTTCTTGGCAGACCAGACACTGTACTGCTTAATTGGTCCCCTCCCTTCCGCTCTCCCTCTCCTTCACGTTGAAATGCTAAAGATGCTAAGATTCTAATAACCATAAATTCAGTGTCCACCATTCACTTATATCTCTTCCTCGTGAGTTGTGTGTACGTATGTATATATATATATATATATATATATATACATACATACATATATACAATTTATGTTATGCTATAAATGGATGATATTCTTATGAAATAATTATAAAAAAGTATGATGATTTTATATATTAAGATATATATCCCATGCATTTTAAAACAGGATTGTGTATAATTAATTAAAACTGTGACCACTCTTGTGGCGGGATGAGGCTGGGGATGCCATACCATCCCTTTGAAAGAATGGACAGATGGTAGGAACCCTTTGAAAGAATTACAGACCCTAATGCTTTCTGCGTTTCTTATGGTAGCTTGCCTTACCCGACAGGCTGAGTAATATCGACCAAGATTCGGACGGTAGAAGAGCAATACAGAGAGGTGGGACATGGGTGGGTCGTTAAAAGTAATGCTTGTGGGCAGTGGGTTTGAGGTTAAGTCGCGGTCAGTGCATGGGCTCGGATTCCCAGTCTCAACCCCCCAATCCATAATCATTGCCTTTCCCTTATCCTCATCATCTACCTGCACTGAACTCTGTCTGCTTCGATCCCCTCCCTTCTGTTGACTGTTACTAATAGTGACACTTCTATAAACTGCAAAACACACGACTTTCTTTGAGGTTTTTTGTTTAACAGGAGAAAATCCTACTGAACTCTTGCTCATACATAAATGTTCTTAATTACTAGTTGAATTAAAATTTATTTTCCTGTGATGCCAAATATTAGATCAGTTGGTACATAAGGTAAGAGTTCTATTTAAACTCTGTGTCCCACTCACCTATCTTGATAGAGTTTAAAATAATTCAAAGATTATCAGTTAATTAATAGATGAGTTATAATAGGATAAGTAAACTCCTAAAAAATAAGATTAACTCTAGATCTCTAATCATAATCAAACACAAAGACTTAGATTTCTTAATAGTCAGAAGTCTAAAAATAGCACTGAGGAGTTAAAGGGTTCTCACCTACAACATCAGAGTGTCTCTAGCCATCGGGAGACACTTGTTAGGCTAAGTTGCTAGGGTGATCCTTCTATCATAGTCAGATCAAATTTTTCATCAAACAGATGGATAAAGATATGTGTTTAATTATCATTGTTTTATTATTGTGGATCATAGAAAATCAAATATTTAATTATTAATGTTCATGTTAAAATATTTAACATATGGTATCAGAGCTTCAGGTTGTAAATTTTTTATGATCTCAATAAAGCATACAGTGAATAAATATTTGGTTTTATATGTACTTTCATATCTGTGATTTTATCATGCTAAGAAAGAATGAAATATCGCCTTGCTTATCTGAAAGGAAAATTACAGGATACTATTGTTTGTTTTTTTTAAAATCCATGCAGCAATACACATCAATAATGTATTCGATTTTCACTGTATCTATCTCTCCCTTTGTCATACTGTGTATCTACTTTTACTTTGGTTCTATTTCATGCTTTTCTCTGTGCATTGTTTACAATGATTGCATGTTGAAGAACTGATGTGTTGTATGTGTTACGATAGGAGAAAGTTGGGAAACCATGTGTATTTCTCCCTTGATGTATTATATCTGTGCTAGGTAATGGGGTTGAGGAACCACCGTCTATATATGGTGGAGCTGTTGTGAGTGGTGGCCGGTGTCTCAACAAGCGGTTGTAAAGGAGGTGGCCGGGACGACACAGTGGGGTTGTGAAGTCCCGAATGGGTGCCGCCCCAGCCTAAATAAAGATGCATCAGTTAAGGGTAGTCGGCGCCGTGAGGAGATTGAGAACCTCCTCACCGGCATCTCTGTAACGACGGCAGAGGGCTCTCAAGCCCACTGGCCGCAACAGTTTACAGGAAAAAAAAAAAAAAGGAACATTGCGTGGAGGTGGACATCGGTGGCGGGATGAGGCTGGGGATGCCATACCATCTCTTCCTCACCGGTGACACCCACTGTTGTGCCAAACCAAAGGAAAGGTGTGGCGCTGCGTGTTGACTGTTGAGGGAAGAAGAGAAATGTGGCGGTATGTGTGCTAGGAAGAAAAAGATACCCTATTGTGGTTTCTGATTTGTAAAGGGCTTGGGCCGTGGGCCTCGGCCTAGACAAAGAGAAAAGAAACGGGCCCTTGTTGTAGCCCAGCCCGGAAGAAAAAGAAAAAGAAAAACAGAATGGGCAGGCCTGTACAGTAGGCCCGACGTGTTGTCCAGCGACCTCAATAATGAACCAAGTTTCGGCTCGGGTTGCTGGATCGACCCGGACTGGTCAGATTATATTATATTATAATATTATTTAAAAAAAATCTGAATTTTATTTTTCTGTTATATACATGTTATTATTGTTAAATACATGTATTAAATTAAAATTTTCTACACATGTTATTATAGGTATATACATGTATTAAATTAAATTTTATGCATGTTATTAGTGTTAAAAGACATGTATTAAATTTTCTTAACATGTTCATATGAATTTATGCATATTATTATTAAATACATGTATGAATTGTTTATTTTGACTATTATTATGTCATGCATATTTTTTTATCCAATATAGGGCAAATGATTTACGTCAAAATTTAAGAAAATATTGGTTACCCAAAGGTACAAGATTTTCTTAATTTTGGTGACAAATCATTAAACCCATAGTAAGGTGGATATGATGGAGTGAACACTTTGTGTCAAAATCTACTCCCAAAGGAGGGTCTTGATGACACTTCTAGTTCATCCATCAAAAGTAAGGTTGGAGGGAACACTTTGTATGTCAGAATTTACTCCCAAAGAAAAATTCTGATGATACAACTAGTTCATCCACATAATTTAATACTGATGAGAACACTTTGTGTATCAAGATCTACTCCCAAATGAGGGTCTTGATGACACTATTAGTTCATCCATAATTGTTTAAATTCTGATTATTATTTACAAGTGTCTAACTCAAAGCATTATGTGACAAAATGTTCTTGCAGTAAGCGTACCTACATCACTACACTCACAGACTTCATCTGTTCCTATTTTGACTGTCTCTAATTTTTCTGAATGGGTTGAGCGAGTTAGGTTCACCTTAGAAGTCCTTGACCTGGATTCATCACTTACGAGTCCAAAACCACCACCCATCACTGAGAATAGTAATAAAGATCAAAGAGAGTCATCTAAACAATGAGAGAAATCAAACAGGTTGAGCTTTATGTTCATGAAAATGATCATAGCCGAAAATATAAAAAATTCACTCCCTAGTACTGAGGAAGCCCAAACTTTTTTGAAAAATGCTGAGGAGAGGTTTCAGTCAACAGATAAATCTTTAGCAGGAACACTTATGGCTAGACTTACCATCATAAAATATGATAGTGCTAAAGGAATGCAAGAGCATATCCTTAAAATGACATATATTGTCGTCAGATTACAAACCCTGGGAATGAAAGTAAAGGAGTCCTTCATTATTCAGTTTATCCTGAACTCATTGCCACCTCAATATGGTTCATTCCAGATGCATTATAATTCTATTAAAGACAAATGGAATGTGAATGAGTTGGCAAGTAGGACATTACTCTGCTAATTTTGTGACCAAAGAAGCTGGAAAGAAAAAACACCATTATGGCAAAATCAAACGAACTGGACCACTGAAAGGAAAGCAGCCTGGGAAAGTTAATCAGGTTCAGCATGACAGTAGCAAATGCTACTTTTGTGGGAAGTATAGACACATGAGAGCTAAGTGTCCGAAACGTAAGGCTTGGTTTGAAAAGAAGGGTAAGCCACTTACCTTTGTATGTTTCGAATCAAACCTTGTAAATGTTGCCACTAACTCTTGGTGGCTAGATTCAGGTGCTAATGTTCATGTTTCCATAACCATGCAGGGATACCTTATAAGTCAAACACCAAACCCCAGTGGGCAATTTATCTTAATGGAAAATGATAATAAGGCTAGAGTTTTAGTCATAGGAACTTTTCGTTTGGTTTTGAGTACCGATCAATATTTAGACCTTCATAACATAGTATATGTGCCTTCTGTGAGGCATAATTTGATTTCCTTATCCAGACTAGATACTGATGGTTATTCTTTTTTGTTCCATAATGGTAGTTTCAATTTGTTTAGAAATTATTTATCTATTGGTTCTGGGTTGCTTTCCAATGGCCTTTATCGACTTTGCCTTGATAATACATTTATTAAAAATACCTATATATATCCAGTACCATGAAACATGTATTGAAACTAAAAGAAACATGATAAATGAAAATTCTTATAACTTGTGGCATAAAAGATTGAGACACATCTCCAAAGAAAGGTTAAAGAGATTAGTAAAAGAAGGGATTCTTCCACATCTTGATTTTACTAATCTTGAAGTGTGGGTGGATTGCATTAAAGGAAAGCAAACCAAACATACTAAGAAAGATGCCACAAGAAGTAAGGGGCTTCTTAAAATAATTCACACCGATATATGTGGACCATTCTCCACTGAATGTTTTGGTGGAGAAAAGTATTTTATCACCTTTATAGATGATTTTTCACGATTTGGATACATCTATCTACTACATGAGAAATCTCAAACTGTTTCAGTACTTGAGGTATTTCTTATGAGGTGGAAAGACAGTTAGATAGAAAGGTGAAAATCATCAAATTAGATCGAGGTGGAGAATATTATGGAAAGTATGATGAATCGGGCCGTAACCCTGGCCCATTCGCCAAACTTCTTGAACAACGTGGCATTGTTGCACAGTATACGATGCCCGAGATGCCACAGCAGAACGGTGTTGCTGAAAGGCGTAATCGGACCTTATTGGATATGGTCAGAAGTATGGTAAGTAATTCTACCTTACCCAAATCACTGTGGGGTAAAGCTATTAAGACGACAATGTATATCTTAAACCAAGTTCCTAGTAAGTCAGTTCCAAAAACTCCTTTCGAGCTATGGACTGGTAGGACTCCAAGTTTAAGGCACATGCATGTTTAGGGTTGCCCAGCCAAAGCAAGACTTTACAATCCACATGAAAGGAAATTGGATCCAAGAACAGTAAGCTGGTACTTTATTGGGTACCCAGAAAGATCCAAAGTGTATAGGTTTTACTATCCTAATCACAGTCCGAGAATGGTGGAAACAGGAAATGTCAAATTCATTGAACTTGGCGAGATCAGTGGGAGAATTGAACGCAAAGATGTGATCATTGAGGAAGTACGGGTAGATGTCCCTATACCTACATCCTCAGAAAAGATAATGGTTCCTCTAATTGATCATCACGATGATACATTGGAACATGTAAATGATCAACCACCTCTTAATAATAATACCACTGACGAACCAAGTTCGGATTCATCAGAACAGGTTGTCTTATGTAGATTTCAGAGAAATCGGAGACTTGCTATTTCAGCAGACTATTTGGTGTATCTCCAGGAATCTGAATTTGACATTGGGACAAATAAAGATCCACTAACGTTTTCACAAGCCATAGAGGGAAATGATTCTAGTAAATGGATCGAAATAATGAAAGAAGAGTTGAAATCCATGGATCAGAATCAAGTTTGGGATCTCATTGAATTGCCTGAAGGGAGTAAACGAGTCGGGTGTAAATGGGTCTTTAAGACCAAACGCGATTCAAAAGACAATGTTGAACGATATAAGGCCATACTTGTTGCCAAGGGTTTCACTTAGAAAGAAGACATTGATTACAAAGAGACATTTTCTCCAGTATCTAAAAAGGACTCTTTCAATATCATTATGACATTGGTGGCTCATTATGATTTAGAGTTACACCAGATGGATGTGAAAATGATATTTTTAAATGGAAGTTTGGATGAAGAGGTCTACATGGAGCTGTGGCGCCCCCAATCCCCCTTATAAAAATACACGGGGATCGAGACACCAGGATGGTGACAACGCGGTCACACATCCCAACGAAGTGCCAGTGTGTGTACATGCAACGGTGTACAATTAAAATAACGCAGCGGATAGTCAACTAAGTACCAGAATTTAAACACAGCTAAACATCAGTAGAGGTTTAAAAGCAGTTATACAGTCATCCCAAAATAAAGTTAACACATGTCCTGAAATACAAATAAGTAAAATAGAATAATAACCCAGTGATCCCAGATCACTCCTCGGGCGGAGCCATCTCCTCATGCTCGCCCTCCTCCTCATCTGCATCAAAATCTGCGTTACCACAGAAGGGTACCACAGGTAAGTATAACCCAAAATAATCCTCAAGAAAGAAATGCATTTAATGCAACCAACATGCATGCATATGATGAAATATGCAATTTTCTCAAAACATCATTTTCCCCGAAAATGATAATTTCCAACACACGCCAAAGTCTCATTGGCCCAAAAATAATCCGTAAAATATTTTTCCCAGAAAATGGTTTACACAAAATCCACGCACACTATTTTCCCAGAAAATAGCCAATTTAATCCTTTATTAACCTATGCACCATGGCCTCCCCTAGGGACCATCCGCACGTCCTGGCTTCGTAGCGATGCTCAGTTCCGCGCCCAGCGCGTTCATGGCCGAGCACCCACTACGCACAAGCGATGCCCAGTTCCGCGCCCAGCGCGTACATGGCCAGACATCCTCTAGTCCCCGCCAGCAGAAGGACCACGGAGTCGGCACGAATCTCTCGTCCGATCCCATCATCGCCCAGCGACAATCCAGGGGACGTTACTCAGTTTATTCCGCTCCCGAGTAACCAGAGGAGCTCCATCGAGATAATACCACATCTCGGCTTGGGGTCGTGATACACACGCACCCAAAAATACTCACATAAAATCATAGCTTCCCAAATCACACATGAGCATGAATGCACTACATGAAAACTCAGTTTTCTTTACAAACATGATCATGCATGAAATAATGAAATGTACATGTACCAACAGAAATCCACAACCATCAATAACCAATCCCAACAAATCCAACCAAACAACAATCACCAATCCACTCCCAAACTCCTCGGACTCAGTCCGGCAAAACCAGTCATCAGATAAAATACAGTGAAATGTGTTAGTGCAAAAATACATTAAATTCACAAGAATTCTTTGGAGAAATACTTACAACGCTATATAATAATTTCCGGAGGATCACGAAGCTGAAAATGGCGACGTCTGAGCAACACCACAGTGTAAAATACACTGTGGCCGTGGGTCACAGATGCCCACTTTTCCACGAATACAAACGAAGACCCCAAAATGGTAGGGTAGGGCCTAGAGAGGTCGGTGAAGCCAATGGTGGTGGTGGTTTGCCGTGGGTGGCGGCGCAAGGGGTGGTTTTAGGCCAAAAAAGTGCAAATCGGAAATGTACTTAGTGTGGCTTCACCGGTGACGGATCGGGGCCGGGGTTGGGTCCAATGGGTTGCCAAGAGGTCGGGGATGAAGTGGTAGGAAGATGGTGGCCGGAGGTGGAGCGACGGCGGCGCTGGAGCTCAAAGTGCGCCACGGCTTAGGATGGTGCGTGCGGGCTACCGGCGGCGAGATAGGGGCTGAGGTTGGAGGGGTGAGGTCGCCGGAGGGGAGGGGTGCTAGTCGGTCGGGCGGTGCAGGCCACGGCGGCGCGGCGGCGGCTGGGCTGGGAGGTGGACGGAATGCTCGGGGAGAGAGAGGGAGCTGGTCGCGTGGGAGAAGGGACCGAAAGAAAATAAGGGAAAAAGAAAAAAGGAAGGAAAAGAAAAGGAGAAGGAAGAAAAAGAGGGGAAAAGAAATGAGGTCCAATCCTCATAACTTGGGTCACAAAAATGATCCAACGGAAACGATTTTAAAACCACAAGTTAAATAAAATAATTTAAACGTAATGGTAAAGTCAAATTGAAATAATTAAATCTCTCAGTAATTAATTTAAATATGAAAGTAATTTAAATGTACAACAATAAATAAATATTAAGAAAGCGCATAAAAATAATTTTCACCAAATTAAAATCATAGAAATAAACTCACTAAAAATCCGACCAATTTTAAAATAAGAGGATAAATTTTTTAATAACTAAAAATAATCCTTCAGTAAAAATACACTAAAATACGGGGTGTTACAGAAACAGCCAAAAGGCTACTCAGAAAAGGGTAAAGATCACCTAGTATGTAAGCTTAAAAAATCAATATACGGGCTTAAGCAAGCTTCCCGACAATGGTACTTAAAGTTCAATGACACCATTACTGCCTTTGGATTTAAAGAAAACATTGTTGATCGATGTATATACCTAAAGGTCAGTGGGAGTAAGTTCATAATTTTGATTCTATATGTTGATGATATCTTGTTAGCTAACAGTGATCTTGGCTTACTTTATGAAACCAAGGGTTTTCTCTCTAAGAACTTTCAAATGAAAGATATGGCTGAGGCATCATTTTTTTATCGGAATCTAAATTTTTCGAGATCGAAAACAATGGCTGTTGGGATTGTCTCCAAAAAATTACATAGAAAGAGTTCTTGAGAGATTTGGCATGAAAAGTTGTTCATCACTGGACACTCCAATACTAAAAGGTGATAAGTTTAGCCTATCACAATGTCCTAAAACTGAGTGGGAGCGTAAAGAGATGGCAAAAATCCCCTATGCTTCAG
Organism: Juglans mandshurica; assembly: GCA_022457165.1. Taxonomy (NCBI): domain Eukaryota; kingdom Viridiplantae; phylum Streptophyta; class Magnoliopsida; order Fagales; family Juglandaceae; genus Juglans; species Juglans mandshurica. Next base: position 25,205,266 of record CM039622.1, read on the forward strand.
TCGTGGGGAGCTTGATATATGCACAGATTTGCACAAGGCCATATATTAGTTTTGCAGTTGGCATGCTTGGTTGCTACCAAAGTAACCCAGGAATGGCTCATTGGAAAGTAGGAAAGAGGGTATTGCGATACTTGCAATGAACTAAGGATTATCAGCTTACCTTCAGAAGAAATGATAGTTTGGAGGTAACTGGATACTCAGACTCTGATTTTGCTAGTTGCTCTGATAGCAGGAAATCCACTTCAGATTATGTTTTCCTGTTGGCTGGGGGAGCTTTCTCATGGAGAAGTATGAAGCAAACAATCACTACTTCATCTACAATGGAGGCTGAGTTTGTGGTGTGCTTTGAGGCCATAGTGCATGGTTTATGGCTGAGGAACTTTATTTCAGGGCTTGGAGTTGTCGACTCTATAGCCAGGCCGTTGAGAATTTATTGTGATAATTCCTCTGCAATATTTTTCTCCAAAAACGATAGATATTCTAATAGTGCCAAGCACATGGAGCTCAAATACCTAAGGGTACTGACCGTGAGGCTCAAGATGATGACTGAGACGAGGATTTCTACATCCTCAACAAGAGAGACTGCACGTAGATCAAGAGGAAGAACGCCTTCAACCAAATACATCTGCTACCTTTCTTCTGCATGTTGCAGCTTATTGTTACAACAAACATGGATCCTGTGGCACGTAAGACCACATTTAGTCAGACTCGGCACAGTTTTTTTATATGAGTGGCATGTGGAGATCCCATCGATTTGCCACAACGCATCTTTGAGAGGATCCGTTACGAGACGAGCATCGTTTTCACGGACAACCTCCCATACGGTGTCATCATCAGCCAGCTATTACTTGCTCGGAGAGTGCCACTCCAGCCGAAGGAGTGGGTCACAGATCAGATGAGCTCCCTTGACATGAGCACGCATCGACGTAGCATTGGACAGGCGAGGGGGTATCCTCGACGTCAGTCACCCCTGTAGCGGATCTAGCTCCTCTGACGCAGCCCGGGCCCGGGCTCGGTGTGGGGAGTAGTAGTTAGAAGCCGACGAGTACATCTGCAGGAGATGCGCGGCTTGCTTGGGTTGATGCGGTGATCTCACAATTAACTGCACATATCGATCAACAGATCGTGGCTATAGAGGAGTTTCTCGGCGAGATAGCCCATCTTGTAGGTATCCTCAACGAGAAGGTTGATAACTTGACTGAGAAGATACGGAGTACGAATTTCGTGAACAACGCGTTTACGTGAGTGTTATTTATGAAATTTTATCATATTTTGTATTTTACTTTTAATATATGTAAGGAACAATATTATTTAATATATCTATTATTTTTTAATTTCAATTCTCAATCTTTTTTAATGTTAGATTTTTTAACTTTAATACTAAATCACTGCACTTCAAATATATATAAACATAAATATATATTTATATGTATAAACATAAATATATTTATGCATATAAATATATAATTATATTTTACAAATTGTGTATATAAATATATATTACAATTTTCTAGAATTGTTCACAAATTATGCAATATAAAAATCACGTCATTTTTAAATTAGAGTCATATTTAATTTAAATTTATAATTAACTTTCGGACGTTACTTACTAACGTTCAAACGTTGGCACCAAAACATTTCACGTTCGCATGTAGGTAGCCACAGTGTTCGAACGTATATGTGGCATTCGAATGTAAATTTGTTCTCCATTCGAACGTAAAAAAAACCTCATGTCTGGAAACCATCACAGAAAATATTTTTTAATTACGGTTTGGAGACTGTCACAATTTCTCAACCGTCACTGAAAAATAATTATGTTGTAGTGTTTATGGGCGTATGTGAGAACGACATGATGATGGTACGCGCGTGATCGTGATTAATACATAAGGAGAAAATTTAATTAATATCTTGAAATAGAATATAGTATAATTTTGAGAATTACGTACTGTACTCAATTTGAGCAGGTTGAACTTGACGGCCAATAGTAACTACAAGTACTCCTACCTACATGAATGTAAAAGTAAATTAAGTTTAATATTAGCAGAATTATAGTAATTAAATCTTGAAATCTTAAGATATATAAGATTATTAATCTCTATATATTCATCGATCCATTTAATTACTTCAATCTTGCTTCAAGTGCGTGGCCTAATTGGCTCAAACATAAAGCGATCGATCGATAATCGATCATGGAAGCTGTAGAACAAATAAATTAGGTAATTAATTAAAGTACATCTGCCATAACAAAATGACTAGAAATTATATATATATATATACACACGTCCTTTCGTACATTGAAATATAATTATTTATTTGTTCGTATGTTTTTTTTTTTTAGAGAAGAGCTGGTAGCCACTCACATAGCAGTCTCGTCTCAGTTTTATTAATAATCATTCACTTGTGACGGAGGAATATCGTGATAACAAAAAGACACTTGGAGTTTACAGAATATCAAGTAAAAATCCCATGCATCAAAACAAACAATAAAAGAAAACCAACCTATACCAAGACCAACAAAAAACCATCTAAACATGCCTAATATAAGCCGTACCCATCTTATCCAATCTATACAAACCTTTGATAATTCTAGGAAGCTGCGAACTCTTTTGTTCGTATGTTTATAATGGAAGAAGAATATATATGGTAATAGAAGTTAGTTAGGCCATGCATTGAATAAAGTAATATTTAACCAAGGACGTTATAAATTCTCTTTCTGTTTCCCTGGTCATTTCGCTCGTCTAGATAGCTAGAAATACACGATCAGAAAGTGATCGAGGATCAGGTTCTTAGAAGCTTAATTTTCAAATATTCTCCTCGTTTAAAAGTTAAACTATCATATAAAAGTTATGCTTGGGGAAGGGCTTTTCATCTTTTTTATAGATAAATATTAAAATAGTACTCTGTCATTGGGTTTTTTTTCTTTTAGATAAATTAAGTTCCAATACTCTTATTTTGAGCTTTTTACTCCACTCCATCATGTGTTTTCAACTTTAATCAAATCAGTCATGTGAGAAGAATCACTAATAAGGCAGCACATGCTTGAGCTCAAAATGCTTTATTTGTTTCTAATGTAACTGTGGAAATGAAGGATTTCCTTCATGTATACCCTCATTGTTTTAAAGACTCTAATGAATAAAACAAATTTCCTTTAAAAAAAAATCAATCATTATATTACAAGTCCACCATTAATAATCCTTTAAAATGTCAATTTTGAAAAAATTCATGAGCCTAACTCATATCATAAACCGGTTTCTACAAGATATGATTGATCATTGCTTATAAACATGCCCAAGACCTTGTCCACAACCAACGTGGGATTATTCCTCAACAAATTTGGCATTAATAAGTAGATGCCATGTATCGTAATATAAAATATAAATAAAAAAATAAAAGTTTTTATGTGCCACTTGGTACTATGAAATTACCACTTATCTTATATATAAAATGTTAAGCTAATAGGAGTAAATAGATTTTAACCATTTATATTTTGTCTTTACGCTCTCCTCACGTGTGATCCAAACTCATTTTTAATAAATGAGCCCAATAGGTAAAATACTTAATTAAATATGGTAGAGTGTGGTGACTCTCTTAATAAATAAGTAAAATATGTGAAATATTTAATTAAATAGGTTAAAGTGTGAGGACCTCCTTAATAAAGGAATCCAACATATAAAATATTTAATTAAATAAGATAAAGTGTGGAGTTATGATTCGAATGGAGCTTAATCTCGTGATACAGGCAACAGTACCTAGGTGTGAAAAAGACATGCATCTGTCTCAAATGCGCTCCTATAGTTAGTCTTTTATAAAATTTTCGAACTTTTATAATCTTTGAGATAAAACGTGGCATGCATCTAATTATTAGTACCGATAGAGTACTATGCTAGCGCGTTATTAATGATGTATTAGTGGAAGGATTTATTAATTAAAGAGAATAGATATTTATAATTATGCAACTGCCGAGTAATTGTTTTGAAAAAAATGAATAAAATATGGGACTCACATGAAAAAAAATTAATTTTTTAATAATGAATCTCACTCTTTTTCAAGTCGATTACGTGACGTTTACGCACTTTAGAATTGTATGTATAATATTCTTAATTAAAATTGGAGTATACATAGAAACTAATCTTTTTAAAAACTAAATCACAAATGAATAATAACCTTTTCTTTTTAGGAGATTGCGCGACTTATTTAAAACTAGTCGTATTGATATGAGCTAGCTAGATTATGCTCTAAAACACCAAGAAGAATGAGAAAACACTTGAGAAAATCTATTCAACAGCTCAATATATATACGATTTTATTATACATCAGATACTATTCATCCCACACTCCATAGCTGATAGTTTTTTTCTTTTTTTTTTTTTTTTTTATAGAGCGTGGATTGTTTTTTATAAGATGTGAATTGTGGAGTAGTGAATAGTGACTGATGATAAGAATTATTCATATAAATATATATATAGCTACTTTTTTGGGGGTTAAGTTATAATTAATAAATGTATTACCGAATAAAAACCAAAACATAACCTTATATATATTCGTTAAATTATGTGTTTGATTCAAATTTCTTCATTGAACTACTATATATCTCTCGCAATTCTATTTTTTATTGGTTTTTTTTTTATAGAAAATGATAATATCATTAATCAAAAGGAAAATAGCGATTATAGACAATTATCAAGCCATAAGACTTGAGAAATACAGTCTGGAATACAATTTCACCAAACAGTCATACTATCAACCTAAAACGCGTTCCTAGCCAACTTATAAGCTACCATATTGCCCTTCCTATATATATGGGAAAACATACAAGCAGCAAAACACTTTTCAAGCTTCTTGATCTCATAATATAACACGCCTAATAGAGAGTTAGTCATGCTATAATCGTTAAGGGCTTCAATACTTAACAAACTTTCACTCGCCACAAGAATATGTGACACACCCATAGAGACACATTGTTGCAAACCTCTGGAGATGGCAAGGAGCTCTACCCCCTCAGACCCCTCCAATAGAATTTCTGCTCTACTCAGAGCCATAAGGATTCTACCAGTTTCATCTCTCAACACTGCCCCCACACCTGCCTTATCCCATTCAGAAAACATTTAATTTAAGCCAACCGGCAGGAGGGAATTTCCATTTATAGTGCTTCAGGGCTTGTACTCTTGACTGGTGTCTGACTTGATCAGGACTTCTCAGCAAAACAACAGCATTTTCGGCAATAGTAGCAGGACCTAACAGCTCTTGAGCATGCACAAACTTGTTCCTTCGAAACCAGAAACTCCAGGCCAAAGCAAATAAAATAGGCAACTTCTCATGCATATTTCTCTCACACATTTGTAAAGCCATCTCAAATAATGACAGACGACTATCAATAATTAATTCAGGAAGATAAAAGCGCCACTTTTACAGCCTCGCAATTTACCACTGCATGGGTGATGTCTTCTTTATCTGATAAACAAAATCTTCAAGTGTCGTCTGATAGAACACGTTTCTTCACCAAGTTCACAGCAGTAGGTAGTCCATCTTTACAAGCACGCCATGCAAAAATTTTTATTTTATTCGGCACTTTTATTTTCCACAAGTGTTTCCAGAATTTCTGATGAGCTTGCATATTAGAAGATTCAGCCCTGCAGGCCAATATGAGTATAGATGAGTCTATAACAACTTCGCACACTGAACAAACCACTGCGTTCATGTGCCGAAACTCTCCTATCTTCGACATTATCTAAACATAAAGGAACTTTGAGAATTTCTGAGACTAAGTTTGGATTGAAGAGAATCCTAAGCTTTTGAACATCTCACATGTTTACACCACAAACAAACAAAGAATCAACCAAATCAGAATTATTCCCCTCATTTTCAACGACCCCTTCTGATATCAATGGGAGATGCCCTGGAATCCATTGATCATGCCATATATTAGCAGACCTCCTGTTCCCTATACGCCACCTACAGCCTGCATCTAGCTATTTTCAGGCCTCCCAAATACCCCTCCAAGTGTAAGAAGGACATTTACCGAGGCCTGCTTTCATAAAACTGGTGTGAGGGAAATATTTAACCTTTAGTAATTTATGCAGTAAGGTCCCTTCATCTTGAGATAATCTCCATCCTTGTTTGGCGAGTAAAGCAAGATTAAAGCTTCTTAAATCTTTAAAACTCAATCCTCCATAGGATTTTCTCTAACACAATTTAGACCAACTCAATCAATGAATTTTTCTCTCATCTCCTGTTTGACCCCACCATCATACCTTCTAACTCAGTACAAAAGCTAGAAGGTAATAGGAAACAACTTATTGTATAAGTTGGGATAGATAAGGCAACTGCTTTCAAAAGAATCGCCTTCCCACCTTGTGACAACAACTTCTCTTTCCAAGCTTGAAGCTTTTGCCATACCCTTTGTTTTATGGACTGAAAAGCACTCTTCTTTGACCGCCCAATGATTGGTGGAAGCCCCAAATATTTTTCATATTGTTGTATTTCATAGTTACACCAAAGAGTCTTAATCTCATTCTGAGTATCCTCACGCACATTGCCACTAAAAACAATAGTTGTTTTCTCTTTATTAATTCTTTGGCCTGAAACAACTTCGTATCTTTCCAACAACAATTGCACCCTTCTATTTTCTGTCACCTCTGCACGACAAAATACTACACTATCATCCACAAAAAGCAGGTGATTTATGTGTGGTGCACCTCTACAAATCTTTACCCTAGAAATTTCATTTCTCAGCCCTGCACTTCTTAGCAAAGAAATCAACCCTTCAGTACAAATAAGGAATAAGTATGGGGATAATGGGTCCCCTTGTCTTAATCCCCTAGTTGGCATAATGGTACCTCTAGGCTCACCATTGATCAAAACTGAAAAAGATACAGATTCAATGCAATACATAAACAGCTTAACAAACCTCGGATGAAACCCTATCACTTCCATAACAGACTTTATAAAGACCTACTCAACCCGATTGTAGGCTTTTCTCATATCCAATTTCAAGGACATAAACCCCTTCTTACCTTTCTTTTTATGCTTCAAGAAATTCACCAACAAATAAGCAATTAAAACATTGTCAGAAATTAGACGTTCAGGGACAGAAGCACTTTGACTCTCACTAATAATACTCGGCAATACAGATTTGAGTTGATTAGAAAGGACCTTTGCAATAAGTTTATAGACCACATTACACAAACTAATGGGCCTAAAGTCTCCCATTTTAACCGCACACTTCTTCTTAGGAATCAGTGCAATATGAGTATGGTTCAAAGTAGTTGGGAAAAAACCTGAGTTGAGTGCTTGAAGAACTGCTACAGTAATATTGTCCCCAACAACATGCCAATATTTTTGAAAAAATATTGGAGACATTCCATCCGGACCCGGGGCCTTTGTAGGACTCATTTGATTCAATGCTTCCTTTAACTTCATCAGCTGTGAACTCCTTCATCAAATCCGAATTCATCTGTTCAGAAACTTTCCCAGACAATGATTCTAAGAACGCTAGAGAATTAGCATCAACAACCAAGGAAGAGCTTGTGAAAAGGGTTTGAAAATAGTCAATAATAACGCTATCCCTCTGAAAACCTTCTTGCCAAACGCCATCTTCATCTTGGATCTTTAAGATCTGATTTTTCCTCTTACGCTGAGATGCCTTCATATGAAAATATTTAGTATTAATATCACCCTCTTTAAGCCACAATGCCTTTGAACGTTGGCGCCACATGATCTCCTTTCTCTCCAACCAAAGCTGCACCTTCCTCCTGGCAAAATTCATGTCTTCTATAATAACCATTTATGGATCCATCTCATGTAAACTGTGTAGGGATCTCTGTACATTATTGAGCTGAGTTTGTACATTTCCAAAACATTGCTTATTCCACCCCTGTAACTGATCTCCACACTCCTTAATCAAACTCGAGACAACATTCATAGTAGCTGGACCAGCACACCTCCCCCAAACACCTTTGATTATATCTTCACAGCCTTCCTCACCAACCCACATGGCCTCAAATTTGAAAGACTTTTTAACATAACGGGAAGAGATTGCACCCTCTAAGTTTACCCAAATAGGTAAATGGTCCGAATAAGCTACCACACCATGAGTCACACGAGCACTAGGAAAACTGGCCCACCACACAGAATTGACCAAGAAACGATCAATCCTTTCACAAATACTTTGATTCCCAGCTCGTCTATTAGACCATGTAAACTTTGGCCTTGAGAAACCCAAATCCCTCAAACTACAAGTGTCAATAACCTCTCTGAAAGCGCAAAGCTGTCTTTCAGGCCTAGGGTTACCCCCACTTTTCTCGTGAGAGTACAATAATTCATTAAAGTCTCCCATCACCAACCATGGTTCATCGTTACCTCTACATAAAGATTTAAGCAAACTCCAAGTATTATGTCTCAAGTGAGTTTCAGAAAAACCATATAGAGCAGTTAAAAACCAGTGACCCATCCTTAAGCTTGAATCTTTAATAACGACATCAACATGATTAGAAGAATAATTAATAACGGACAAATCAACCTCAGCATCCCATAACAACGCAATACCCCATTTCCTACCATGAGAACTAATAGCCAAACAATTTTGAAAACCTAACTTGTACTTACAGGATTCAACTTCACGAGTGGAGAGCCTGGTCTCCTGCAAGAACAATACTTCGGGTCATTCCCTCTGAATTAAATCACAAAGAGTGCGAATGCCACGTGGGTTCCCAAGCCCACGCGCATTCCAACTGCAGATTTTCATGGGTCTCGGCGGTGCTGATCCACAGCCACCGCCGATATCTTTGAGTGTGTAACGGGAAGCCCACCATCATCGAGAGCTTGAGCAACTAAGAGACACTTTGATGATCGCCCATGAGAACTATCCTCCTCCGTCGCCCCTTTTCTTTTTCTGGAAATCGCCTTCAATGAAACTCGCCCAGGAAGAACATTCTGAGAACCTAGGGAAGTCGTTTCATGAAGTACAGAAGTGCATTTCCACTTCTTACTACTAAGCCCATCAGGCTTTTGGATCAAACCCCCCTCCTGGCCTTCAGCTTTAGCATTAGGACTCATTTGTTCTGGCCCACCAGGCCTAATAACAATATTGTGAGCATTTGATGACTCTAACTCAGATGCCTGCAGAGGATCCAGCGCATTAACAACCTTCCCCAATTTCTCGCCCATCTCAGATTTCCCATAACCGCCACGTTCCTGTGAATCCGTATCCTGACTGACCGCAACTGCCTTCGATACAGGTTGGATTTTGGATGGAGAAGATACGCCGCCTTCCACCACCGTATCAGACCCAATCTCGATCACATCCTCTCCCGTCACATCCTTAGACCTAGAAGCATGAGGAACTCCAGGGGAAGAAACTGAAATGTGATTTAAAGGATTAGTACCTCTAGTTTTCCCTACAAATGGGCGAGTACCTCTACTACCTGCACGAAGCCACATACCATAAGGAAAATCCTTCACTATAAACAACTCAGATGCTCGTATAACATTGGCACACTCCCATTCATTATGCCCCAAACATCCACACCAGTAGCAAAAACTGAAAGTCTCTCATAAGAGAAACGAACCCACACTGGGTCTCATAAGTCTCTCATGTTAAGTCGGATGAAAAGAAATTAGATATATATGTATGCATGAATTAACTAGATCTACGGGAAAAGCAACCCAAAAAATGAGTTATGTCACATGTTAAATATGTCTTTGAGGTGTGTATATATATACACACACACATGTTATATATATGTCACATGTTATATATGTCTTTGAGGTGTATGTATATATATATATATATATATATATATATATAATATACACACACATATATACATTTTTTTTTATACATGGGGAGGGGGATGAGAAACCAATGTGTTGCCAATTGATCCAAATGATCTTGGCTATACACATATATACATTATGTATGTATACACGCACATTAATATATTTTATGAAAATCATATTTTCAATTTGGTGCATAGAGCACGCTTAATTATGATTTGAAAAATAAATTTGCAAATCAAATCTTACAATTTTTCTTTTTGACATGAATGTGATACGCTTCTCATTAATCTGAAATATTACAATGCTTATCTTTCAACACAAGACCATGAATAGAATTAAGAGTGTTCAACCGGGTTCCGGACATGATTTCAGGGTATATCCGGTCCGGAACTCGAGCTTCAAAACCGGGTCGGGTACACCCAGTTATGACCCGGGCCGGAACCGGATGAATCCAGGTTTAAACAACCCGGAAATCTGGGTTCCGGCTTCAACTCGATTTTTTTTTTTTTAGCCTAAAGTATCTAATTTTTTTTCAAGAAAAAAAAAAAAATGCTCAAAAGCTTTTTTTTTTTAAAGATTATGTTACTGAAAAGTTGGTAATATATATATTTAATTTGAAATTAGATGATCATGTACATGTAATATATTCCAGTATGATAATCTACTGTTAAAAGTGATCGATCAAGTAGTAGTACTTCTAACCTCTACTACTTCTAACCTTCCATTGCCATGCATTATCATGTAAAATGCATGCAATAATGCAATTCACTACATATTAAATTAAATTAAATTACATTACATTACAAAACACAAAATTATAATATATGAAAATTACAAAAAGCTTCAATTGAAAGTTTGACACTGCCATTTATTTAGCTGTTTTGTGTCCTTGAAGTGTTTACTAATTACATCTGCAGGTCATGAGAAACTAGGGAACCTGAAAAAATAAAATTTTTACTAATTACAAAATATAAATTGCTATGAACATAGTTTACTTACATATTGGCATCAATTTTCTTTCAAATGAAGGCAAAAATGCACATTCATGAAACATAGTTGCTGGAGAAACATCTACACATGCAGATTTTCCATACTAAAGTCAATAGCACATTTAGATGCAAGAACAACACACTATACATACTTATCATCAAGCTCTGCTAATAGATGTGCACTGAATTTGTCCTAGGAAACCATAACTACCTGAAGTGAAGCCTTTAAATAAACACCAAGTACTTGTGATGTATACAAGCAATCAAAATAACAGGCATATACACTAACAATATCTCTTAAAAACAATGATAATTTAATCAACACGCAACAATGCAAAGTAGAAATACTACCAAGTATTCTTTACAGTTCACATTTTTATAATGGACCACTTACCCAAAATAAACATACCCAATTCAATATTTCATATTGTTCATGACTTCTTAAACAAGGATGAGTGAGGTATATACAAGATTTGTATGACCTGAACAAAGAAACAAACTTTAAAATAGACAGCATCCCACATATATCTTTTAATGCACACACATATATGTTGATCATACAAATAAAAGAGTTGGCTGATTATGCAAGAAGAAAGTACTTACTCTAAATTTTTTTCAACATCAATGGGAAGAGAGACTCACAGCAGCCTCTGTTGAAGATGAAGCTAGATGATCATCTAAAAAAATATTAAAATATGAGTTAGATAGATAATAAACCGAGATAGATAGATATTAAAAAAATATTTCAAGTTTCAAACTTACCTTCAAGGTCCATCGACTGTACGTATTCTTTTGACTCCCGGATGTCGATAGGTTTGGTCCTTAACCAATTTTTGATGCAAATTAGAGCTTCAACAGTTTTCAGAGACAATGAACTTCTAAAAGGATCCAACTCCTTTAAGTCTAAGAGGGGAAGTTTCACATACATTCTGGAGGTGGTGTAGCTTAGATGAAGTGTCATTTTGGTAATGGCAACTATATAGCTTAGCGCAATAATTGCACTGAACTTTTGGGTTATCGTAGTCAATAGGTTGCACTTTAGTAAAGTGTTCCTAAACTACCGATTGGTTACTAGGTATTTTTTTATTATTTATTTCTTGGGTAAAGGTGGGATGAAACGGGTAGTCTGTTGTATATATGTGGATGAATGAGTTGGAAGACTCCCATACTCCTCCACATCCACTAGAATAGACGAGGAGTCACCACCAACCCCTTGGGTTGTATCGACATTACAACTCACAGAATCTTCTTCCATCTGTTATTGAGTAATAAAAAACACCAAACACAATATAATAAATAATCAAACACTAATATAATCTGGATTATTCTAACGATTAACACTCAACATAATGAACTCTAGTCTCAATAGATTTATATTTTTGGTTCTCTTTACTGAAATTTCATATTAAATAGTAGTGGACTACCCAACACAAACAACATACACCTATTTACATAAAAGATGCACATATACTACAATAAAAGATGCACCTATTTACAACACAAACAACATACACCTTCAATCTATAACCTTTGTTTTTCATTCTTTAGTCTTGGGGTCAGAGATTGCAAAAACTGCCTAGATACCAAAGCATATTTACAAGCAGATACAACCACCACATATACTACAATAGAAACTTTTTTTTGGAAGAAACTTACTACAATACAAACTGTGTGACCAGCTCCATTGCATAGGATATATTTATATATATATATAAGAACTAATGGGGGCAGGTATGGATGATGAACATTGGAATTCTACTATTGTACTATACTGCTACACATCCCTTGATTTGTTTGTGTCAAATGTTGGAAGGTAGGTAAAAGCTCAAAGATATTTTAACCTGTTGAGCATCTATAAATAAAAAAATAAAAAAAATTATTACACGATCACAGCCTCAGATGCTCCTACATGGGGCACCAGCCTCACCACTTACAATATTAGAAGACAAATGCCATTGTCACTTAGACGGAATTGTGAGTTGTTGGAACTAGTATAAAATTAAGTGATTATTTATATTATTTATGAGGCTGTAAGCAATTATGGCATCATTTCTTAATCTAAGTGCTTTATATTTTATACATATAGCTGATGGTGTCCAACTACGACTTCTAATTAATTGCTCGGATTATAATTAGATTGGAAAAATCAATTGCAAGTATAAGATTTTTCATATAAAAGGAAGCTACATTTAGATGTTATGAGATGAGGTTTTCCTAGGTAAATGGGTTGTAAACTTGTAAACAGATATATTGTTCTGTAAACAGATATGCCTCAAGCATTTGACAAACTCAAAATCAAATGAATGGTGGACATAATTTATATTTAAATCTACCGTATGCAACCTAGTGACTTAAAACCCAAATTTTAGAGGCCTAATGACTTTATGAAGGCCTAGTGATAAATTAACACTACCATATAAACCCACCTTATACATGATTCTGTTCGATGAACTCAACAATATATAAATCAATCAGCATTACTTGAGCAGAAGAGGAAGCATCATCCATTAGACAACAAAAGATACTCAAATAATTTTCAACCCAAATCCAGATCAGGCCAAGTCCTAGACTAACGATTGTGAACAACAATTTTTATCTTGGAGCTACCAGATCATATATATGCAGAAACGATACTTTTCTCTCTTGGAAAGCCAAAACCAGAAATCCAATGGAGAGAGAGAGGGAGATAGAGATAGAGAGTGAGAGTGAGAGAGACAAACTCACGGGGTCATGATAGAGGCAGGGCTTAGGGAAAGGCCGATGGCGACGGAGATGTGGCGGCGGCAATGGGGTCGCGGCGAGGAGGTACGAACTTAGGGTTTCTTTAGCAAGCGTAATGAGAGAGTGAGAGAGACAGACTCGGGGGGGTTTCTTTTAGGAAGCGTAAAAAGACCCAGGTACCGGGTTTAAAATCCGGTATTCAGGTTTGTAACTCGTATCCAGGCCGGATAGGTCCGGGTTCCAGACCGGGCCGGGAAAAAACCCGACACGGTTGAACAGTCTTAAATAGAATGAGGAACTTTCTTCTATCCAGCACTGAACACCCTGTACTTCTAAAGCTAACTTAGCTAGTTAATGAGTCACTGCATTACATTCTCTATGAATAAACTTCACATACCACTCATTTTTTAAACTTAAAAGACCTCTTTTACATCTTCTACTATCTGTCTATACCAGGCCATATTAGTTTCCTTATTTTGTATTGCATTTATTATTGAGAATGCATTTCCTTCGAACATTACTTTGGAGAAACCTAGCTCAATACTCAATTCCACAACTATGATACCCCGTATTTTAATATATTTTAATTGAATGATTATTTATAATTAATTTAAATATTGGTTCTCTTGTTTCAAATTTATCGAGTTTCTCGTTGGATTTATTTTATGATTTTTAAGTTGTGAAATTTATTATGATATGCTTTCTTGGTACTAATTATTGTTTTGCATTTAAGTTGCTCTTTAATTTAAATTAGTTTGTTTGTGGGCTTTAAAATTATTGTGTTGTTGGATTTTTATTATCATTTTATTTTAGCTAGTCACTACGTTTAAATTATTTTATTCAGCTTACTGTTTTGAAATTCTTTTCGTTGAATCAATTTTGTGACCAAAGTTGTGAGGGTTGTACCTCATTTCTTTCTTTCTTTCTCTCACTTTTTCTTTTTCCCCTTTTTCTTTCTCCTCTTCTCCTCTTCTCTTTTTCCTTATTTTCCTTTTTCTCCTTCTTTCCACTGCTTTTCTTCCTCTTGCGCGCGACAACCCCTCCCCTCTCCCCGTCTGTTTCTTCGTCCTCACAGTGCGCAGTCTGTGGCCTCCACCGCCTCTCACATTTTCTTCCCCTCCAGTCGGCGACCTTCCCCCTCCATTTTAAGCTCCTCCCTCACTGTCGTTAGCCTCCATGCACGGCTTCAAGCCGTGCTGTCTTTGTGTTCCAGCGCCGCCGTCGCGCCACCATTGGCTACCATCTTTTCACCACAGCACCGGTGGCCTCCAAGCCACCTAACCCACCCTTCCTCAACCCCGATCTGCCACCCTTGAAGCCCCTCCATCTCCATTTTCAATTTGGGTATTTTGGCCTCCAACCACTGCCCACGATGCCACCCACGGCCAACCACCACCACCATTAGCTTCACCAACACCTCTAAATTCTTCCCTAGCCATCCCAAGTCTTCGTTTGTACCTGTTCAAAAGTTAGGTTTTTAAGACCCACGACCTTAGTCCAAAATACACTGTTACGTTGTTGTGCCGCAACCTCTTGCACCCCCTTGATCCTTAGAAACTATATTTTAGCACTGTAAGTAATTTTTCAAAGAATTTCTTGAGATTTAAATATATTTTTGCACTAACAAATCTTCTGCAGTTTGGTTGGTTGTGCCGGACATTGAGTCCGAGGAGTATGGGGGTCGGTTGGAGGTGAGGACTGGTTGTTTATTTAATTGAATTATGTGTGCGTGCATTTATGTTGTGTTTGGCATCTTTGCATTTATTGCATCATTTCATGCATGCTCATATGTTGTGAATGAAAACTAGGTTTCCACGTGAGAGATGATTTTGGGTATGTTTGAAATGAATGGATTGAATGGTTTGAGAGAGAGAGAGGAAAAATGAACGGTAGGGATGGTGATAGAGTCCGCCTGCGATTCCCGCCTACGGTGCATGCGGTAGGGATGGTGGTAGAGTCTCGCCTACGGTGCACGCGGTAGGAATCATGGTAAGCAGTGATGGTGGTAAAGTCCCGCCTGTGATTCCGACCTACAGTGCTCTGATAGGTACCCCTTGTGTGGAAATGATTTGTAGGGATGGTAGTAAGCAGAGATGGTGGTAGAGTCCCGCTTGCGATTCCCACCTATGGTACACGCAATAGGGATGGTGGTAAGCAGAGATGGTGGTAGAGTCCCGCCTGTGATTCCTGTCTACAGTATCTGATAAATGATTATGTTGGGCAGTTTTTCGGGAAAATGACAATTTATGATTTAATGGTTACGAGCACCATTTTCTGAGAAAATGACGAATATTTTTCATGGCGTGTTTGGCCCATTTTCTGGGAAGATGGCGGATATTATTTATTGCGTGTTTTGGGTTAAATGAGATTTTTTGTGTGCGTTGAAAAATAATCATTTTCAGGAAAAAAATAGGGTTTTGGGTCACATTCGTGTTTCATCATGTGTACGAATATTTGTTGGTAGCATTAATGCATTTATATCTCTTGGGTTGTTTGGTTGATTACTTGGTGAGACTCATAATCTCACGGTATTCCATACCCTGCGGTACCGTTTTATGGTACCGTAGATTTTGATGCAGATGATGTTGATGTAGAGCCTGAGGATTCGGCTTCGCCGAATAAGTGATTTGGGATCACTTGCTCGTGTATTGGGATTTGTTTTTCACTTTTTGGCTATATATTTGGTTTGTATTATATTTATATTGGATAACTGTATAACTTTTTAAAGACATTTTATTTTGGAAATCTGTATTTAAATTTCTGGTACTTAGTTGGCTAATTTTTAATTAACTGCTGCAACTTTTGTTGTGTACTTTTTACATGTTGCACACGCTTGAGCACCTATCGTTGGAATACGTGACCTCTACTGTCATCATCTGAGCATCTCGATTCCTGAATTTCCGTACCTGGGGGTCGGGGCACCACAAAAGCTTTCCAAAGAGCCAAACATTCATCAGCTACACACAGGTTGACAATTTCTTTGATAGCAAGCTGAAGCCATAATCTCTCCTCTGCTATCTCTTATTATAACCTCAATTCGGCCTATTTTATTTTTTATTTTTGCAATCCACAACAGCATCAAGATTTACTTTGTAAATAGCCTCTTGGCACTTGCCACTGTTGCTCCCCCACATAATTTCTCCCTCTCAACTGTTTCTCTATCCGAGATCCTCCTTTAGCTTCTTTAACTTCCTCCAAACTTTCCAGTGCATACCCCATCACTCTGTTAGGACTTAAAAAAGAATCTTCAAATAAGAATTATTCCTTCTTAACCAAATGCCTTTCATAATAGGAGTTGTTTCCTCCAACTGTTCAAAATATGTCAATTTCTATAAAATTAAATTTATTTTTAATTAAATTATATGACTATGTTAGTTGATTAAATTTATTTTCTTTTTGATTATGTAAAAAATATCATTTTATGAGATTTTCAATCTAAATTTAAAGAAGAAAAAAAAAACAAATAATTAAATAATAAAATAATAGAATAATAGTAAAAGAAAGGTAAGAATATCATTTCCCTGAGATGTTAAAAAGGCCCGTAACATCATAGGGCTCTTTCCAAGAGTAAGAAGAAAGGGATTTTGGGACCTTCCAATTACTTGGATTCTCATCATCCACCCATTGGCCCAATCGTAAGTTCACTGTTGAGGGGAACATATTCTCCACTCCACTCCACTCCTATATACGCAGTTAACGCATTCGGTTCGGTCACTTAGCCATGGCTTCCTCGTACGTTAAACAAACGATAGGTGACCTCGACAAGGACTCCTTCGTGAGCCTCCTCTCGAAGCTCATTGGCGAAGCCAAGTACGTCCAGAACAATCCCCCGGAGCTGATCCCTGAGGAGGACAGGGTGGTCAAGCATGTCTTGGACGTCCTCCTTCCCTACAGTACCACCACAGGGGGAGGACCCCTGCTTGTCAACCATGTTACCTATTATCCAAGCAGAGGCAACGTGATTGTGGAGTACCCTGGAACTGAGCCTGGGAAGATCTTGTCCTTTGTGGGATGTCACATGGACGTGGTCACTGCTAATCCTAATGATTGGGTATGGTTCTTGTGCTTAATTTCGTGTCATTTTTTCTGGGTTTTGATCAAATTGTCAATTGAATCCCGTTTCGTGATCACAAATGAATCTGGGATGGTTAGTTTGATTGTTTTCTTTTTCAGTATTATATACAGGGGGGCATTATCAATTGGTTTGTGCGTAGGATATACTTTCCGTAAGTTATAGGATTTATATATGTACTATTTTCTATTTCTTGTATTGTAACTCGTTTATGTGATTTAATTTTAGCATTTCATATTTTAAGGATTATAGGGCCGGGCTGTATGTCAGTTGACTCCGGTGATTGATATTACATCCCATCAACATAACAAATTTGTATGAAAATCAATCTCGTTATAAAAATTTCCTTTCTATGCTCATTCAGTTTGCATTGTTTTTCGTGGATTTTATAGAAATGGCTTTTACTCCACTCTTTTACCATATAAGGGATTTACCCATGTCAAGCTTTTGCCAAATTTGTTCTTCTTCTTCTTCTTCTTCTTTTTTTTTTTTTTTTTTTTTTTGTTGCTCTCTTTGGTTTCTTCTCGCTCATTTATCGGGAAATAAGTGCAGAAGTTTTTATTCATATGAGCTGTTTTTCTTGCCTGCGGTAAAGTCTTCACTTGTTAAAAGGTATTCCTAACAAGTGAAGAGTATTCCTAAATCTTTAATAGGGTTTCAATTTACCCCATAAAAGGGGAGGAAAAAAAAAAAAGAAACTGAAAGACATCTGTGATTCTCAGTTTTTAGCCTCATGAGAGTACCTTTTCAATGGTTGATCTTGAATTTTTCAATTTCTTTTCTTTAAGACATTATTTATCTTTGTGTTCTCTGCAATGTACTTTAACTGTTTAGGATCTTTACCTTTTCTCATTGAGCTTTATCCATTATTTGTCAATCATAAGTTCAATGAGGCTTCAGCTTAGTTCTCTCTTCTATGTATGAAAAGAATCGTTCCCTTTTCTTCAGATTTGAACATATGTAATGTTTACTTTGGAGAAGATAGTAAAATCTATGCCCCTTTAATTATATACAAAAAAAAAAAAAAAAGATAGTACAAATCTTTGTTATGGAAATAGGGGTTTTTGAATTTTGTTTTCCATGTTTAGAATGATGGATTTTTCTGTATCTGGTATGGTGATTATCTTTATGCATCTTGTGATTCTCATTTTTATAGGAATTTGATCCTTTCTCATTGAGCATCGATGGGGATAAACTTCGAGGCCGTGGAACTACTGATTGTTTGGGGCATGTTGCCCTGGTAACCGAACTCATGAAGAGGCTAGGGGAGACAAAACCCAAACTGAAATCAACTGTAGTTGCTGTCTTTATAGCCAATGAAGAGAATTCTGCCATTTCAGGCGTTGGTGTGGATGCACTTGTGAAAGATGGACTGCTCAATAAGTTGAAGGAAGGCTCACTGTAAGTAAATGGCATTTATTGTGAATGAAAAGTAAAGCATGCCTTGAAATTTTTATGTTAATGCTTATCAGAGTTTAGTTTAGTTGTTGCATTTTTCACTTTTCTGCACAGGTTTTGGATTGACACAGCAGATAAACAACCTTGCATTGGAACCGGTGGCATGATACCTTGGAAACTTAAAGTGACTGGGAAGCTTTTCCACAGTGGCTTAGCACACAAGGTATACACACCGTTATGATTGTCTAAGGATCACATTTGTGTAAATTTTTTTTGTCCATATGTTTCCCATAAAGACAGTTGCTAGGATTCTTACAATTAAAGTATTTACCAAATTTAGTGGATCAGTTTGCTGGTATTCTGAGACTCCGAAAATGTTGGATAAAAACAGAAGAGAATAAGGAGGAAGGAACAGTTATCTTTGTTTGCAGATGAAAATGAATTTAAGAAATTACAATTTAGAAGTTCTTGTCTTATATACAACTTTCCGCTCGAGTACTGAGCATTAGTAATGTCTAGTTAAGCAAATGACTTGGAGCAGTTTGGATAGACATGATTCAAGTTAGGCGTCCCACTATGAAAAGAGTAAGGAAAAAAAATCTCTTAGTGGAGGTAGCTAGAGAATGCTTGATTGCAAGAGCTAAGAGCAACTAGGAGCAACTAGGGTCGTCAATGGAGTGCATGTGATACCCCATATGATAAGTGATGGTAGGTGGTGTATAGGATCCAACATTACTTGGGAAGAAGAAGTTTCTCTTTATAATGTTCTAATGGGGCTCTAATTGTATCATTGACTAGTCCTTTTAGAAGCCATGTGGTTTGGGCTTTCCATTGAGGCTTTACAAATAGTATCAGAGCCCATCCCAACTAGAAATGTGGGACTTGAGCCATGCCACTTACGACGGATAGGCCCGACGAGAATGTCAGGAATTTAAGGGGGGGAGATTGTGATACCCCATATGATAAGTGATGGTAGGTGGTATATGAGATCCCACATTACTTGAGAAGGAGAAGTTCTTGATCTTTATAATGTTCCAATGGGGCTCTAATTGTATCATTGACTAGTCTTTTTGGAGTATAGACCATGTGGTTTAAGTCTTCTATTGGGGTGTTACAGTGCATGTTGCAAGCTGACTTGACATGAGTTGGGTTTCGTAAGACAATATGTAGGACTTGTAAATACATACATCTGAAGTATGACAATATGTAGCAATTTCCATTAAAGAAATCAGAACAGTGTGCCTTAAAACAGGGTAGAAAGGAAGGTGCTTGCCTAAACAGAAATAGTGACGTAACATTTCCAGTTTTTATGTGCCTAATTCATTCAGACTTTTGAACAATCTGCAGGCTATAAATCCTTTGGAGCTAGCAATGGACGCACTCAAAGAGATCCAATCACGGTTTTATAGGGACTTTCCTCCCCATCTTCAGGAGCAGGTCTATGGATTTGCAACTCCTTCAACCATGAAACCAACCCAGTGGAGTTGTAAGTTTTTTGGCTATACTGACAAATTTTGAGGCAAAAGAAATTGCTTTAATTTTAGCAGGCTCACCTTCTTTGTTGCAGATCCAGGAGGTGGGATCAATCAAATTCCAGCTGAGTGTACAATTTCGGGAGATGTCAGGTTTATAATCATCTTAAAACTTTTTCAATACCTTTATCAGAAATAATGTCTCATTAAGAATCTTAATTTACCTTAATCAGAAATTATGTGTCATTAATAATCTCAATCTTTCTTCCTTCTTTTCTATGGTTTTCAGGTTAACTCCCTTCTACAAGTAAGCAGCTTGCTTCCTCTTTATATCAGAAGTTGTTGCTTAGAAGCTGATTTCTTTAATCTGTAAATTTAAAGCAGCCTACTAATATAGGGACAAAAATCTAACTTACTAGCTCTAAATTTCATTTTCTAATTCACTATTCAGTGTGAAGGATGCAATGAACAAGCTACAAGAATATGTGGATGACATTAATGACAACATAGAGAAGCTGGATTCACGTGGTCCTGTTTCAAAATATGTTCTGCCTGATGAAAACCTGCGGGGAAGGTCTGTCTCTCTCTCACCCTCTTCCTCACATGAATTTAGACAAGTAATTCGGATACTCCTGTAAAAACTTTGCAGTACTGGAGTTGCGTTTTATTTGGTATTACATTTTCTTTTCTAGTTCTACTCTTTTTCTTTTTCTCGTAGTAGTTAAATGGTATTTTTTTTTCTGCCTACAGCCTTACATTAAGTTTTGATGAGGCAATGTCTGGAGTTGCATGTGATCTTAATTCACGTGGCTTCCATGTATTGTGCAAAGCAACAGAAGAGGTAGTTGGGTACGTAAAGCCTTACTCGATTACTGGAAGTTTGCCACTCATTCGTGAACTGCAGGTGAGTATCTCACTTTCTTCTGTGGCTTTCTCATTTTTTCACTATACTTATCCATCCTTTCCTTTCTCTTTAGGAAGAAGGATTTGATGTGCAAACTGCAGGCTATGGTATGATACTGTTACCATTTCTTTTTCACGATCACTCTTCAAAACATATAACTCTTCAAGAAATATGAACTATTTCCTTTTCAGGGTTGCAGTTATATTCTATGAACTATATATAGAAGTTAATGTGAAATTTGATGAAAATTTACCAATGTTGTTAAAAGTGCACTAACGTGCTTTGCTTTGCTTATTGTAGTCGAACATTGAGAGAGAATACTTCTTCTTGTTATTCATTGATGTTCAACAGCATATACATACTACATACAAATGACAATTATACCCTCATAAGTTACACTAATTACAACTATGTACTCTAACACTCCCCCTCAAACTGGGGCATATATATCATATAAACTTAGCTTGGAACAAATAAGCTTTAACCAACTATAGCATAGTGGTTTGGTAAACATATCTGCAAGTTGATCAACATACTTCACAAAGGGTATAGAAATGTCACCACTTAATATCTTATCCCGAATGAAGTGACAATCAATCTCAATGTGTTTAATCCTCTCATGGAACACAGGATTAGATGCAATATGCACTACATCTTGATTATTACAAAATAACTGAAGAGGGAC
Source organism: Juglans mandshurica (assembly GCA_022457165.1). NCBI lineage: Eukaryota > Viridiplantae > Streptophyta > Magnoliopsida > Fagales > Juglandaceae > Juglans > Juglans mandshurica. The sequence goes on from CM039622.1 coordinate 25,227,284, forward strand.
AGAAGCTAGAAACCCTATCTCATGAAGAAAGTGTTGCAAACATGTCAGCTCACTAGCAGTGTGAGTCATTGCTCTATATTCAACTTCTGCACTGGACCGAGCTACTACTGTTTGTTTCTTACTACTATTTGTTTCTTACTCCCGTGTAACCTAGTTACCTCCCACAAAGGTACAATATCCAATAATCAATCTTCTATCTGAAGGAGATCCTGCTCAATCAGCATCTGAAAAAGCTTCAATTCTAAGATGTCTATTTGGTCTATACAAAAATCCAACGCCAGGGGCTCGCTTAAGATAACGAAGAATATGGATTACAGCATCGCAATGTGAGACCCTGGGCATTTGTAGAAATTTGGCTCACTACACTCACTGTATAAGAGATATCAGGTTTAGTGATAGTAAGATAATTCAATTTTCTAACAAGTCTTTGATACCAACTTGGATCTCCAAACAACTCTCATTCCTCTTTCAAGAGTTTAAGATTTGGGTCCATAGGAGTGTCAATAGGCCGTGCACCCAACATGCCAATTTCTTCCAGAAGGTCAAGTACATATTTTCTCTGAGACAGGTTAATACCTTTTTTAGATCTACCGACTTCAATTCCAAGAAAGTATCTAAGTTTGCCCAAGTATTTTGTTTGAAACTAATAATGTAAAAATTATTTCAGCCTAATAATTCCAGATGAGTCACTCTCAATAATTACAATGTCATCCACATGTACAACCAATAAAATATGACCTGCATCACTATGTAGGTGAAATATCTAGTGGTCTGTTTGGCATCTATGAAGACCAAATGCCAATACAACATCGGAGAACCTCCCAAACCATGCTTAAGGAGATTGTTTCAAACCATATAATGCATTTTTTAACTTGCACACAGTACCTTGACGCTCCCCCTGAGCAACAAACCCATGTGGTTGTTCCATATACACTTCCTCATTTAAGTCGCCATGTAGGAATGCATTTTTAACAACCAACTGAAATAAGGGCCAATCCAAATTAGCAGCAAGAGAAATCAATACTCGAACAGAAGAAATTTTGGAAACTGGGGAGAAAGTCTCGTCGTAATCAATGTCATAAGTTTGAGTGTAACCCTTAGCAACCAAGCGGGCTTTCAGATGTTCCACAGAACTATTAGGATGGAATTTGATTGTATATGCCCATCTACAGCCAACAGGTTGTTTACCAAGTGGTAGAGGAACAAGATTCCATGTCTCATTATGGTGAAGAGTATCCATTTCATTTTTCATAGATGTCCTCCATCCCGAATAAGATAAAGCATCTTAAAGTGTCTTAGGAATAAAAAGTTTTGAAAGTTGAGAAGTAAAACGTGAAAATAATGGAGATAAGACATGACAAGAGACATATTCACTAATCGGATGTTGAGTAACACAAGAACGAGTACCTTTTCGAAGAGCAATAGGTGGAGAGTTTGGAGCACTAGGTAACTCAGGATCTGAAGATGGAGACAAAGTTGGTGGAGGCATGGGAGCCGGGAGCCGCAAGCGACGCGAGTACACCTGTAAAGGAATAAGGGAAGGCAGTAAGGAAGGTTGGGTAAAAGTGAGTGAGTGTGCAGGAGAAGGAATAAGAGTGGGTAATGGTAGAGGATCACACTCAACAACTGAAGATGTGTCCGAGAAATAGGGTATGGACTCAAAGAAGGTGACATCAGCACTCGCGAAGTAACGTCTAAGAGTAGACTATAGCTACGATATCCTTTTTGAGTCCGGGAATAACCAACAAAGAAACACTTGGTAGCACATGGATCAAGCTTATCAAAGCTTGGGCAAAGATTATGAATATAGTAAACACACCCAAAGATTTTTGGAGGGAGAGAAAAAAATGGAGAGGAAGGGAACAAGATGGAAAAGGGAGAGGAACCATCGAGGACTGATGAATGCATACGGTTAATAAGGTGACACGCAGTAAGAACACACCATCAATCCAAAAACGTTTAGGAACATGCATGTGCAGTAAAAGCGTTCGGGTTACATCTAACAAATGACGATTTTTGCATTCAGCTACCCGATTCTGTTGGGGTGTATAAGAGCATGAAGTTTGATGAACAATTCCTTTATTACTTAAGTAAGTAGCAAAGGCATTAGATTGATATTCTTTAGCATTGTCAGAACGTAAAACTTGAACTTTTTGTCTAAATTGAGTTTTAGGTTGCGTTTGGATGTTGAATTGAGTTGAGTTGAATTGAGTTGAGATGAAAGTTGAATAAAATATTGTTAAAATATTATTTTTTAATATTATTATTATTTTGCGATTTGAAAAAGTTGAACTGTTTATTATATTTTGTGTTAGAATTTGATAAATTGTAATGATTAGATAAGATAAGTTGAAATGAGTTTATGATCCAAACTGGCCCTTAATTCCTTCTCGAAAGACTTTGAATATGGAAAAAAGTTCAGATCGTGCCTTTATCAGAAACAACCATATCATACGAGAGTAGTCATCAACAAATGTAACAAAATACTAAAACTTGTTTGATACAATGTTGATTGGTCCCCATATATCAAAGTGAACCAATTCAAAAGGAGTACATGCTCGATTATCAATTCAAGGTACAAAAGACACGCGATTGTGTTTACTAAGCTGACATGCTTCACAAGGAAAGGAAGACAAATTTCCAAGATTCCTAACTTGACGTTTCAAAAGAGAAAGAGATGGGTGTCCAAGGCGGCAATGCCATTCAAAAGCAGATGATGCTGAGGATGTGAAAGCTCAAGTGGGTGACTGATTGACATCAAGGTAATACAGGCCACCAGCTTCATGCCCCGTATCAATCTTCTTCCCTGTCTTGAGATCCTGAAAGATACATACAGAGGGATAAAAGGTCACTGAACATTGAAGAGTTTGAGTAATTTTACTAATGCACAGCAAACTAAAGGGAAAACTAGGAGCGTATAGAACAGATGACAAGGTTATAAAATTAGTGAGCTTAGTGGATCCAATGCCTGTAACTTTAGCAAGAGAACCATTAGCAAGAGTAACACTCTTTGGAAATGTCATAGTATCAAACTTAGATAAGGAATAAGACAAACCGGTCAGATGTTCATTAGCTCCTGAATCGATAATCCATGGATCTTGAGTAGATGAGACAAGACATGCAGATGCTGTACCTGAATAGGCGAGTGGCTACGGAAGATGAAGCCGCCCGTGTGCGACCCAAAAACTGATCATACTCATCCCTCGATATGCTAATCATCTTTGGAGCCAGGTTGGAGCTCGTTGACGGTGATGTAACATCTTGGCAAATGGCTTGATTAGCGGACTCAGATGGTCTACCATGTAGATCCCAACAATAGTCCACCGAGTGGTTAGTGCGACCACAATGGGTGCACTTACGAGATTCACGACCTCAAGTGCGATTACTCTGACATCACGTCCCCCACGTGCACCTCTACCACCCCGACCTCCACGCCCACCAGGAGCAACATAGGAGGCAACTAAAGCAGATCTCTCATTACTCTGATCAAAAGACAACTGAGATCCTTGTCCAAATAATGTGGCTCGCTGAAGTTGGGAGAACACATCAGGAAATGAGAGAAGCTGTGGACTTGCCAAAATTTGAGAACGCACCGACTCATACTCAGGTTTTAAGCCAACAAGAAACTGAACAACATTACACTCTTCACGTTGTTGTAGCATACTTGAAACATCAGAAGTGATAGGTTGATACATTTTGAGTTCTTCACATATGCTCATCACTTGAGAATAATACTCTTCCAGGCCCAAAGCACCCTGTTCCAACCCAAAAAAGTGCTGACACAACTCATAAATACGGATTATGTTCCCAGCACCCGAATACATATGTTTGAGATGCCTCCATGCCTCTTGAATGGTGTCAAAATATATTAAGCTAGTACAAATATTAGGCTCAATACTGATCAACATCATGGACAAGATTTGAGCATTTTCTTGCTCCCATTGAGCAAATGTAGAACTAGTTGAGTCAGACATTAGATCAAGCAAGTGGGTACGAAGAAGACCCTTACCTTTTAGAAACATTCTAACAAATTTTGACCACAACATATAGTTTTTTTCCATTCAACTTCACCGAAGTCATAGGCATACTAAAGCTTAGTGTAAAAGACAGTGACTCAAATTTAGTTGTCATGGAGAAAAGTATCACAACAATTCAACTTGGAGACAAAATCCACACAGAATATGAAATATGGATGAAAAACTGAGAAATACAATCTGGAAAAGTAGAAACCTAGCTTAAGAACCCAAATTTCGGATCTGTATTGGGTGGAATCAGCCTGTATCAGGTTTGAACCGGTCTGTATCATGTCCGAACCGGCCTGTATCGGGTATGTTTCGGGTATTGCCAGTACCGGCTTAAAAAATGACCTTAAACGGGAATAAGTAGGGGTGATACCCGCCCCCCGCCCCCGCATATGCGGGGGTGGGATTTTTTCCCCCGGACCCCGCCCCCGCATGGGCGGGGGCGGGGTCCCCCGTCCGCTGCCCGGGGTGCGGGGGTGGACCCCCACCCTCCCGCACCCCCGCACATGGTACTTCCGGCCCAGTACATTTTTCTGAGCCCTAAATGGCCCAGAATTCGTTTTGGGCCACTTTGGGCCCATTATTTAGATTAAAAAAAATATAAATTTAAAAACAGAAAAGAAATAATTTTTTTTTTTATAAGTAGATATTAAGTTTTAACTAATAAATAATTAAGTAATATTCATCACTAAGGCAGTAAGACACTATGCTAAAATAAATAGTTTACAATTATACAAATTAAGAGAACTAATAAACTATTACACTATTACAAAATACAAACTCTTCTAAAAAAAATATTACAAATTGTATAATTAACTATTGTAACAACATTACAATAATTGTAAATTAAGAAAATTGATTTTGGGGTGGAGCCGTAGTTGTGAGTTCACTGAGTTGTGTCAATGTGTCGAATGTCGATTGCTGTGAGACTGTCGATTGCTGTGAGACTGAAAATCAATAAGTTAAAAATAAAAGTTAATAAGTCAAAAAACCTGAAATATTAATAAGTTAAAAATAAAACAAATTAAAATTAAAAAGTTATAAAAATGAAACAAAGTTTTAAATGCAAAAAACAATTAGCTTATTAGGGGAGAAATTATGCAAACCATGGCAATGGTGAGTTCAATACAAAAGTCATACTGCATCGGAGGTAGTCGTAGACGCCGTCTCATGTATCACTATAAGTATTAAATTTGAAATGAAATTAATGAATACCAATTAAATAAAAATAAATAAATAAAAATAAGAAATTAGAATAAATACCAGATCCAGACTGATCATCACCCTCCTCCTCGACGTCGGCCTCCTCATACTCAAGAACATCCGGAACATGAATTGGAGTTCCCTTGATCCAATTTTGCGTGCAAATCAAAGCCTCTACAGTGGCAGGAGCTAATGAACTCCGAAATGAATCTAATACACGCCCTCCGGTGCTAAAGGCCGACTCTGAGGCTACTGTGCTGACAGGGATGGCCAAAAGTGTGCGGGCTATCTCTCCAAGGATGGGATACTTCACAGCATTCACCTTCCACCAACTTAATATATCGAAATCTCGTGAAAATGGTAGAATCTCTGTTGCTAAGTATCTGTCTATCTCTGACTGAGCCTCTACAGAAGTCCGGAGGAAGGGGGTCTGCTCATACCTCTCACCCCACTCCAATCTACGCCTTTTCCCAACCTCGACTTCAGGAAACTGTGAGCCTGAGGCTGAGGGGGTAGATGTAGGTGCCGCAATATTACCACCCCGCAGGGTGGAAAACTCATCAAATAATCTAGTAAGAGTTTCCCGAACCCTTGCTGCAATAAGCTCCGCCCATACTTGCCCGTACGCAAGGCCCAATCCAAATATCATGCCATCCAACTTATACCTCGGGTCAAAGACGACAGCTACATATAACAAAATATTAGCCCTAGTTAAATCTCTCCAATACTTGTCGTACTTTGACCTCATAATCAATGCCATCTCCCGCAGCCTAATGTGACCACCCGCGACCATGTCATCTAATTCTTCTTTTACCCTACATATTTGCTGGCATACAACATTGGATGTAGGGTACAAAGTTCCGGATAGCCTTGTGGTGACATCGTAAAAAAGTCTCAAAAACTCTACAAAAATAGTTACAATTTCCCAATCATTATCTACGGGTTTCCCCAATCCCCCATGATCATCAAAATATTTTACATATTGGATGTCTTCTTCACCCAATAATGCAAATGCCAGCCTATATTCTTGGGCCGCCTCCAACATCAGAAATGTTGAGTTCCATCGTGTAGGCATATCAGTACAAAGGCCCTTCTTAGATGTTAGACCCGCAGATCTCGCAGCAACCTTGAATTTCTCCAACCTTGAAGGAGAAGATCTCACCCATCTCACAGCAGTTCTAACCCGAGCAATCGAGTCATGAAGATCTCTCAAACCATCACTGACAATTAAATTCAGAATATGTGCCGCACATCTCACATGCAGACACTCACCACCCATAAGTGTCTTATTTGCCTCTCTAAGATAAGTTTTCAAATGTCCTAATGCAACATCATTAGACGAGGCATTATCGACTGTGACTGTAACAACTCGGCTCAAACCCCACTCTTTTATTGAAGCCTCCAAGGCCTTCCCAACTGTCTCACCCTTATGATCGGTGATTTTACAAAATTTTATAATTTTCTTTTGTAATGTCCAATGGCAATCAATAAAATGCACAGTCAAAGACATATAATTAAAATTTTGGATCGATGTCCAAGTGTCAGTGGTGAGACAAACAAATTGATCTGCCAATTGACCCCTCAACTTCTCCTTTTCAATGTAAAAATGCTTTTTTACATCCTTTGCCACCGTGTGGCGAGAGGGAATATTAAACCTTGGTTCCAAGTAGTGAGAATACGCTTGGAACCCTTTCCCGTCTACAATTTGAAAAGGTAGCTCGTCCATTATGACCATACGAGCTAGATGTCTTCTACACTCATCGGGATCATACTTAGTATACCCCCTCAAACTTGCACCCCCACTAGTCCCATCCGCCATTTTTTGAAGTCCAACTTCTAGCCTAGATTGGCTTTTATCTTGTAATGATCTTAATATTGGACTTTTTTTGCATTGCTCTTCTAAGTGCACCTTTAATTGTGAGGTGCCATGTTTCCTATAGTGGCATCCATAAATTTTCCCACAATGGTTACATTTGGCTTGGGGGTTACTTGAGTCACCACCCTCTAGTTTGGTGAAATGACTCCAAACTATTGAAGCAGGTTTCTTGCTGGGTTTGGGGGCAGGGCAAGGTGCCGTAGAGCTAGGGATAGGAGTATGAGTAGGAGGGGTAGGTGTAGGGGTAGGGGTAGGGGTAGGGGTAGGGGTGCCCTCGGCTTGAAAAGGAGAGCTCGCACTCGAATCCGCTGGCATATCCATGAACTAAAGCAAACAAGAAATCTGAAATAATAGAAAACATAACAACTATATAATGAACATAAAAGAAAAGTAGAATAAAAAAAGTATCACTAATCACACTATCACTTGACATTCATATATATATGTAAATATATATATTGTGTACTTTGGTTATAAATGTAATAAAATATATTAACAACAAATACACTATATGTTGTTAATAAAGTATATTAACAAATACACTAATTAGCTCATGCATGCTAATGTTCTTTCCGTGCAAGTCCAAGTTGAATAATACATACTAATTAGCTCATAACTTTTTACTAATTCATTTTTCATAAATTTGTAGTTTTGAGATAATTGATAATGTAATATGATCATATTAAAATAGTAGATGTTTTGATATTAAATCCGTACTTTACCAAATAGCTTTTACATTATATATATAGAAAAGCAGAATAAAGAAATTAATAAAATTCATTAAAAAACTTATTTCGTATATATGGTAATTAAGTAAGTACTATATATATGAATGTGATTTTCTAGAATTGGATTGATTTAAAGAGTATATATGGAAAACCAAATTGACAATGATATCATCACATGAGGTTTCGGATTTGAACCCCTAAATTAATTTAGGAGATTCAAAGATTGAATCCCCTAAATTAATTTAGGGTATTTCGAAACCCTAAATTAATTTAGGGGTTTCAATCTTTGAAACCCCTAAATTAATTTAGGGTTTCGGATTTGAGCCCCTAAATTAATTTAGGGGTTTCAAAGATTGAAACCCCTAAATTAATTTAGGGTTTCGGATTTGAGCCCTAAATTAATTTAGGGGATTCAATCTTTGAATCCACTAAATTAATTTAGGGTATTTCGAAACCCTAAATTAATTTAGGGGTTTCAATCTTTGAAACCCCTAAATTAATTTAGGGTTTCGGATTTGAGCCCTAAATTAATTTAGGGGATTCAAATCTTTGAATCCCCTAAATTAATTTAGGGTATTTCGAAACCCTAAAGTAATTTAGGGGTTTCAAAGATTGAAACCCCTAAATTACTTTAGGGTTTCGAAATACCCTAAATTAATTTAGGGGTTCCAATTCGAATCCAATCCGAAATAATTACAGAAATGAGAAAACAAACACAATTCACATGCATTTCACGGAAGAAATTCAAATTTCAAACCAAAACACATGCACAATCTAAGCTCCACAGCACACAATTCACAAAAATCCCATCCTCCATCTCCGATAAACCCCATCCTTCCTCCAATCTCCATTAAAAATATAAATTACAAAAAAATAAAATAGGATAGGGTATTAGGGTTTGTTACCTTCGGCTTCGGTGATGGAGATGCAGAGAGAGGGATCGGATCGGTGACGGCGACGTGAAGGATATGCTGGGCGGTGGGTGCGGCGCCAGAAACTCAGAGAGAGGGAGAGACGAGCGGAGCTGGAGCGGCGCCTGGTGGAGCACTAGAGGCAGTCCGAGAGAGAGAAGTGAGAGTCCAAGAGTGAGGGAGGGAGGGAGGGAGGGCATCGGGGGGGGGGGGGGTGGGAATGAAATAAACCCAGGCATGAAACGACGTCGTTTCATGCCTGGGTTTTAAAAAAAAAAATATCTACGCATGAAACGACGCCGTTTCATGCGTAGGTTTATATATATATATGCGGGGCGGGGCGGGGTATTTGCGGGGCGGGTGTCACCCCATCCCGCACCCGCCCCCGGTTAGAGTGCCAGATGCGGGGCGGGCGACCCCGCCCCCGCATCTGCTAGATGGGGTGGTCCGCCCCGCCGCACGGGTGCGGGTCGGAAGCGGGTCGGGGCAGCGGGGGCGGGGCCCCGCTGCCCACCCCTAGGAATAAGTTATTCTAAACGAGGATAACCCGCCCCCGCTGCCCACCCCTAGGAATAAGTTATTCTAAACGAGGATAAGTGAAGCTGGGTTTGCCGTATTCTTGCTACCAAACGGGTGTTATTCCGGATAGGAATAAGCTCTTACTCCAGGTTGGAGGCATACGCAGTCAAGGATTGGATAGTTGAGACTTGCAACGAAACACCCTGAGACTTCGACGTCCCCGGCAATAGACAAACCTTCCGGTAGCCAATGACGACGGGAAACTCACCGGAGTGCATATACAACGCCGGCAAGCTCGATTCTGGTGCCCAGTACCGGAGACGACACCTGAGGTCACCGAAAACACCTTGAAAAAAGCTGTCGGCCACCACGAAAAACCACACTAACCACCACTAACCACTCTGTGCCACTAACCACCACTAGCTCCATCACACAACCACCACCAACTGACTACTCAACTCTCTGATACCATGTAGTTGAACATAGAGAGAATACTTCTTCTTGTTATTCATTGATGTTCAATTTACAAAAGTGCACTTTAAGCATGTTTTGTTGGGGTTTTTTGTGAGCTTAAAGAAAAAAAAAGTGCACTTTTTTAATTTCTTTAAAAAAAACTATAAAATATCATTTCAAGACCCAAAAAATGATGTGAACAAATCTTCTCAAGTATTTAGATGATATTGAAGGTCATTTACATACCATAGCTCCACATAATGTCATACATGATGTATATGCTTTAAACTCGATATAACAGTCCAAATTGGCTCTCTTGATGGAATTGTATTTGATTGCTTATGATAGCATAGAAGTCTATACCTACAATTCTTGAACTGTTTTGGTCATGACCCTTTTGGTATATTTTGATTCAAGCATGTACTTCAATTTGATTATGACTATCAAATAATTTTTTAATGAGTGGCTATCAATATCATATATTTGTATTTTCGTGGGCTTTTTGGGGCAGTAGGAGCTCTCTAGTATGGGTTAGGGATTTTCTTGTATACATCCAGTGTACTTGGTTACTCCTATTGATATATATATATATATATATATATAATACTTTTACTTATCAAAAAAATATCATATATGTGTATATCAAGAAAAGTACTAGAGAATTATATAGAGTGTTATGTTTAAAGCTTGCCCACGACATGGGTGGGGCCACCCTCATGGTGGTCCTTCCATTGTTTTTTTGTTTTTTCAAAGTTTGATGTATTTAAATAAAAAAGTATTATTTTAAAAAAAAATTAAAGTTCACACATGACAATCTGTGAAGCCGCCACGTGTTTTCAATTAGCATTGATGGATGAAAAAAGTTAACAAAGGGTCCTCTTTCTAATTAGCTCAGTCATACAACATGTGGCTAATCCTCAAAAAAAATTTACAGGATCTTAAACCTACGTACCCCATAGCACAAGGGTGTTAGACCTGAATTTTCTAAATCTGTGTAATTAGTTGACTACTTGACTTTAATGTTGCATTACTCTAATAAATTGAGTTAATAGGCTAAATATATTAGCATCTTGCTTTTTAAACCTTGTTTTTTATTGTATTTTGTGGGTTTTTGTTATTGTACATTAATTTTAAAAATATGAACTTTACTTCAATCAAGCGCGCACTTGCGCCTTGCACCTAGGCTCTAGAAGGTGTTTGCGCTTAAGTGTGCCTAGCGCTTTTAACAACACTGAATTTACCTTAATAATCTCATGCTGTAAATGCCATTACTTTAGTGCATACTGTAGAGATAAAAAAAAAATTTACAATATTTTCTCAAGTAAAGGATATTACTGCCATAGGCTACTCTAGTCCATAATTTCCTTTGCTCTTCTCATGCTTTGCACCTCTTCTTTATCTTCTAAATTTACATCACATCATTGGACCATGGAATTTAGCCTATTTAGCCATGATCAAGGTGAGTAAATTTAGGTGGGGTGATCGCCTGGGGTGGTGCATAGTCTCTAAGGCTGTAGGAGTGGCAATATGTGACACGACCTTTAAATCCATACGAAAACGACATGAAATTAGCGGATTTGGGTTTGATATAAATGGGTTCGGGTCAAAATGGGTCAACCCAATAAAACACGATTAATAAATGGGTCAACCGGCATAATCCGTTTAAATTTTTATTTGAATGCTACAATTACAATATGCTTATGTTTGTTATTGTTGGGATTGTAATATTGGTTTTATTAAAGGTTAATATCTAAAACTATTGACAATTTTTGTTAGTACTAAGTCTTATGTTTTGGAGATATTAACTATAATGTGGCTACTAAAAATTCTAGATATTAATTTTTATTTGAAAGTATGTTAATCAGATCAAACAGATTATACGGGTCAGTTGAACTCGTTTGCATGAAGCGGGCCATGTAGTGTTAACCCAATTCTAATTGATTATTAAATAAGTTATGCGGGTCGTGTCGTGTCACCTATTGTTTATATAGTTTGTGTTTGGATTTTAAGGTCTGGCATATTTAATTAAATGGGTTGTGTTCAGGTTAACCCATATAGTTAAATATTCATGACTGAACACGACACGACACAAACACAATCTGCGAACAAGAATTGTCACCCAGTCTAAGGTTTTAGCAAGCAGTAATCAGATCTTTAAAATCAGTAAGGATAGAAGGGAAATTAGGTGCTCAACCATGCTAGGAGGACGTTACTCTTGAGTATCAGCACAGAGAATAAATGCCAGCAGAGCTGCTGACACTTTTAACGTAGGTGTTTTTTATACTGACCACTGGTTTACTTGAAGCATCATTCCAATTTATGTGGTCGGTACCCACTCAGCACATTGGGTGGATTATGGGGATAGAGACATGATATTGGTGATTGTTAAGCCTATTCCTTTCTAGAGTAAGGAGAAGCTTTGCTTTCTGCAGTTTGAGGGTTGCTATTTTTTGGTAGCTTTACATATTTTGATTGAGTGTTACGATGTTAATACCGTCTTGGTAAGTCATGGTTTTTAAATGCTAATAGATTTAATTTCCACAGTTAGATTCCTCACATGAATCAGATTTGCACTGCATGTTTATTAATTTGAATTTCACATAACTTTGATGCGATCAAGAAGGAAGAAGATCTGATTCATTACATTTGCATCATATTTTCAGGTTTAATGGCCACATACCATGCCAAGAACGAGTACTGTCTTCTTTCAGATATGTGCCAAGGCTACCAAGTCTTTGTCAGCATCATCTCTCAATTAGAAGATTCTGTAAAATGATGTGCTAATGATAAAACCAAATAATGGCGCTTGACTCTGTGTTCGACAGATTAGTTATTATATGATTGTCCAAACTTGTTTATGTTATTGGCCTGCTATTGCAAAGTGAGCTACCAACTGCGCAATATGCCAATATGCCTGTTTTTCTGATCTGGAGTTTTGTTCACTTAAGATTTGCTTATCCTTATAGCTCCACTCAAGGTTTATTAGTGAGACGGTAGATGGATGAACTCTAACAAAAGAATTTAGACGACTCCTCACTTGCAACTCTCTGAAGAATGACTTTCTCTTTCTTCACTTGCATAATTCTTTGACTGTTTCGAGTCCCATATCTGTCTCGGATTGAGACGTTTGGCCACTGATAGAATGTATGAGAGTTCAGCAATCTCGTACGAGTTAACCTTGGCTAAAAAGGTACAATTTTACTTTTACCTTTTGAAACCTCTTTTATTTTTATGTTTAAATTTTAAATAGTATTATTTTATGTAGTTGTATAATACTATGATATAGTTGTCTTTCTATCATTTCTCTTTTACTTCTACCTTGAAATTTGAAGAAATGTCATAACTAAAGTACTGGGATATGCAATATATATAAGTGAGAAACGAATCGCAAGGGGTTAAAGAGACCGCTCGCTGGCCAACTAAGATACAGAAACCTCTATTTTGGCTAACAATGACCCTCTGCATAACATCTGAGCTGCAGTTCTCATGCTATTCAACTTGATTCAAAGTATTATTTTATATAAAAATATTAATGACCTTTTCATTACTTAATTGCTCCATATTTTTCACTCTACTTATGACCTCCACACTAACGTGGCACAACAATAGTCAACAAGCAAAGTCAAAGCTGGGCCCCGTGGCAAAGACAGGTGAGGAAAATGAAACAAACTACACAGATGATAGTTTAGGTATGCAAATCAACTTGTATAGTACTTGGTGTATGTGTGCATTAACTTTGGAACTTATACACTGTTCATATACAGAAAGCCTATTTTTCTATGCCATATACAGAGTTAGTTACCTTAAATCGAACTCGCAAACTTCTACAACTCTGCCATCTGATAGTATATGAATTTCCTTCACACTCTGGTTATTCCTTATTGAATAGCTCCTTCATAGGTTATTCTGAGTTCTTTCCTTCTAATTTAAGCTGCTGGATTCTTTGGCGTAGTCGCCGCCGGTGGTCATGTATTTTCCAAAGGCCATGTCCCAATATAACGGCAGAATATATGCCATGGGTGATAATGGGAGCAAGAATGTTATTCGTCTGTCACATTTGCATCAAAAGAAACAAACCAGATATATCACTTTCAGGTTTTAGATGAAATTTAAAAGTTGAATAAAATATTGTTAGAATATTATTTTTTAATATTATTAATGTTTTGGGATTTGAAAAAGTTGAATTGTTTATTATGTTTTGTGTGTAGAAATTTAGGAAAGTTGTAATGATGAGATGAGATGAAACAATTTCACCATCCAAACGGGGCCTCATTCTCTTGAAATGAAATTATAATCTTCACAACAAAATGACCACCATGTAATTATCAAAAAATGGCCATCATGTAACTAGAATTACCTGGATCCATTCAAAACCAAGGTAAAGTGCCAACAGTCCTTCCAGGAGGGGAGAATAGATCTTTCTCATTTGCCTCTTCTCATACCATGCTGCAATTATTATCCAAAGTCAGATGGAGGAATTAGGATCAGACATCACAGCGGGGTAGAATTTGTATGCAGCAAGATTCTTCACTGGTATTTCACTAGCTTTTATCATTTTCAAGGTGGAAGGTTTCATTGAGATGGTAAATAAGAGAAGAAGAAGTATTGATTCTTTTTTCTGCACCCCCCCCCCCCCCCCCCCCCCCCAAAAAAAAAAAAAAAAAAAAAAAAAGAAATCCTCTCAGCAATTAAATGGTACATAATGCTATTTAAAGTATAAATGAACAAGACTCAGATGGATAATGAGGATGATACTCTTAAGTAATTTTAAAGGACATGCACCGGTGATAGAATGGTGTTATATGTACAGAACAATTAGAGAATCTGACATCGTCTTTTACTCTACTCTGAGGTAGCTAGCACTTTATGGCAAACTATTTTCAGTCGCTTTGGACCAAACTGAGTGATGCCCAGATGAGTGGTACATTTATTAGCGTGCTAAAAAGTAAACTTTTTATAGTCACCATATGGACACCCTATGGAAACAGATCCAAGGAATGTCGAGGACCTCGAGCCTTTCTTTCTCAATCCACTTTACCATTGTATGGCAGCCCACCTACGTCTCTCTAGCTTTAGCTTCCAGGATTTTCTTCATCTCTTCACTTTCTCTAATAATATGTATCTGATGTATACCCCCTATTTACTTGGATAATATCTTTTGATCATTAATAAAATGTATCTCACCCGTACATCCCAAAAAATATCTTATCAAAAAATGAATAAATCTCCGCAAAGACCAAGTGAGAAAGCATCGATCATGTCTGATAGGAGAAAGATCAATAAATACTGATGTAACTTTTGCAAATGAGTGAAAATGTAGGTACTAAGTTTGCAATTAACTCTATTAAAAAACTAGTTCTTAATATAAAGAAATTAGTGGTTAGACTGAAGGTTGATTGTGGCTACTCCCATGAAAATAGTCAAATATACTTTACATTGCCATTCTAGCTGAAGTGGACTGACCACCACAATCACCATCAACATATTTTTCTAAAGAAGTGGTTTCAAAACCATGGAAAAGAAATAAGCTCATTTTCAAAATTCGTACCTGCGAAGAGCTTCTTCAGATCTTTGCGACCTGTTCGAGATTGCAAAACTGGAGCAATGACATACGTGGGGTCTGAAGAAAAAATGAGCAACTGGTCAATCTAACTTGAGGGTTTAAATTCAGGGAACATTTCGTTGATAAAATGATTTATTTGGGAATCAAACCTTTGGGAGAAGCAGCTGCATAATAAAGAGAACCTGTCAAGCAAGCTGTAATCACAGCTGCAAACGCCTGAGCAAATGGGACAAAAGGAGGTAGCACCCCGGTCTACACTCGGAAGGAACTTAAAATAATTAGTCGCATGCAATATTTCATTATCACTACTGATGAAAGGAAGGAGCATTACTTGGGTACGTACCAGAGATGCCATTCCTTGAGCATCAGTTACCAGATCAGTGCCCCTTAGAAATATATCAGCCAATGCTCCCTTTTAACTCGCACAAAAAACAAAATACATATTTAGTAATAGTGAAATAAAACAAAAACAGAAATTAAAGTATCATGATTAAACTTCTTCCTGCAGAAAAGTGTTTCATTAGCTGCATAGCTTTCATCTTTCTGAGATACAATAAACTAAGGGCATGTTCAACAAAATTATCGAAAAAAAGAAAACAATAGGTATCCTAGTTAATGCCTTCCAAGATTCCAGAAGTTTCTTCCTATGCATGTGCCTAGATCACATGGATAAATGTGAACTCTGCTAAATGTAGCATGTCAGGCTTCCGAATCTTGAAACTTTCAGAAGTCTAGTGGGTGGATTATAGCATCTACCATTTGAAACTTCTGGAATTCTCGCAAGGTAACAAGGTTAGCTTTGAAAGGTATGATGAAACAATCACTGGATGTAGTATCTTATCAGAAAGTGAAAGGATCTGGTCTACTCATTTATTCACCCCAATCGATCCCGTCCACTCATTTGCATAACAGGACACATCCAATAATTTTTGTTAGTGGGTGTAAGCCAAACTCCAGTTAACAACTTAATATTTAACTTAGGGATTCAAAAGTATTACCCTAAGAAGTTAAAACAGAATCTACTAGTGCTTGTACCCTATAGACAACTGTGACACATCTTTCAAAGTTAAAACCTTATTCCTGGATTCTCTAAACATTTCCTTGATTTGAAGGATTACATCTCCACAGTCTACATATCTTCAGCATAAGGATAGGCTGATAAGAAACTCAGATAAACTAGTACAGAAGCCTATAATGATTATGATGAGCATGATCATGAAAACTAAGAAAACAATGACAATGGTGATGATGATGTTCATCCCCAAGGCCAATTCATAGTATCTCTTAACCAATACATTAAGGATTGAAATTAACATATCTTATGAGAACAAACCTGAACAGCAGCCCTGTAGAAAAGCTCCTCTCCCACCGAGCTTGCAGCAACAATTAGTATAAACTGCAAAAGGAGGGAGGATGATTAAAACATTTCCTGTACAGAATGACATTAATAGAGTATGTCATAACCGCACAGCTATTAGAAAATCTACCTGCCAAGGTGACATTCCATAGAAGAAGTTCCATAGCTCCTCATCCTCCACATCTCTGATGGCACGAGCATGAGGTGACAACTTCACAACTTCATCCTATATCCATGCGGATTTTAAAGGTAATAATTGTGTGTCCATATGTAATAGTGATGTTTCTAATTCAAAAAAGCAAGTCTATGTAAAACTAAGTGTAAACCTAATGACCTCAGGTAATTTATGCCAACCCCATACCCCCGCAAAAAAAAAAAAAAAATACTAATAATAAAATCATAAATTTATATAGAACAAACCAAACCGAAGATGCTCTGTTCATTGAGATACAAACAATGGAGTAGCTCAAGATACAGGAAGCCAGGAGGCAATATAAGAACAAATCACAAATCAACTATAAAGTCAAAACTTACATCTAGTATAAACAGAAGGGCCATGATTGGAGGAGCTGCATATCCAAGTCCTTCCAGTATGGCATCTAATGACGAATGGAAACCTCCCATAGAATCTATGCCAGTGATTGAGCATATGAACCTTCCAGCTAGAGCCATTGCGACATAGATACCTGACATAAAACCAAACCAGAATAAATGTTATGTGGGAAAAATAAAACTTTTCAGAAAAAGAAACCCAGGAACAAAAACATGGGCATTCCATTGTACTACGGATTATTATGGTTTTATGCTTACTTTGTAGCATTAACAATTTCTGAGATATAATGGACATGCAAAAACCGAGAGCAAAATGGAACGAATAAGTGAATGGAATGGAACTGACCGATTCCGTAGCTGAGTCGGACGACGGCGCCAATCTTCTCCCAGACGGGGAACTCGGCCTCGCCGAAACGCTGATCAAATGTGGTGACCTCCATGGCCGGGCCCGTGAACGTTCCTCCTCTTCGACTCTCTTCTCGCTCTATTCTCCCATCAACACCCTCGCCACTCCGCTCCGCAGAGGCCCTAACGCACCGCAGTGGAGCCCTTCCTCCGTCAAAGCACAGCTTCTTCTTCTGTCTGGCTGGAAACTCACCAAGCTTCGAGCACAAGCCAGCTATTCCGGGCAACGACGTCGTTGAAGTAAACGACATCAATGGGAGCTCTACTTAGTAAAGGGACTGTTCTTCTTCTTCTTCTCCGTCTTCTTCTCGTTCATCGAACATAGCTTTGGGATGAGTTCTAAGGACTATCTGAGCTTTCACGGTGGCAATACATTTGGGTCCTCGATTCATTGGTCGTGTGCAACACAGGCCCCAGAATATCCTACTGACCTATGACAGCCGAACACGTGGAGATAATGCTGGCAACCCTTTGCAAACTTGGAAATTCTGTAATTATCCAATCTTTGCTTCACAATTCCAAATTTTTCTTTCCTTCTTTTTTTTTTTTTCCCTGCCTTGCGTTTGATAGTGAGAATAGATAGTAACATATTTTTAGATATTTTATGAATAGTATTTTAAAATAATAATAAAATATTAAATAATAATAATAAACAGAGAAAAATAATAATAATAATTAGAAAAAAATAATAATAAAATAATAAATAATAATAATGAAATATTCTAAAAATATCGTTATTCCCACCGTTTTGAATTCAAAAATAAAAATCATCCTCGGGACCTTTAGGCTTTATGTCACATCCTTTTAAATTGTCAATTTTGCTATATTATTATATTTTGCAATTATTACATATTTATAACATGGACCATCGAGTAATAACAGATATTATTAAGATCCATAATACCTTATGTTGGGTTTAAATGAGTTTTGATATATAGCTTGTTGTATAAATATTTAGTTTCTATTGAGAAACTATCACAATTCATATCATCTTATCATTATAATTTTTTTTAAATCTTCACACAAAATACAATAAACAATTCAATTTTTTCAAATCTCAATTCAATTTTTTTAAATCTCAAAATAATAATAATATTAAAAAATAATATTTTAATAATATTTTATTTAATTTTTTAATTTTTATCTAAAACTATCTGAACGCATCTCACTATCTAAACGAAGTCTTTAGTTTAATGTGGGGTCTGTTTTAAACATAAAAAGGTTCAGATATTGATAGTTTTATGCTAAATGAAATGTTATAAGTTTCCACATCAACAATCTATTTAAGGTGTCAATAAATAAATTCATAAATAAATTTATAAGATTTAAATATATAAATAAATTTGAAATCATCAGGTATTGCGTCATCTTCATTCAATCTAAATTTAAGGACCACCCCAGAAAATGAAATGACGACTTTGACATGCAAAGTAATTTTGATCTCATCTCAATTAATGGGTCTTTGTCTAGAAAGAATGAGAGATCAAAGGTGGGGGCCAGCCCCTACTGCATGCCCTTTAAATTTTCTCCAAAAAAAAAATACTTTCTCCTTCCAAAATTAAAAATATTTATTTTATCTTTAAAATAGAATAAAATATTAAGTACTTCTAAAAACTTGATCTACAACCCTTGAAAAGGTTAAAAAATCCTTCCCTAGAATTTTTAAAATAACTCTTAACCCCTCAAAATCTTACCAAACCCCCCACCCCACCCCCCAAAAAAAAGAAAATTTCCATATCATCAAAAATAAATTCTAAAAATTTCTTTAGTTTTAAAATAACACCTAACTATAATGAATTTCTTAGTGAAGCTAAAAAATTTAGCTTGAATCTTTAATAAAATCATAATTTTCTATTAACTTATGATTAAAGTCTAACTCGAAAAATCCTCTAAAAATTTAAAAAAAAAATGTATTTTTTTAAAACCACCACTAGTCAACGCGGTATGATTTTTTCTATTAATAAATCTTTTATTTTAATTGTCAACCTCTTTATTGCTCTCCTTCTTGATCATAATTTCAAATAAAAATATCGATCGAGTGTTTAATTAGTTGAAGAGAGAAAATCATAATTCGTAATTCATAATCTAAGAATTAATTTGTCTTTATAATTTCGTAATTCACAGAATGTTCCAGCTCGAAACTGATCATTTAAAGAACAAATGCTAATTATCAGTGATATGAGGTTCGATTTTATTAGGTTTTCTTTTTGTTACGTTATATATAATTTATATTTCACATTAATTTCTAGATCAGAAGATGCTGCATATTCTTACAGCATATATGGCATAATTAAAGTGGGATCGATCTATTCAACAAGGACAACTAATGTTTTCAGGAAACATCTCATCTCATTTTATCTTATCTCAGCTCATTATTACAACTTTCTCAAATCCCCACACAAAATAAAATAAACAATTCAATTTTTTCAAATTTCAAAATAAAAATAATATTAAAAAATATATTCTAACAATATTTTATTCAACTTTTTAACTTTAATCTCAATTTATCTCATCTCATTTCTGAAAACAAACGAGCCCAAGTTGAAATAGGTTACATTAATATTAATTGAGCTATTCAACCTCGTTGAATTATGGTCACATATATATAGCCATCACTACAAGAAAAATTACTTTTTATTACTAATTATTTTTAACGAAGTGATTATTTTTAATTAAAATAAATTTATTTTTATCGCAAAACAATGGTAATAAATATCGATTTTTCTTGTATTGCGTTTTCGATTCTTACGAGCGTGCATGCATGCCGCCAATTTCGTTTTCTACTGATCAATTAATTATGTAGATAGAGACGTACGTTAACGTATCATGTCTTCTAAAGTCAATAAAATGAGTAGTACGTATATAAACAACTAATATAATTCACACATGAGTACTAATTTAGTGTATATTCAAGCCCGCCCGCCCGGCCTGATCATGATCATCAATCTAATTTTTCATAAAATTGAGATGAAAATTATATTTTATAGATATCATTTGATCACAACGATTACGTACGTGCATCACCATAATTAATGTTCTAATTCTATCTCACCCCATTTTTTCAGCTTGCATGTACAGACCGAGATTACTGGGATGCATGTATGGGACGATGACATATGTGAGAAATATCACAAGACAATTGTAGAACTTTGGAGTTGGGAGTGTGAAACACATGCAGAATGTTATCCTCACGTTTCGTACTAGATCTCCTCGAGCACCTCTCTTTCTCACTCAATTGATCTCTCTTTCCGTCACTCTCACGCTGATCACTATCACTTGGGGCGACGTGCCATGCATGCACTTGGCCATCGGCAGCATGGCCTGCCTCTCTGTCTCTCGCTGGCCAAGTGCCAGGTTTAGCATTTTTGTCTATGGCGTGCGGCCGCCTACACCAGGACGACATACACACTACGGCCTCTTCCTCACTCTCTCGGTCGTAACGTTTTGTTACGATTGGTTGAGTTAAATATTTATCATTAAGGTGTAAGAATATATGGACGAAAAATAGTTGACGTTTCAACAAAGAAATGTCCTCTAAACTGGCCGCACGCGGTGGGAAAATAGGATTTATATCCCAATGGGAGGGTAACACGTATGCAGCCTAGCATAATTATTAATTACTGTAGTAGAGATTATATCAAAACAGTCTCCAATTCAACTAGCTATTTCCTTCAGTCCGGTCTCTCTCTCCCCCCCCCCCCCCCCCAATATTCTCTCTCCTCAAGCCAAAACTAAGATTTTCTCCCCGACAATCATAACATTACGAGACACAGGATCCAGCTTAGAAAAGGAATCAAACAGCGATCGAGCATTGTTGAAAAACCCACAATTCTTCTTCATATTAACCGAGTTGTTCCCGATGAAAGTATTAGGATCGAGCCCAAATTTCAAGACCAAACAATGGATTTGTTGGCCTTGAGAGACGGCCTAAAGGGACGAGCAAGACTTCAACGTTGACACCACTGATAACTCGTAATCTGGGCTGTTGTGATTGGTTGTGCCATCTAAGAAGAGACGAAGATGGTGTCCTAGGTTGGGCCAAGAAATCATTACGATCTTAAAATCGTGGCAAATATTTTCAATAACTGCTAGATTTGATCATTTGCGGTGATTTTTAAATCCATGTATGTTCGACGCAATAAAGGAGTCATTTTTTTTTTTTATCAATTTTAGTGATTAGAAAAAATCGTCCCAAAAACTTTATTTCTAGCAATTTTTCCCGTCGTAACTGTTCAAAAAATTGACGGAACTGGTCTTTTCGTTTACTATTAAAATCGCTGAGAAAAGTCAATTGCGGCGATATAGTTTGTCGCAAAAGGTTAAAAAAAGGCTGCAAATAACTCAATATTTTTTCCAACAATTTTGAATTATCATCGTCTTTATGTATTTCCAACAGGTAAGTTTCGTAGATCCATTAAAGTAACAATCCAATTCTAATTACCTCCATCATAAAGCACCTCACAATTCTAAGCCACCAACAAAGACACATAATAATCTTCTTTATTATGCACTCTTGCAGCACAAAATAGAGAGATGAGAGAGAGAGAGAGACGATGAAGGAGAGATGACCCACCGACGAGGATGAAGAGTATGGTGGTTGTGGTGCGGAGCTGGACCGAGGAGGCGTAGAGATGAGAGAGAGACCAAGAGGTGCTCGGTGGCATGGAATGGTTCTTGAGAGATGTAGCAGAGAGGGAAACAGAGAGAGGGTGGGCCTCAGGCTGCTGGGCTAGGCGTGGAGGAGAAGGGGGCTCCGACGGAGGACTGTTGATGGCGACGAGGTGTGAGTGGTGGAGAACAGCGCCCCTAGTGGCGGCGATTTCCAGAGAAATCTGAGAGAGAGAGAGAGGTGATGCCAGATTTGGAGAAATAGAAATAACTCAACCAATCGTAACAAAACGTTATGATCGAGAGAGTGAGGAAGAGGTCGTAGTGCGTATGTCGTCCTGGTGTAGGCGGCCACCATAGACAAAAAGGCTAAACCTGGCACTTGGCATTTGGCCAACGAGAGATAGAGAGGCAGGCCATGCTACCCATGGCCAAGTTCATGGCACGTCGTCCCAAGTGACAGTGATCAGCGTGAGAGTGATGGAAAGAGAGATCAAGCTCGAGGAGAATTAAGAAACCTTCATAAAGTGCAAAGGCTCACAGGGCGGATGGCAGCCTTGAAACCCTTCATCGCTCGCTCGATTGAGCAACGTCTTCCTTTCTTCAAGTTCCTAAGGAAAGCATGAGAATGGGATGCCGACTACGATCGGGTGTTCAACGAGCTAAAGGAGTACTTATCCCACCTGTCGCTTCTCAATCAGATCAAGCCGGGCAAAAACTTGACCCTATACCTAGTTGTATTGCCACATGCGGTGTTTGCCGTGATAATCTGCGATTAGAAGAGGGGCAAAGACCCATCTATTATATGAGTCGGGCATTCTGTGGAGCTGAGGCCAAATACCCGCGAACGCAGATGTTAGCATTTGCACTGGTGGTCGCTGCAAGAAGGCGAAAGCCATACTTTCAAGCCCATCCGATGAAGGTGCTCACCGATGTCCCCCTTAGAAAGATCTTGTAAAAGCCCAACGCGTTCGGCCAGCTGACGAACTAAGCGAGTTCGATATAGCGTATCTTCCTTGCACAACGATTAAGGGCTAG
This sequence comes from Juglans mandshurica, assembly GCA_022457165.1. Lineage (NCBI taxonomy): Eukaryota > Viridiplantae > Streptophyta > Magnoliopsida > Fagales > Juglandaceae > Juglans > Juglans mandshurica. The sequence continues at coordinate 25,250,519 of CM039622.1, forward strand.
GTGCTGGCAAATTTTGTAGCTGAGTTCACCGATTTCCCAAAAGAAATACAAGTTGCACCTCAAGGAAAGCCCTAGCAGGTTTACGTCAATGGCTCATCCTGCCGAGCTACAGAGGGTGTAGGGGTGCACATTGTCACAGAGATTGAAGAGGAGCACGACTATGAGATAAAGCTCACGAATACAAGGCATTGCTAGAGTGAATGTTGGTGGCCAGGCTGCTAGGAGCCATAGAAGTCGAAGTAAAAGCCGATTCTCAAGTGGTTGTTAGCTAGGTGTTGGGAGAGTTCGCCACAAGAGGAGAAAAGTTAAAAAAGTACCTTCAGCAGGTGAGCGAAGAGCGCGACCTTTTTCACTACTTCCACATCCAACAAATTCCGAGGGGAGAAAATCAAAAGGCGGACTGATTGGCAAGGGCTGCCTCTAGGCAAGAAGAGCTCCCCCTTCCTGAACGTACCGTGATCCGAACAGTTGATGCCCTGGCTATTGGGATTTGGGTATCAATTATCTCTCTCGTGCCACCCGAGTGGGCCGTGGATATCGTGAAATTCCTTAATGAAGGCCAAGTACCAAACGACTAGGAGGAAGCGCAAAAGATTAGAAACATAGTTGTGCGATTTACGCTATTGGAAGGAGTCTTGTATAAAAAGGGTTTCTCTGAACTCCTCCAAAGGTGTATCTCTCCAGAAGAGACCCAGTATGTATTGGCCAAAATATACGAGGGAAATATGAGGGAACTATTTAGGCAGAAGGGTGTTGGTCGCAAGAGTAACACGTGCAGCATACTATTGGCCCTACTCCCTCCGAGACACATAAAAAGCTTTGCGAAAAAATGCCAAGAACACGCCGAATTTCATGAACCATAAACCGAGTCCCTAGACTCACCACGAAGAAGTGGTCAGGCCAGAGCATCCCGAGCTCTGTCCAAATAGCCAATCGGACATAATTTCCTCGACTTGCTAAACTGTGTAAAAGGAAAGGGAAATGCGTAGAGATGAGAGAAATGCATAGGCAAGAGGCACAAAGTCCATATATACATATAGAGAAGTTACATCAGTGGCCCTGTCAGGCTAAAAAGAAAAAAGAGTCTGGGTAATCGCAACGATCAAGGCGGAGGAGGGCCATCTGGAAAGGCAAGCGGCATCACGTCCTTCCCAAGGGTCTTGACAAACTTGAAGACTTGGGGGTCGGGCTTGAGAGAAGCCAGGTTCATTATGCTAAGATCAGTCATGGGGTGCTCTCCCAATATAGTCTCTTAGCCGCTCTAGACCCTCATTGCAGCCATATCCCCAGGCCTTGTCCAGAACAGCTCTAACGCCCTTGATTTGGGACATGACCGCCCCCCAGTACGTGTGACTAGCCGCCTGGCAGGACTCCATGGCCGAGATTTTAATGTCTCTAGCTAGGATGGTGTTCGTCGCAACAACCAGCTTCACCTCGAAGGTGCAGACCTGGCCCTCACGTCACTACACAAGAGCTTTCTAGCGACGAACTCACTGGGTCAGCTTAAAGTGTTTGGACAATAGCCACAAGCGTTGCCTGGCTTCTAAAGCGCGCTCTTTAAGTAGTTGATCCCTCTCCTCCAAGAGCTTTAAGAGCCCCCTCCGTGTCGACTGCAATTCCTCTTCTCACCTCCGCAGGTCCCACTGAATCCCGGCACACTCGTCCCTGAGATGCCGGCACTCCAACACAACTTAGGAAAGCTCCTCCTTGGTCCCGACCAGCTCACCCTTAACCAGGGCCTTCTCATCTCAGAGCCCCCTGTGCTCACTTAGTTTGTCCAAATCCTCTACCAAGGCGTTGCTTTTAAGGGTCAACTCCTCCACTTCCTGGTTCGCCTTGCGAACTTCCATACGGGCAAGGAGGAAGGAGGGCCAGGGACCGAAGTGCCCAGTTTTCCTCCTCGAGCTCCCCACACTCCTCCACAATCACACTAGCCAGTTGGTCCGCAGCCTGTGTTATAAGCAGCATTAAAAGGAGAAGAGTTTCGAAGGATTGAATAAGTGCAAACAAAAATACCTGGGCGAAGAGAGGCCTTAACTTCTAAGCCTCCTGCTTAATTGCCTCAGCGTGAGTCCTCTCAAAACCCAAATTGCCAACATACGAGGACAAACTGATACTACCCCAATTGCCACAAAGGCCTAGGCGCATCCGGGACGGATTCGAAGGAGGGGCTTGCACCGGGATCCTCCGGTGCTTCACTAATGGCTTTAGTCTTCACAAGCTGAAGTGTTGGCTCCACCAACATCAACTCCTTGAACACAACTGGCCTCAACAAAGGTCCCTCAGTCGTCACGGGCACCTCTTCAATTGTGGGGTCGGCCTCCCCATCGAGGGAGTGGCCAAGAGAAGACGATAAGATCGATACACGGTCATCGCTCAACTCCACGAAAAAAGGAAAGCTTGGCCCGGCCTCCTCTCGATCGACTGGCTTGGAATCGGTAGGGGAATAGGGAGCCTCCGTCACAGTGGTCGGGGAAATAGGAGGAACAACCTCTTCTAATGAAAGTGATTCTTCGAAGGAGGGGAACAACTTGACCTCCAACATGGGCCCGAGGGGTTCAGGCCTGATAAAGGTATTGAAGAAGGCCACCTGAAGGTTGTCGTCACCTTCCTCATCAACAACAACAAGACCCAAGGTCGACGAGACCACGGGCAACATGAACTAGGGACGGTACACTTCCTGCGCAAGGGCTTGACAGTAGGAGGAGGTTGGGACCTTAGAGTGGTTGGACCGTCTGCCACCCCTGGGGACAGGACGGGAACTGGAGCCCCCTTACGCTACTTCTCCCTATCGCTGGTCGCAGGAAGGCTGGAATGGCATTTTCGACCCCGGGGCAAAGGGGAATCCCTAAAGAAGTCCGGATCTAACACATATGAACAGTCGGGAGAGAATAGGAATCTCTGGATGTTGGCCTCTGTTAACACCACATTAGTTTCGATGTCGAGGGCGTGGGCTGCTACCCAGGCTTGCACGGCTGCCAGCCTAGCCTCCTCTCTTCTGTTCAACCTGATGGACATGCTCTTGCTATTAAGCACATACAACCAGATGGCCCAGACCGGAAACTCCTGGTGGACCTCCTCCCCTTCGGGATACTCCCGTCCCGAGCCAGAGACGAAGAATAATCGTTGGGACCAATCTTCGAGGTGGGAATACCACTTCTCCAGGCTGGCGATGTGCTTCTTGGGGGAATGCACCTAGAAGCTACACAAGCTCCCATCGAGGCGCAGCACCCGGTATAATGACAAAAATTTATGGGCTGTCAGATCTAGATACTCCTCGGGACCAAAATTGAGCACCCTTCGGAAGATCACGCGGCTGGCAACCAGAAGCTACCAGGCATTCGGGTGGACTTGCGCCAGGGCCAATCCCAGGAAGTTGAGAATGTCCTGGATGGGTCGGTAGAACGGGAGACGAATACCGTTCGCAAACATCAAGGGATAGAGCACCACCCGAGATGCCATCCCGTCAGAGTCCACCACAAAAACGCGATGCCCAGGGATCTCCAGAACCACTGACTCTAGAATGTCATACATCCTCCTCAGAGCACAGAGGTCGTCGGTGAAGACTGGTGACTCCCAACTCGGCCCTGGGCATCAGAAGATCCTTTGGGAGCCATCGAGAACTAGGTGAAAGAATGAACGAAGCAAGAGAGCGAAGGGAGAAACTGGGAAAGAAAGCTCGAAGGAAAAGGCAGGAGGATGAAAAACAGAAATGATAGAAAATGAGGAAAATGGGGGAAGGGGGTTTATACAGAGAAGGACAGGACGATTGGCCTTATGCAGGCAATAAAGTGATCCCGAGCCAAAAACACAAAGGACGTGCCAGGTCTCGAGAAACACGCAGAGTGGCATCGTGGAACCCAACCAAGTAAAACCCACGAAAGCATGAAATGCAAGCAATGGGCGCATGGGAAGCACAATCAAATACCCCACCTAGTGCATGGGCGGACTTCCTGATGCCTCAAACCAACGGATAACAAAGGGGTGGGAAGAACTCGAGGTGCCATCAAGACATTGATGATGCAACCGAACAAACGCAGGGTGCCAAGCGTGCACTAGGGGAAACTGGCCCGAGAAGCCATTCCCAGGGTACTGTGAGGGGGACATTCCCAGTGTTGGGCCAGACCACACAAACCCAACCCACGAGGCCTTGATGGGTCTAAGGATAGCCCGATAGGACGAAAATGGTATGAGAGAACAAGATAGTCCAAGCAAGGCCAAGAAGGGCAAGGTCGGCCAAGGAAGCCCATGAAGAAGCAACAAGGTAGCAGGCGCGGGGTGTGGAACTGAGTTAGAAGGTCTGACATTTCTTCTGACCGACAATCCACACACATAGAGTCAAGGATAACCCTGGCACTTGGGCATCGACGACTGGACAGACCTGGAAGGAGGGCTCGTCTAACCAAGGCTGCACCGCATTTAATGAAGGATGGAGATAGACACGCCACGACATAGACCCAAGGCTGTCAACGGTCGCCACAATCAAGCATGGATAGTCCATCGCATGGCAGGGAGTTGGTAGAGGACACGACTTGGGTACGAAGCGACATCACCACGATTAGTTTGTCAAGGGATCGCCCCTGCTAGGTATATATATATATCCCCCCTGAGGGGCAAAAAAACTTTCTAAGAACTTTCATTTGATCTCCCATAAATAATAGATTAAGAATCCAGACTAACTTAGGCATCGAAGGTATCCCCTACCACCCGAACCCTTTCTTCCTATATTTGCATGAATGGATTCACCTACCGTGGAGTTGATCGGGTTGCAAAATACGACATCAACAGAAATTGACTTGGTTCTGAGAGGAATGATCATGAGATGATATCATGAGACCTATTGCCTACAAAATAATTCTTTGAGGATTGGTGAGTTTTGGAGGGAAAAAGATAAAGGTGTTTACTGATAGAAGGAAAGAAAGAAGAATTGGAAATGCAAGACTAAGAGCTCACAACCTAAGAAACAATAAAAGAAATGTTTGGCAATTGCAAATCGAGTTCCAAATCAAGTCATTGATCTAGGGAGATTTGTCAAAATTTCATAGTAAACAAACATGAATTTCATAGTAACAAACAGGGAGTTGAAGTTCATTAAAATGGACTCACAAGCTGAAGGCTTGAGAGAAAGAGGAAAGAGAGAAACAGACTCACATGAGGGGAAAAAAGATTATGTAACTTCTACATAGACTCGTGGTAAGTATAATAGACTAATGATGTGCCACCCTCTTATTAGGGGTGTAAAATGCACAAAAACACACCGTTCGGTTTGAACATATTCTCTTGATCAAAATGGTGATAATCCCGTAAGAGTATTTGTCCCACAATTTGGTGTTGATAGATAAATTGTAACTAAATGATTTTACACATGTGGTCTCTATGTGGTCACCACAAGCACTGGTTGGCAAAGGACACAACCGTTTGACTCAATCAAACGGTTGTGTCCCTTCACACTTCCTCTACCAATCCTAGATCCATAAATCCTACTGCATGATAAATGTCGGGTCTCGTACTTATCATTACATACATGAGGCTACCCACAGCTTGAGCCTAGGAAAGTTTAAGCATTTCGCTTATTTCATTTTCATATTTTGGGCACATACTTTTACTAAAAGTATAACTTTTGCAAACAGGTGTATTTAAGGATTTATAATTTTTCATACCAAATCTTTTTAAGTACTTTTTCTAGATATTTTTCTTAATCTAAATATAACATTTTTGAATTCATATCTCTTAAAATTATTGTACTAAGAACATAGGTGGCCTCACCCATCTCTTTCATTTTAAATATAGATCTTAATTTTTTTTTTTGTTTTATCCATCAAAACCAAACAATTATTTGGTAACAATATATCATCAAGATATAATGATAAAATATTATTACTTTATTGTCATATTTTCATATTTATATACACATACAGTGATCCAGTTGACTCATTTCATATCAATTTCTGAAATTACCTATGAAACTTCAAGTACCTCTTAAAGACTACTTTAAGTCCATATAATGATTTCTTTAACCTGTAGATTTTCTCTTTATGTCCTTTAATTTGGAATCATTCTAGATGAATCATAAAAATATACTCTATTAACTCATCATTGAGAAAGGTCGTTTTTACATCTAATTGGTGTAATTTCAAATTCATTTTGGCAACAATAGACATGATTATTCTCGCGGATGTGAACTTCACCAAATTGTTTTGTATCTTTCCAAACTTCAATCAGCATTAAATTTCTTTTTGAGAAACCACTTGCAATCAATGACTTTTCTGCCCTTAAGAGGTTCTATTAACTCCCAAAAAATATTTTTATTTATCGATTCTAATTCATCTTTCATGATTTCAAGCCATTATCTGAATTGACACTTTTGATTGACTCATAAAAAATTTTCAGATCATTTTCTAAATTTTCCAAACTAGTATTAAGAGCATAATGATCTTGAAATAAGACTGATAGTCGTCTGGTTCTTTTATTCTCATTGTCTCCAACATCAATTCTTGAAGTAAACGAGTAACACCGGTGTTTTCATTATCAGATTATGTAGACTTGTTGATTTTCAAGATCATTCAATAAATCTATCTTATCAACCGGAGTAATCAGGTTTGTATTTTCTAGAAAAAAGATATCTCTACTTTATATCAATTCTCTAACAGAGTGATAAAATTTGTAGTCACGTCCATTTTCTACATACTCGATGAACCTGCATTCCCAGCTTTTACTTTTCAATTTATCCCTTAGTGAACTTGGGATGAGCACTTGTGCATTATAACTCCACATTTTTAGTTTGCTTAAACCTAGTTTATGTCTAGTTTATATCTCGTAAGGTGTAAGAGGTTTTGCCTTTGTTTCAACTCTATTTAATATGTATGCTGCAGCCGACAATGCCTCCCCCTAAAAATGTGTTGGTAGATCAGCATATGGCATCATTGATCTTGTCATTTCTAATAGAGTTCTATTTCGCCTTTCTTCTATCTCATTTTGTTGAGACTTATATGACATAGTATAAATATATTTTATACCATTCAATTTACAGAAACCATCCAAAATTTCAAATTCTCCTCTTCTATCACTGTTAAAACTTGTAATGGGCCTACTTAACTGAGTTTCTACTTCTACTTTATGTTTTTTCAATTTTTCAATTGCCTCAAATTTGTGTATGAGTAAATAGATATGTCTATATCTTGAATTGCTCAGTGAAAGTAATAAAATACTCCATTATCTTGTGTGTTTTAGCTCTAAAGGCCCACAATTATAAAAATGTATTATTTCAAGTAAATCTTTGAATTTCTAACTTTTGAAAAACGATTCACTACTTAGTTTGCCTGTGATACATAGTTCACACATATCAAAATCATCTGAATTGATTTGTAGTATTAATGTATTTATCCACTTTTATACATATTGATCATTTTAGTTTTATTTATATACGCAATCTTAAATGTCATAAATATGTATAATTGGTAGTCACATTCAAATAATCAGAAATAGACACTTTATTATTAATATCAATATCAATATCCAGTATATACATATTATGGTTTTTCACAAATTTCACTGATACATCACTGTTACAAATAATAACGGTTTCAGACTTAAGCTCAACTATGTAGCCCTTTTGATCTAGTACATACACATATACTAAATTATTTCGAATACTATGCACATAGAATACATCATTAAGTAAAATAACAGAACCATTTACAACAAACTTGAATGTACTTTGCTCCAAGACATCACAATGTGTTATTGCCCATATACACTCTACGCCCATATTGTTCCTGCAAATATGTATTGTTGCTATAGAGTCAACCCACCAAAAATTTGACGCTAGTTCCATGAGCATTACTTCTGAAATTGTCATCATAATTTCCTTACACTCTTTCCTTTTTCTTTTATTAGGACATTGTGATTTGTAATGTCCATTCTTTCTACTGAATGGTTTACTTTGTCTCTTTTTCAACCATTTCTTTTTCTTGAATTTTTTCGCTTCATCTCTTTTTGTGGAGAACCTATGTCTTGACCATCATTAAATTGGATGATCCATTCTCTTTGTTCTTCTTCTTCATCATTTCTTCTTCAAGTACAAAAGTATTGGGACTGAAGTCATTATTATTTTTTTTTCACTATGTGTTAAGGAAATGACAATGTGATCCCAAGATAAAGGAAGACTATTGAGATTGGTTGTAACTTAAATTTAGTGAGAGGATGACCAGCATTGAATAATTTTTCCACAACGAATTTCGTTTGAAGTACATGATCACTCACACTTTCATCATCTTTCATGCTAGTCCTATTATACTTATCTAACAATAATTGTATGTAAGTATTAGACTTTAATCGATACCTGCCTTCAATTGCATCCATGATTTCCTTAGTAGTTTGATAGCCTTCGAAATGAGAAATGATTTCGTCATTCATGCAATGTAAAATGAAGGTTCTTGCCCAAGCATTGTGTTCTCCCAAATTCTCCCTGATTCTTACGTCACTTCCACTTCCACTTTGGTCCTTTTCTATATTTTTAGATGTCTTTGGTGTAGTTAATGTGTATATGGTTTTTTCATAGGTTAGAAGAAAACTAATATCCCTCTTTCAGGCTCAGAAATTTCTTTCATTTAATTTTTTAATCCTCGAGAGATCAGTACTTTTTTCAGTTCCATAAATAATACAGTTTAAAATTAACAAAAAAAAAATGTAGAAAAGATGTCCTCTATTACAAATATAGAAATACGATAGTTCAAAATATGAAAACCAAATTAATTACAACTACTTAAGAAATTAATAATAATTACCCTTGAATTTAATCCAAGGTTGTTTCCTAGAAGTCCTCCTGTTGTACTTCAAATAAAGAGAATAATGGAAGTGCTGCATGTTGGGTGCAGTAGACTGGTTTTTGGCATGGTCAATGAAATGGGCCGAAACAAAGATCTATTGCAAGCCGTTTGGTGCCACTTAGGTCCAAATGAAACGACACCATTTGGTGTTGCCAAAACAGCGTTGTGCTGCTTCTTTCGAGGGGCTCCTAAGGTTCTTGGAACGACATCGTGTTGTTTTTATGTGGAACGATGTTGCCCATTGCTAGAGTTGGAACTTCATACACGGCCAATATTGTCATTTTGATAGTTTGTCTCCTCAACTAGACGAATGAAAATGTTGCTTAGCATAAATATATTTGAATCCTTTTGACCGTCGGTCAAAACAGCACCATTTCAACCAACAATGTCATCTTCTTCCTCTTGGCTAGAAGAGTACGTTCCGAAAAAAAAAAAATTCTCCCCTCTTCCCTTGTATTGGACGACGATGAGGCAACATCTAAAGTGTCCTTGACACTCTCAAACCTCGGCAGTGGTGAGGTACTCCAACGATCAGCCGAAAAAAGTTTTGAATCTTCTTGGCTATTCTTCATTTTGGGTAGCGCTGCTAATTTTCCCTTTGCGTGAAAAAGTTTTAGCAGTTTTCCTTAAAGTAATAACTAGTGACCAAGTTTTGTAGATTACCAATATATTCAAGCCCTCCAACCATAAATTTCGTAGTAAACATGAGTTTCATAGTAACAACCAAAGAGACCAAGTTCATAGAAACTGACTCGCAGGGAGAGGGCTTGAGAGAAAGGGAAGAGAGAGAAATAGACTCACAGGAGGGGAAAAAGAGATTTTGTAACTTGTAGGTAAACCCAAGTATAATAAACTAATGATGTGTCACCTCCCATTAGGGGGTGTAAAATGCACAAAAACACCCAATTTGGTTTGAAGATATTCTCTTGAACAAAATGGTGATAATTCGCAAAAGTACTTGTCCCACAAGGTTGTGTTGGACAGAGAAATTGCAAGTAAATGATTTGTGCACATATAGTCTTTATTTATAAACCACAATGCACTGTTTGGCAAAGGGCACAACTACTGACAAGGGGCACAACCGTTTGACTCAATCAAAGGGTTGTATTTTTTGAAACTTCCTCAACTTACACCCCCAATTAGAACCATCACTATAGGGAGGATACAAACTCAAGGGTACGCCACTTGGTGTGTGATCACCACCCCTCAAATCTACATAAGGTTAGTAGTTTCATTTCTTTGAATTACTCTTATATGACATGGCATGTACTAGGTTTTGTGTTGAATTTTAATATGAACTCACCTTTGCCTATTAGCGTTAACCAAATACGAGATTCAATAAATTTTCTTGTGTAGTTGGGTCAAGTTATGGCTCAAATCTCACTTAAAAGAACGTCTAGGCTTTCTATAATCTAGGCCCTTCTTATTCAATTCCCATCAAGGAGACTACTATTATGGTCACACCTAGTTAGAGAGGATAAGCTCAATTCATTTATTAAATGAGCTATATATATTCGTGAGATCAAACTTGAGAATAGTACTACACGTTAATAGTACTACATGTGTTGATTGAGTATTTATAAATATAATTATTGATAGATGTATATATAATTAGATATTTACAAAATCACGAAACTTGTTTGTTAAATTTTTTTATATAGTCAAAAGCATGCAACCTTCGTGCAAGTTTTTATTCAAAAAGTAAAATCCACCTAGAAAAACTTACAAAAATCTACATTTTATGGTGGAACTTTTTTCAAAGAGATTGGTCAAAATTTATATGCCCTAGCCTTATATCTAGCATTAAGTTTTAAAACACTAATCAAGAGTCATCTACCATAATCAACCCCTATTCAAGTTATGCCAATTAGCACTATATCATTTACCAACCATGCATTGGGATGTCTTCCAAAAGATATGAGTAAGTTGCATTCAATCCAGATTATTTTCCAAGATATTTTATAAGGCGATAATTAGTATGTGCTAGGCAATGAATATGTTTATTTATTTTTATATTACCTAGTAAAAATGGTAAGAGGGAGCAACTGTAGGTAGCTTCTTTATCTTGCCGTAACCATAGTAACACCTTATCCGTTAGGAACCGGACAAGAGGGGCTAGACGGTATGGGTGGCAATTCATGTTTGCAGATTGTATTCGTGTTGTGTCAAGTCATTACTATTAGACTATATGAGTCAACCTAATCCCAACCCATTTAATTAAACGGATCAAACCCTAAAACCCTAACTCGACCTATATAAATAACGGATGATACGACATGATCTGCTTAACCTGTCTAGTAATTAACATTTATTAGGTTAACTTGGATACGACCAATTTAATCAATTTCAACCCGTGTAACCAGTTTTAACCCGTTTAATATGCTTAAACCCTTTTCATATAATGGGTTGAGCTAACCCATATGTTTAGTTTTTAATCGAATTAATATAATTTCACATATAATACATGGATAACTATATAAATCATTCACAATTATAATTGGATTCATGAGAAAATATTTTGTTATCAATATCCAAACCAATAATATAAAATATTAATATTTTAATAAAATAAAATTACGTATCAACTACAAAAGAAAAAGTTTAATAGCTTGAGATATTAAGTAGTCAAATACTAATATTAATATTATATATATAACACCCATAACTTTCGAGACTTCTAAACTAGGAAAGATAGGGTTATAATTGAATTAGGGGTTTCTATTTTTAGAAAGTGTAATTGGGTTAGACCAAAAATTAGGCCCAAGCCCACTAGGCTAACGGAGGACGAGCAAGCCCAAGCACTATGCTTGCCAAGCCCATTGATAGTTTACGGAAATGAGCCTTGTAGGTTAGGCTGAAACCTACTTGCACTACACCTCTAATTGAAAGCACAAGTCTAGTCCCACTCCAACTACAAATCATCTAACCTAACCAAAACTCCTAGGTTGACCATGACTCCAAGTTCCATTCGGACACCTCATTAAGCCCATAATACTAAAAGTTCCATTCCTCCAAACCCTATTTATAGGACTCTAGGGGACGGCCTACACACTTTGCTACCCAAGTTTGTGCAGCAATGTGACTCCCTAAACACTCTCTACATTACATTCATTCGGCCACCATACCCAAGCCCTTTCATGTTGCATGCTACCCTTGTTTTTAGTAAGTCTCCTTGTTTCCCACACCCCCCTCGCACATACACATGCACATGCAATGGGTTGAGTCGTTGCATGCCCAAGCACTCACACACATGTCCATGCCATGCACATCATCAACCACCACTAACACCACCATGACGACACCATGTCTCTTAACTGCTTCCACTCTATGACACAACCACCGAGGTTTGTTGGAGCTGCCCAAAACCAGCTTTTGAGACACAGAACTAGGGTTTCAAAGTCAAAACCCTTTTAATTTGCCCATTTAAATACTCTCTTCCTTCACTATATGCATTAGATCCATAAGCATATCATGACATATTAGTATTAACTAAAAGGAAAGAGAGTTCACATTGGATTAGAGCTAAACAACTTGCATGATCGATGCGCATGAGAGTGTGTTACACATAGTCCATTAGTGATTAGGATTGTAGGCATTTCACATGCCATAGGAGTAGTCTCGAACCCTAGAATGTTTCTTTAGTGTTTGTAACACGAGGAGCTTAGGTTCAGGTTGAGTGGTGTCACATGAGAAAGAAAGCAAGATTAGGTGAGTAACGAGGAAGAGTGGGCGAGTACCAAACCGAGCAAGCACTGCTTGGTGAACACTGCACCGAGCAAGCCAGTGCTCGATGAGTACTGTATCTAGTAAATGTAGTGATAGGCAATTAAGGTAGATGAGGAATTGTGACAACCAAGAGACTTAGGTACCCCGAGATTTTCATGCTGGAAACATATCATGCATAATGTTTAACGGTTAAGGAATTTTACATTATTGCCTAAATAATTATAGGTTGAGTTTAAAGGTTTGGAGATGCACACAATTAGCTTAAATTCCACAAAGACTGAGCCTCCCCCACCTGCATTCTATACCTGGCGATGATGTCCAGACCACCCTGTAAGGGGGTGCAAACCCCCTATAAATGGGGTTCGGGTGGAGTCCCCCCTCTCTCTTTTTTTCAATTTAATTTTTTGTTATTTTTATTTGTGATTTAAGATTTAATGTTTTTTTAAATCTTTCCATTTTCTAAATATTTTAGAATCTTAAAGTATTTTCTATTTTTATGATAAATTTATATGATGTGTAATAAGTATGATATGAGTTGGCTTTTGATTCAATATCAAATGTCATATTTGCTCTAATAATAATAATAATAAAAAACTCTTATAATCAGCCACTGGCCCACTGTTGACCATCTCACACCCTATATATTATAAAAAACACTCCCACACCTTATGAAAAACACCCTCACACGGTCACATCCTATGAAAAAGTTATAGGTGTGGAGTGTGAGAGTAAATAGTGATTGATGCATAGAATTCCTCTAAAAAAATGTCATATTTTCTATATCATTAACCGATTAGACTATGATGGAAAAAAGTAATTAATTGCATTTAAAAAAAATTATTTTTATTAACCACTATTTACTACCCCACACCCCACACTCTATGAAAAACATCCTACACCTTATGAAAAATATTTCTACACTCAATAAAAAAAACTATAAGTATAAAATGTGAAAGTGAATAGTGACTGATGTATAGAATTCATACCAAAAGGAATTTGATTCATCCCCATCAATGGAATTTGCAATTGAATTTTGATTTCATATTCCATTGAATTGAACCATTCACTAATAATCGAATGAAATAAATATAAATTCATATAAAAATAAATATACAAGTAAATATAAATTCATATAAAAATAAATATAAATTCATATAAAAATAAATATATATTCATATAAAAATAAATATAAATTCATATAATCCGTTAAGTAATAAAAATAATTTATAATCTTATAAATTGCATCAAAATATGTTATTTTATAAATTTATTTTTGTATATTCATTGTCTGAAGTATTTCTCTTCCAGCTCTTTTCAGAGAACCTAACTTCTAATTGTACAACATTTTTGGTAGAGTACATCTATACAGCTGCCTTTGGTAGAGTACATCTCTTCCAGCTCTTTTTTTTTTTTTTTTTCCAAATGAAACGAAAATTTTATTGATTTACTGGTGTCTTCCTCTGCATGTTTCATTCGAAAATTTCCCCTCCCCCGCGTCTCTCCTCCCCAGCGTTGCTCCTTTGGCCAACTGTGCTTCGTTCTTCCGGTCACCGTGTTGTGCTGCCGTAGACGTCGACCGGCCAAACATCTGTTAATCTCTCTCTCTCACTATATATGGTGTTGGGTTATTTTTAGAGATATTTTACAGATCTTCTCTTTCTTTCAAGTATTTGTGTTTATTTGCATAGAAGTCATTTGACTGAATTCTTATTATATTTATCTATCCTCTTTGTTTGGGTTTACTTATACAAAGTAATGTAATTTTTTTTGGTAGCTCTTAATATATAGAAGGATTGGGTGGATATTTTGTTACTAGATTTTTTCTCCATTTGCATGTTTCTGAAGTGATTATTGAGATGGTTTTGGTTCAAGTTTGAACTTTTTTGATGTACCCAAAGCTCTACATGTTTTTGAATTTTTTTTTATTATTTAATTTGAAGAATTAGTCTAACAATATTTAGTACTTTATTAGTTGTTGGGTACATGAAAGATGTATAGAAGAACTTTTTCTTTTCATGTAAGAATAAATTTCTGGTTAGTTAATAAATTTGTGGGTTTTTGGTTTAAATTTACTAGTGGTGAGATAATTAGCTTTAATATTTCTTATTATTTGGGTTTCTAAAACTTCATTATGACTCAGTTGAAATAGCGTGATGGATAAAGAGAAAGATGAAATGCCACCTAGGCCTTCTACATCGATCCCACCGACATAGGTATGATACACATTAGTTATTTAGAAATGTCGATGTGTTTGATATTTTCAATTAGTTAATGTATTTTTATTTGTTTATTATAGGAATCTTGTGGTCCAGGAAAATCGTATTACCCGCCATTTATATATACGTATGCATGGGGTAGCCAGGTAGATTTCCTTATAAGCTTTTTAAAAAAAAATGGCGACATACATTTGAGTCATTCTAACATCGAGCCTAATTACAGCCCCCATCTGGAATGCTACATTTTGGACCAACGATGCTTTACCCTCCGTCGAGTAATGTAGAGGAGTCGCGGCAACTTCAAAATATTATGTTGGTAAATTCTTTTCGAACTTTCAAAATATTTTTTTTTCTTGCATGCTTTTGGCCCGTTCTAACATCGAATCAAATTACAACCCCCATCTGGAATGCCACATTTTGGACCAACGATGCTCTACCCTCCATTGAGTAATGTGGAAGAGTTGAGGCAACTTCAAAATATTATGCTGGTAAATTCCTTTCGAACTTTCAAAATATTTTTTTTTCTTGCATGCTTTTGGCCCGTTCTAACATCGAATCAAATTGCAGCCTCCATCAATGCCACCTTTTGGACCGACGATGCTTTACTCTCCGTCGAGTAATGCAGATGAGTCTGGGCGAGTTCAAAATATTATCCTGGTAAATTCCTCTCGAACTTTCAAAATTTTTTTTTCTTGCATGCTTTTCGCCCATTCTAACATCGAGCCTAATTATAGCCCCCAACTAGAATGCCACCTTTTGGACCAACAATACTCTATCCTCCGTCGAGTAATGTGGAGGAGTTGGGGCAAGTTCAAAATATTATGCTGGTAATTCCTTTCGAACTGTCAAAATATTTTTTTTTCTTGCATGCTTTTGGTCCGTTCTAACATCGAATCAAATTACAGCTCCCATCAATGCCACCTTTTGGTCCAACGATGCTTTACCCTCCGTTGAGTAATGTGGAGGGGTCTGGGCGAGTTCAAAATATCATCCAGGTAGATTCTTTTCTAACAGCTGTCATATTTTTTGTTTACGTGTATTCGAGCCGTTCTAACACCCTAATTACAGCCCCCATCAATGTCATACCCTCCGTCGAGTAATCAGAAGGAATTGAGAACATCTGGAATGACCCCCCAACTAGCAAGTGAATCATCAACTGTGCCATTTACATCTGAAAGTGAAAAAATTTTGGGAAGTGCATCACACATGACTGATCAAAGCTGTCAAAAGAGTAAAGGTATTACACTTTTAACCCGATGAGTAAACATTCAGTGCCTGTATATAATATAAATGCTAATCCAAATCATGCATTTTTATTTTTAGAATGTTCATCGGACGTATGTAAAGAGGGAGAGGCCGAGGGGATTGAGGCCAAGGGGACTAATGAAGTATCAGATGATGAAGGAGTTGATCAACCAAAACCTGGTATGGAGTTTGCCACTGATAAAGATCTTATGACCTATTATAAGCGATATGCCAAGCAACAAGGTTTTGGTGTTATAACACAAAGGACGAAGAGAGAGGCAGATGGGAGTGCCAAGTATCTGACAATTGGGTGTGCGCGGGGCGGCAATTATCATCCTAGCCACAATAATATCTCAAGGCCAAGGCCAACAACTAAAACCGATTGTAAGGCGAGGATAAATGCTCATTTGGTGAAGGGTGTATGGGTGGTGACCACTGTTGAGATTGCCCATAATCATAGTACCGTCAGCCCATAGAAGTCTAGGTTTTTCAGATCGCACAAATGTTTGGATGAATACAGTCAAAGGATGTTGGATTTGAATGACAGAGCAGGTATTAGAATGAATAAGAATTTTGGAGCACTTGTTGTTGATGCGGGGGGGTTTGAGAATCATGATTTTCAAGAGAAAGACTGTCGGAATTTTATTGACAAAACCAGACAGTTAAAATTGGGTAAAGGGGGTGGTGATGCACTTACTGACTATTTTAAGAGGATGAGGTTGATCAATGATGGCTTTGTTTCTGTTGTGGATGTGGATGAAGACTTGAGAATTATAAATGTATTATGGGCTGATGCACGAAGTCGAGCAGCATACGAGTATTTCGGAGATGTTATCACATTTGATATGACATACCTAACAAATAGATACGGTATGTCTTTTGCTCCTTTTGTTGGGGTTAACCATCATGGACAGTCTATATTGTTAGGGGATGACTTGCTTTCAAACGAGGACACAGCTACTTTTGTATGGTTGTTTCGCGCATGGTTGTAGTGCATGGATAATCAAGCTCCAAAAGCGATCATAACAGACCAAGATCGAGCAATGAAGTCTGCTATTGCATTGGTATTCCCAGACACTCGCCATAGATATTGTCTGTGGCATATACTGTGGAAACTTCTCGAGAAATTAGGATCCCACTCCCAATTCAATAACGGGTTGAAGACTTTCATTCTTAGTTCCCTATATGATTCACAGACATGCGCAGAATTTGAGGAGAAGTGGGGGCAACTAATTCAAAAGTATGACCTTGGTGATAATGCATGGTTGCAAGGGTTGTACAATGAGAGGTCGTTCTGGGTACCAACTTACTTGAAGGGTGTATTTTGGGCTGGCATGAGCACTACACAACGGTCTGAAAGCATGAATGCTTTCTTCGATGGATTTGTACATTCTGGTACGACATTGAAAGAATTCGTAGATCAATTTGACAATGCTCTGAGGAAAAAGGTGGAGGTTGAGACTATAGCTGATTTCATGTCCTGCAACCAAACCATCCCATGTGTATCCCCATTCCACATTGAAAAGCAATTTCAAGCGTTATATACAAACACGAAATATAAAGAGGTTCAGAAAGAGTTGTTGGGGATGATGGGTTATAATTGCCTATTTGTCAGCAAGGAAGGTTGCATTTCCACATTCAATGTTTTGGATGAAATTACCATTGAGGATGACCATGTCAAAACCGTCAACTACTCAGTTTATTATAACGAGGAGTGTGAACTGAAATGCACGTGTGCATTATTTGAGATGAGGGGGATCCTTTGTAGGCATGCGTTGAAAGTTTGTCAGATGAAGAAGATGCATGAGGTACCAGAGAAGTACGTCTTGGATCGATGGCGGAAGGACTTGAAGAGGAGATACACACTGGTCAAAAGTAGCTACGATGACATGCGGCAAAATGCAGACGCACAAAGGTATGTGCTTGTGGTGAAAAAATGTCTAAAATTAGCAACCCTTGTATCCCAGCGTGATGACCATGTCAATGCATTCATGTGCCATTTGGATGAGTTTGAGAATAATTTTAAAGGATTACCTCTTGAGTCTGGTTCAAGCAAGGTCAAAGCAAACATGGTCGAGGACAAGGGTAAAAAAATATTAAGCCCACACGTTGTCCGAGGAAAAGGGAGGTCTCCATCGAAAAGGAAGGTTCCGCCTGTGGAGAAAGTTGCGACCAAAAGAAGAAACAAACAGGTAGTAAATTTTTTTCATATTAATTATATATTTATTGGACTGCATGCATATTTGATTCTAATAGATGTGTAATTTTTTGTTTGAAATTTAGACTTGCAGAAAAATATTTGATGATGATTCACAACATGGTGAGGTTTCGGAAGCTCAATCTGGTGCTAAAGTGGATCAACTTGGTTCTAATGTTGATGATTTTATTGTTGAAACACAATGTAGTACTGTCACACAACCAACACCATTGGGCAATGAGGAGGTCGCGGTTGTGCCTTAGTAATTTGTTGTATCTTTGTTGTTGTGATGAAATATTGTGGAGAGGATGAGTTTGCGAAGTTGTAGTGATGAAATATGTAGTGAGATAGTTATGTGTATTTTGGGTGTAGTGATGAAATATGCTGGGTATGGGTGATGATTTGTAAAGAATGTAAGGATGTCGATGAGTTTGTAAAGAATGTTTTGTAAAAAAGTGTTTGTAAAGAATGACTTGTAAAGAATGTCAATGGGTTTGTAAAGAATGTTTTTCGTACATATTTGTTCTACTTTATGAAAATCTAGATAGATTTGTGATGTCTATTAACACTGGAGTGCATTTTTTTCACCTGCTTAGGTTCTGAAACTGAAAAGATTTTTTTTTTTTCCAGTTTCTCACTGTATCAGATTTTTTTCACTATGCAGAATTTTTTTCCCAGTAAAATGTACAGTACCATTTTTTTCATTGTGCAGAATTTTTTTCCTAATAAAATGTACAGTAACATTCTCACAAATACAACAAAGTTATTGACATTACCATATGTAAATCGTTCCACAGTTACAAAATATTCATATAGAATTCTGCAATTACAATAACGATCGATACATCTATCATCCAAACAAACCAAAAACTATTACAATAAAACAAACCCAATACATATACAATAATATATGACCACATCTATTCTCTACGACCCGCCTTCGAACTTCATCCTCTTGCTTGTTCAGATCATTCTCTCTTTGAATTAGTTTATCTTCTTTTCTCGACACCTCATACTCGCACAACAATAATCCATCATCTCTCTTTCTCGACACCTCATACTCCCTGCATACAATGCAAGAATTTCAAATATTAAAATATAAAAAACTGTTATAAATGATGGTCATGGGTCAAATAGGTTCATGACAGTTTGAATCTTGACAGGGTTAAAGGAGCTAGAAGAAGGAAGCAAAGCAACTTATTGTAGAGTTTAGGAAGAGCTAGGGTTAGTTTATGGTGGTACAGAGAGGTAAAAAGTTAGGCAATATGTGGTTTGTAGTAAAGCATATATATGAAAAAAATGTCAAATATATGCTAGTCTTTGCTCACATTTTTGTTTTAACTTTTAACAAGTTGTTTGCACGAAGTTGATATAAATGACAACCTTTGCTGAAGCAAATAGAAACAGCTACTGAAAAAAGCCAAAAAACTCACATTTTTGTTTTAACTTTTAACAAGTTGTTTGCACGAAGTTGATATAAATGACAACCTTTGCTGAAGCAAATAGAAACAGCTACTGAAAAAAGCCAAAAAACTCACATTTTTGTTTTAACTTTTAACAAGTTGTTTGCACGAAGTTGATATAAATGACAACCTTTGCTGAAGCAAATAGAAACAGCTACTGAAAAAAGTCAAAAAAAAAAAAATAGCAGCAAAGGTATCGAGACATAGAAGGCCACATGATTGTACTAACATATTATCTAGTTTACAACTTCAACATGATTTTTATCCTGAATTCAGATTCTATCAATTTCAGATAGCTTGGCATATAATATAAGACAAAACACCATTCAATGTCAATTAAAAAAAAACATGGATCCCTCTTTAATATATGCATGTTATTGCAGGGACCATCAAGATATGAAAGTATCCGAGCCTAACATGCCAATGAACTCAGTACTTTTGAATGGGAAACAACGACACTATTAAGGCACCTAATTCTCATACAGCAGCTACTGCAATAGAGTGCAACCATGAGCACAAGAGCACTCGTAAATATTGGTTGGAAATGCAATGTGGAGACACAGAAAATATATGAATGAAAAGAGGCTCTGCCTCCATTGAGGTTTTCCTTCGAATGCTTGGTATGCTTGTTTCCCAGCTTCTGCCATAAATTCATTAGACACGAAGACAGACAACCTTGGCCTTGCATCCATCTGCATCAAATGGCCGAGACATAATATATAATTTTCCATCAATTTCATTAGAAAAATACGCGCAAGGCCACCCATTATCCTGAACATAATTTGATGTAGCAGGCGAAAAGGAGCTAGCTACCCCCAATGCCCACTCTTAGTCCATTATATGCAATATCTTTGTTGAAATGCAATTTACAGTTTGGGCTCAAAGGGAACTATCCACACAATTCCTTAACAAGTCATGCAGATGATTGAACTTCTGATCAATAAAGGGAAACGACATCATCAAGTTTTACTATTAAGCTCCTATCCAATCCTATCTCAAATATAACAAATTCGAGATGAGATCATTATAATTATAAGAGAATGAAGGAAATAAATATGGAGTAACCTGCAAAATGTTGAGAAACTGGGAACGAGAGGGCCAGAGAGTGAAGGAAACACACGGGTGGAACCTGCAAAATGTTGAGAAATTGCTTAGCGAAAACAGACGCTTGTTGGGTGTGGAGCCTTTGCTCGCACCGCGATGCAGCGGATCTCAACTAGGGAAAAGAGAGGCTTGGTGGGTGCGGGTCGAGAAATCGCCTAGGAAAAACAGAGGCTTGGGCCGTGCGACGCCTTAGAGAGGCTTTGTGGGTGCGGCGCCTTAGAGAGGCTTGGTGGGTGCGGTGCGGGTCCTTTTCTCGCACACCGATGAAACAAACTCGCTTGGTGGGTGCGACGCCTTAGAGAGGGTTGGTGGGTGCGGCGCCTTAGAGATGCTTGGTGGGTGCGGTGCGGGTCCTTTTCTCGCACGCCGATGAAACAGACTCTGCGATTTTGGAGCCATTTTGGTGTTATGGACAGAGGGAAGTGAGGGAGACAGGAAGGAAACTCTGTGAAGGGACGAAGTGAGGGAGACGAACTCGAGGAGGAATGAATCTGCGAAGGATGAACCCTATCTACATGGGAAGCGTAAAACCGTGATGTGGCGACCAGACCGGATTCGCCATGTCATAGTGTGTGGTGTTGGTAAATTCAACCGGCTTAGGAATATATTTTCTCTTTTTGGTATGAATAAATATAAATAGAAGTCACTATTAGGAGTATCCATTTTGCACACATGATGTGGCATCATCTAGACCACACATATCCCCAAGTGAGTGTTGGGAACAATCAACTAAAAGCAACCACGCAGTGAGTGCAAAGTGTGCACTGCTACAGTGGCTTCTCTCTAACATTACTCTTTTGGTATTGAATTCAGACTCGGACCAACCTTCACTGAAAGCAAACTTCGTGCGGGCAGATCCAGATGATAGTGGGTGTACAATCGCTTCATCTCACCAACCCCAGACGCGCATGCACACACCCTGTCTCTTCTTCCCTACAACATACGGACACTATAAAAATAGGTACATTTCCCATTGGACGGTCGCACAGAGATAGAGACACCCGCACGGGTTTGAGACCAGAAGTGGCCTCCTTTTTGTCGTACCCAACCTCTCTCTCTCTCGTGGCTCTCAGTCAGTCCCTGCGCTACGATTCGATTCCCTTTCGTTGTTTGCTTATTTCCAGGTTGTGTTATTCCTTCGAAACCCCTTTCAGACTATCGTCCTACGCCTGCTTTTCAGGACCCATTAATCTCTTTTCATGGGTACGGTAACGGTTACACTAACTGTAGCTGTGTCTTTGATTGAGCGGGTATATTCTCTCTGTTACTCTACATGTGGATCTAACGATTTTCTTTTTCTTTTTAATCAGATTCGATATTTTGAGACCCGCGGCCAGATTCTTGGTATTTATTGGGTTCCGATTGTTTTTGCTCTTATTTGGTTGGATTCAGACACGGTGAAAATCCGCTCCAGTAAGTTTCCTGGTTTTATTCAAGTAGTTTGCGTCCCTTTATATTTGTTATGGGTTCTGTTCTGTTTGAAAAACACGTTTAATTGCAAATGTAATGAATTTGTCCAACTTCTTTTCGTTTCCAAGATAATCCATCAAAACCAATTCCAGACAGAGAAGTGCTAATAGTTGCCATTTCTTGCGTATCATTCTGGATTGATTTGAAAACAATATGAATTCACATTAGATGACAGTGACATGTAACCGCATAAACTGAAACTTCATCATATTTAATGCAAACGAAGAATTGGTCCGCTAGTAGAAGCTGTCAGATTTCGTTTTAAAGTGTACTAATTTGTTGGTGTGTTTTTTTATTTCGGTGAGATCATGGATGCGTAGTTAGAAGCACAGAGATCTTTACTTACTGTATAATTTTTATCGGTATCGGGAAGCCAGTTACAATCAGGCATCCATGGTGAGAAATTTATCTTGCAGCTAACATCACTGTATCGACGTGGAGAAACAAAATTGGGACTCTCTTTTTGATATCGTTCAAGCATCTCAGGAATCTGGAATTGTACTTATGTTTAAGATCTTATTTTATCTGCAAACGTCCTGTTTTGCACTCTTCCTTCTTGTTTCTTTATTTTCAATCTGATATTTTACTCGAAGCTTGGAAAACTATCCCAACTGCTATGTGTATTTATGTATCAAAAAAGGGAATTTGAATTTGAAAGGATATGTTGTGGTTTCGTTGGTTAGTCACATGGGCATCCTCAGAACTTTAAAGAGCAAAGTAGTTTTTGCATGCTTTAATCAATTGCATTAGTTTGGGTAAATAACAAGAAAATGAATGCAGCATAATGTTTCATTCCCTGCACTAGTTAGTCTGTAAATTAGGATGATTATTACGTATGGGTTCTAAATTCTACTTTCCTTCAACACCACAGCTAAATGCAAAAACTGTAGCTTTCATAACATTTGTCTCTGATGGCTAGAAATGAGGGATTCTAATTCATTCTAACAGAAGAATTAGGTATAGTGAAGTATGTCAAGCATATATATATATATAGGGAAGTATGTCAAAAGGGATATCAATGAATAGGGAAGTATGTCAAGCATGTGTGTGTGTGCGTGCGCTCAATGACATGCAATA
Organism: Juglans mandshurica; assembly: GCA_022457165.1. Classification (NCBI taxonomy): domain Eukaryota; kingdom Viridiplantae; phylum Streptophyta; class Magnoliopsida; order Fagales; family Juglandaceae; genus Juglans; species Juglans mandshurica. Next base: position 25,273,845 of record CM039622.1, read on the forward strand.
CCATGTTTTAAAGCGTTGGTCTCTAGGCAATGGCAATGGAGAGAAACTACTTGACAATGGATAGATACTATCCACCCTCCCATTTCCTTCTCTCCATTTTCTGTTCCCATCCTTTCTCTTCTATCAAACAGACCTAAACAACTTTTTAATATATTTAATCTATTACAAGTATGAATTTCTGCAACTAATATTCCATCATATTTTTTGTTCTTGATTTGAAAAGTTTGAGGGCCCCTTGTTTAGATTATTTTTCCTTAAAGATATTAAAAACTATCAAGTCCAATACTGATGATATTACACATGCTTCAGCCAGATATTAGGCTTTAAATATTCCAGCTCTCATGTCCTGTAGAATTGTAAACAAGCTGCCCAACCGAGTATTGGGCTGTTCAATCTTTTTGTATTTAGGATGGGGCCAGCTCAAGATATATTTGAGCTGCAGAATTTTCACTCAAGGTCAATTCTACATATTCCATCTTCTTTTATGTGCCTAACAAAACTCGCATGTCTCTGACATTTGTTGTTACAAGCTCAACACTCTGGAACTCCAATTCTTTTCCATGCACACTGACATTGTTTCAGCTGCTCTTGAAAGGGTTGTATGTTGGCAAAGATTTTGAAAACTTATGCCACACTGATACCACATCAATGTGAACCTTAACCAGGCAGGTTGAGCAATCATCATTGAATTTTGAATTGTTAAGAGTAGGGAATGAACTTGGTTATGATTGCTAGCTTGTTTCTGTCAGGCTGTATAAAAATTTCAGTGGATTCAATCATGTACTAGGCTCATTCTTCGTTTTGCATTAGATTAATTTGAAAGTTTAACAAAATTTGTCTGTTGAGTATGTTTTAGCTGACAGTTGAAAAAGGCTCAGTTGAGTGACCATACTAACTCTCTGGGAAAATGATATCTGCCAAGGAGAGATGGTTTTTCAATTTATTTGCGTGGGTTCATGGATTTATATTATTTCTCCTTATAATTTTCAACACATTCAAAATGATACCTCACAGGCAGCGTACTAGAGGGCATTATTTAGGTTTATTTGCTGTTGGAAAGCGTAGGATCTGTTGCAGGTGATTTTTTGTGGAGTTGTCCTAGACCTGGCTTCTAGCAAAGGCCAGTTCAACAGTTAGTGTGAAATTTCTCGGACAAACTTGTAGTTTTTTAGTAGTTTAAGATATAACAACTTCCAATAGAGATCAGTTTGTGAGGTTTATGTTATCTGTTAGATTCCTTATTCCTTCTATGTCCCTATAAGAATATTTTTTTCCAACAGTGATTCCTTTTTTGCAATATTTCATCTGCTAATGCAGAACCAATACACCCATTCCTACTCGTTTCATCTCGTTGCATTGTCTTTTATTTTTGAATGGATGCAAATGGAAAACTGTACTCATTTTCTGTCACAAGCCCTAAGCTCTAAGTAGAAATATTCTCAGCACTGTTTGTTACATTCATACAAGTTTCTCTTTTATTATAAGCTAGATATGCTTTTTTATTCCCAATATTTATTCTTGTGTGCATTTGCAACTGTTCCCTTGTAACATAGAAATTTGCAGATGGGGGATGTCGCAAAGGATTTGGCTGCTGGGACTGTTGGTGGAGCAGCACAATTGATTGTCGGACATCCCTTTGACACCATTAAGGTCAAGCTCCAGAGCCAGCCTGCTCCACTTCCAGGCCAAACTCTCAAGTATGCAGGTGCAATGGATGCTGTCAGGCAAACAGTAGCTGCTGAAGGCCCTAGGGGTTTGTACAAGGGTATGGGGGCTCCACTGGCCACTGTGGCTGCCTTCAACGCTGTCCTCTTCAGTGTGAGGGGACAAATGGAGGCATTATTGCGATCTCAACCAGGTGCTCCCCTTACGGTTAATCAGCAAATTGTCTGTGGGGCAGGGGCTGGAGTTGCCGTTTCTGTTTTAGCTTGCCCTACTGAATTGATCAAGTGCAGGTCAGTACAACAGTCATTACTTTCTCTATCCTTGTATCGTGTGATCTGATTTTGAAGTCCCTGAGTGTGAACTTAGATATCTTTTAATTCTATGGGAGAATTTTCTAAACCTTCAACCTTACTTGTTATTGGATATATTGTAAAGAACAGGTTGCAAGCCCAGAGTGCATTGGCAGATTCCAGTTCAGCCAGTGTGGCAGTGAAGTATGGAGGGCCAATGGATGTAGCCAGGCACGTTCTCAGATCAGAAGGTGGTGTAAGGGGTCTCCTCAAAGGATTGGTTCCTACTATGGCACGTGAGGTTCCCGGAAATGCTGCTATGTTTGGTGTCTATGAAGCTCTGAAGCAGTTTTTTGCTGGTGGTCAAGACACTTCTAAATTGGGAAGAGGCTCTTTGATTGTGGCTGGAGGTCTAGCTGGAGCTTCCTTCTGGGTGTTGGTCTACCCAACTGATGTTGTCAAGAGTGTAATTCAGGTAGATGATTACAAAAATCCCAAGTTCTCTGGCTCCATTGATGCTTTTAGAAAGATCCTGGCCTCAGAGAGAGTGAAAGGCCTGTACAAGGGCTTTGGACCTGCCATGGCCCGAAGTGTTCCTGCAAATGCTGCATGCTTCTTGGCATATGAGGTGACAAAATCAAGTTTGGGATAATCGCTTCTTCCGGGGTTATTGGTTGAGGATTTGGTTGAATGTCTTCATGTTTGGATCTTGCTTATATCTAAAAGCAATCACTCCAAGAATTTAAATTTAATGTTAGCCGTTTGAGAGATTGTTTTGCAATGATGGCAAGCTCTTTGCAATCTGTAATTTCATTTGGTTGCTGGAAGAAACATTCTTTCATCATTTGATATATAAAGGCACCTGTTGCTGAACCTTGCTTATAAGATGTTCTCGGATATGAACTTTTATGTGAGCACATTAGATGGTGGTCCGGTGGACATATAGAACTTTTGGTGCCAAAGAAGGTACCCCCACGAGGGTTTTGTTTCCACGTTTCAGTCAAGGCTTGGCCATAGTTGTGATAAATGACTTCACAAGGACTGCCCACTTTACCATTATATACTTGTATTTAGGAATTTTAACTTTCTTTTACCCATCATACATGAAGAATTCTACAACCAGCTTTAGCTAAAACCTATTTGGTGCTTTTACATGTTTCAGAAGATAAGAAGAGGTTTTGTTTTTGGGGGGTAGGGGGTGACATAAAAACTATTGACTGTTTTTTTCTCATCAATCAACGGATTTATCCTTTACCTTGTCTTACGGCTCCACAGGTACTACAGTGCTCCAATAATTAGGTAGGTAGAGCTGCTAAAACAAACACGATTTTTTTCCCAATTTTTGCGAACTTTTATTTGTAAATTTTGCCTTTTTTGTGTGCAAAACAATTGTGCAATTGGAAATGTGGACCAAACTGAGTCAATATTTCAGCACTCAATAATGATACTAATCAAAGGAGATGAGATTTGAGTACTGAATTTGAAGAGATGATGATGTTCAACTAAACAGAACTTCTACTTTCTTGGCCTTCGGTCTATCTGCAAAAAAAAACAACAAAAACAATGGGAGAGAGAGAGAGAGAGAGAGAGAGAGAGAGAGAGAGAGAGGGAAGACAGCAAGTACCCCACTTTTTGACTTTTTGAGGAGAATTCAAATCATTTTAAAAAAATTTTCACCCAATTTCCAACTAAGGCAGAAAGAATAGAAGTGCATGCATACCATTTGCAACATGCAGCTCAAACCAACTCTTTTTCCTAGATGTACATACCGTATGATAGAAAGACAGAACCAATATATGTAAAAACAAAAACCCACCCAATAAAAGATAAAATGATCACAACCAAACTAGCCTGCTATGCAAGTCAACCAACCTCTTCCATCGCCCCTAAAAAAGCCAGCTTCTTTTGCTCTTAAAAGATCACTAAATTCCTGCTTTACAACGCTAGTTGCTGAATATTACTGCCATCCTGTCGAATCTTTGACTCGAAGAAAAGCCTTACTGTTGAGTAGATATCGGCAGGTTCAGCCATTGCACCATTGCCAGAATCCCCACATGCCTGCCTCTTAGTGACAGGCGGGATGAGAGAAATCCCGAGTTCATCAATTGACATGAGAAGTCGTTCTGTGAAAGGATTTTTCCACATCATTGTGTTCATGGAAGGTGCAATAAAGAATGGCTTGCTGTAATCCCATGCTCGGACAATGCATGTTAGTAAATTGTCGCACAATCCCCCAGCGATCTACAATAAGAGCAAATCATATGCCTTTAAAACATACTAGGAAAATAATAAGATAAGAATTTTGACTACTCAAATAAAATAACAAACAAAATACACAAACAGGCATGCAGAGGGAGTAGAGAAAAGGGCATAACCAGCCATACGTGTCATTCTTAGAGGCAAAAGGATCTCCCTGAGACTTGCATGATCTACTACTTTGATATACATGTACAAATGTACATGTGTACTTTAGACTATAACCAATCACAGGTATCATTCTCCATTCTCACTTTATGTGAATTCGTTAGATACATTCATTGCTAGTTAGATACATTCATTGCTAGAAAACAATTGAGACTTGCACTTTCCATTCTCACTTTATAGGCCTCTAACTTATGTTCATATAATAATTCACAAGGCTGCTTGTTGAACTCAGATGATAGACACTCACTGTACAGAATACTCGCATGAGACTTTGTACTAAGCCTATATGCAAGCAGTATGGGCCCAATTATGTAAGGGGAAAACGAGTTCCAACATTGATGACATCTCAATTATTAATCACTGCACTCCTAGACACCCAAAAATAAGCAGAGACAGACAGACATGCATTATTGAAGACTAGTATTTTGCAAGCCTACAAAGAAGGCCTAACAACAGGGTCAAGGTAACCTGGTTGTCACAATGCTAAAAAGGGATCCTATGCACCCAGAACAGCAACCATTAAAGCTCAGTACTGTAACCAAAAGAACGGAAGAAGCACAAGGTATGGAAACATTTCTCTATCCCATATAAAAAAGTATCTTGATATGCCTATTGAGCATAAATTTCACTCTCAATACATGCCATTATATCATTTTCTTCATAGCTTCGTATGTATTCATATTAAACCGATCAGACAAGCAACATAGCTAATTTTCAGTGACGGGCCCAATATGAATAACGTGACCTTGTTGCACTTATGAGCCAAGCAGTTCTATTCCAATGTCCATTCATCCCCTCAGATTTATGAAGTGCTTCGACTAAGAAAAGAAACCACTTTCATGCATTCCCCTTTCTTTTAACCCTTTTTGTTCAACAACCAAATTGGATAGTAGAGTTACTCAATTTCCAGGTTGTGAAGTAATCAACCGTCTGAGTATATGTGTGCCATGTCCAATAAAAGTGTTAAATTGTATCTCATTAACAGTAAAAGTTAAAAGAGGGACTGTTTCTCTGAAATTTCTCAAATATATTACCTTGCCAAGTGTGTTGGCTGACAATGGAGCAATAACCAATATATCAGCCCATCGGCGCAGTTCAATGTGAAGCACATTATCGCCAATTCTATTCCAACTAAACCATTCATCCTCTTCAGTATATAGAACTACAGCCTTGGGAAGTGACACCCTATCTATGAAATGCAAAGATGCCTGTGTGGCAACTGCTCTTACTTCTGCCCATTCTGAAAAGCAATGGCAGAGCTTGCCAAACTTTATGGCTGCCACACTTCCACTAGCAGCAAGTAGAATCCGTGGCTTCCTGGGAATAACTTTGACTTGTATTGGAATCCTTTCTGCACGGACAGGTTCTGAGCATGCCATAACCTATTCATAGGAATGCCAACAATATTCTTATCCAAGATTCACATTGTATCTCAACTTATATGCCACAAGCAGATCGACTCGTAACAAACCTTTAACTAGAATTGGTAAATATATTTTGAGCACCAGCAGAATTTGCAAACGTAACTAACAATACATTTCAATAAATTCTTTAAAAATTAGAGCCAAACTGCAGAGTGAAGAAAAAAAAATCTGTAACAACCATGCACAGATAAACTGAATATACAAAGCAACAAAAATTGTGCAGTGTGAGCACACATTAAAATGCTATTAATGTAAGCAACAAGAAGTAACTTCCCGTTTCAATTGCTCCATGCAGAATAAACATTCTTTAGAACAAAAATAAACAGCAGGGGGAAAACATAAGGTATTACACTGACTGATTTTGCTTAGGCATTGTTGCTCCAGGGGAGCCATTGGTGCAGAGTTACAGGGCGGTGCATAAGAAAAATCTTAGTATAAATTAAGATTTTAAAGGTAAAATCGAGACATAAAGCAAGCTATTGAAATTGAATCAATCACATAGGTACCTCCTCAAGCTAGACATGCTTGTGCCTACAATAATATCACTCTTATATAAAAGACAGACTCGCACAACAAAACAAAATAAAAAAATAAACAGAAAGAAAAAGAACGGACAAGAACGGACAAGAACATAAAAGGTGCATGTTATACTACAAGACAGATTACTTGGTAATCTTACAAGAAATCTCCTCCACTACTATGTTCAAACCAAAGAAAGAAAAGAAAAAGAAAAGGAAAACTGAAGAAAGGCAGATTCCAGCTAGATGTAGTTGAGACATGAGTTCCTTTCTCCCACTCCATTATATTGAGAGCCAATTAAGGAGCACAGCTTATCATGAGTTGCAAAACAAAGGGCCAACACTAACCAAAACAGGGGTGAAATGATTAACCATTGTATCATGGACTGAGACTCACAGACACCTGCTTACTCGCGAACGTGCGGCACACTTGGCACCTAAAACTCATGAAAAAATTACCAATCCAACAACGGCAGTTATAAACTCTAATTCTGAAATATGAGAAATGAAAACAATCAAGGAGGGGACTGATGAAACACTATAAAGCAAAATGATAACCTTTGACTACCCAGAAAAGGTGGGAATAAGACATTGTACACATCAAATACACAAACCGAGAGAGAGAGAGACTACAAGAGAAGTCCACTCCATAGATAAGAAGTTAAAAAGGTATGAAATTGCAATGATTTGTAGGTTCAGTTGTAACAAAACAATCACATGAATCTAATAAGCACCACGATTAAACATAATTCAAGCTATCACTGCTTATCAGAAAAACAATGCAAGCTATCACGATTAGAAGTCCAAGATATCCCAAGTACCAAATCAATGAATCTATCATTAAGTTGGTTAAAAATACAACATTAGCATACTTACTAAATCAATCATACAAGTTACAGGAACGAGAGAAACCTGACATAATGTCAAGCAACCAATTTATAAATAAAGAGAACAGCGCAATGAAGCAGAAACATCAGGTGTGAATCACAAACAACAGGATGGGACATGAAGGAACATGCTAGAGCACCTAAAACATTGATTCAAATAAGAATCTTCAGACACGTCATGCATGGGGAACTACCAACAACGCACGTGTAATAATCAGCATGTAGGAACACTGAATCGAAAAGAAAATGATGCTTTGATCACAAAGAAAGTACCGGATTTTTATTATTTTAAGTAATGATTAACAAGTAGTAATCGCACGAACCAAAGTATTTACCACGGGAAATTTAGAATTGTAAGAAAATTAAGCAAGTTCAAGTGACAGAAGCAAAAGTAGCATGAAGTAGCTAAGATATCAAATAAAAACCCCTGCCTATATCAACAGCCAGGGTAACACAAACACACATTAACACAAAGGATACAATTTTTTGTTCGAATACAAGAAAAACAATTCTTGCGGGCTATTGACAATGACACCCCCACCAAGAAACTCTAAAATAACGGCAAATGAAAAGAAATCAGCATGATCGATTATCAGAGCATATGTTGACTATGCTGCTAAAGAATGCAAGAAACTTTCAAGAAAATTTAATGGATCTTCTTTTACCATTCATTAATATCAAAAGAATTATCTTGGTTTCTTTTCCATGGTATTTCTCAGTAATCAGACAGATAAAAAACAGAAGGTTCTCTAAAATAATTGAAAATGTAAAGATTCACTGGCCAATGCAAGTGTCGTATGGATTGAGGGGTAAACAACAACTAAATATTTTGTATTTTGTTCGAAGACAATTGAACTTACCTGTACTAGAGAGTTTAAATTCCCAAGTGGTGTGAGTCCTTTTAGGGTTCTTTTCCTACAAAACTCAACAAGGTGGAGGGCTAAAGGAACCGTATTTCGGTCAAGGAAACGTTTCTGTTGTCTCCTCTACCAAGTTTCAACTCTCAAGGCTCAAGCCTCCACTGCTCTGTTTCAGACTCGTATTTCTTTTTTTCCCCCCAACTCTCTCTCTCTCTCCCTCTCTCTCATACGCACGCATTTATATCTTAATTGGTATTGCCGGGGCGGGGTAAGTCGGATTCGTTGCCGATCAGATTTAGGACGGGTTTGGTTACACAAAATCAAATTATTTTATTTTATTTTATATAATAATTATAATTTTTTTAAATTTTCACACAAAATATAATAAACAATTAAAATTTTAAAACAAAAACAATGTTATAACAATAAAACTCTCTCTTACACACATTTATATCTTAATTGGTATTGCCAGGACAGGATAAGTCGGATTCATATCGGATCAGATTTAGGGTTGATTTGGTTATACAAAATCAAACTATTTCATCTCATTTCATATAATCATTACAAGTTTTTCAAATATTTACACAAAATATAATAAACAATTTAAAATTTTAAAATTTTAAAATAAAAATAATATTATAATAATATTTTATTCAACTTTTTAATAAAACATCCCATCTCATGTAAACTGCGTAACGAAACGAGGCTTAATATTTTAATTACTCTAGTAGTTGGCTCAAGTGAGCATTTTGCTTGAAGGTATGCTCTTTTTAGGTTTAAGATTCAAATCTCACTTGGTGTAAATAATTTTTAAGGACCATCATATTGGAGGATTTTTCTTAGAATTATCCGAGATAAAAAATCTCTCTAACTCAACTGGTTAATTTTGCATATGATTTTTATAGTTTGCGAATTGAAAAGAATATCGGTTTTGAATAATGTTAAATTGAGTTCAAATTACATATTATTCAATCTCAAGTCAATATGTTTAATTAAATAATTCAGACCTTTCAAATTTTTTTTTGGATACAGGGGTGAGCGATCGAACCTAATTCTTCTATTTGTAGACCAGACCTTATGTCATCTGATCTAAAGGAACTTGGCATTCTTTTAATTAATTAACTTATAAAGATGTTAAAAAATACCAATGTTAGTTTATTAAAATTGATATATAAACATATGAGATAAAATATATAACAATTTATGCATATTTAAATCTGTCAAATCATGAATAAATTTTTCATAAACATAAAATACAATTCGATAATAAATTCGAGTTTGGTTCTATCCAAATAAAAATAAAATAATATAACATACCATCAACTAATTGCTCAAACGTAACTCATTTATATATATCTCTAGCAAAAAGTGGCTTGCAATATTTTAAGTTTTACTTCTTAGAAATTCATTCTCATTAAGAATTATGACAATTATATTTCTTGTTTTTACACAATCTTGTTTTAGGATTGGAAAGAGGTAGAATGTTTTTTCAGGAAGCTTTTAGGCAGCCAACATTTTTTCTTTTTATAATTTTCATCTCATCTCATCTCATCCTATCCTATCTTCTTTTCAAATATCATTCAAATACAAATACTTTTAAACTAATCATTACAACTTTTCCAGACTTTCAAACAAAAAATAATTCAACTTTTTTAAATTCTAAAACAAAAATAATATTATAACAATATTTTAATTTTATAATATTTTTTATTCAACTTTTTATCTCTCATTTTTCAAAACCCAATAAATGCTTAACTTAAAAAACTATCTCAATACTATTAACAAACCATCTTACTAATATAAAAAAATCATCTTACTGCTATTCACAAAATTATGATCTTATCTAATTCCTTAATCATCCCCTAAGTAAGAATTTGATTGATAGAAAGATGTAAGAAAAGTGGAAGGAAGAATCCTAACAAACATTCATCATCTTATCCTAAAATATTCAAATTTTATTATTCAAGAGTAACGGATTGTGGGAATCGTTTACCATTCTTCATAATCTTAGAGTCAAAATTAAATAAAATTAAATGCTTTTTAAAAATGATAAAGACTAATACTACTTAGCTATTTGAAACTTACCGTTTCGATGACACTATTGACGTGGCACCACTATGTGATGCTACGTAGTTTATTAAAAAAATTAAATACAAAAGGGGTATAAAGAACCTACAGTTTCAGTTTTCATCTTTTTATATATTATGTTTAAATACATAAAGGGTAGAAGAAGCCTAGAATTTCAGTTTTCATCTTTTTGTATTTTTGAACAGCCTTTTGGTTTAAATATAATTTTTTATATTTTTAATTAACCATGTGGTACTACGTGGTGGTGCCACGGTACGTTGAGAAAGTCATCTTAACAATAAGTTTTAGATGACGCAATAGCAATACTCAAATGAAAAATACAGCATACTAGAGATTTCTTGATAGATCAAGTAGTTGCTTCATCCCAAGTGATAAGACCCCCCTATCATGTATAGGAAACGACCCTCCATGTTCTCTTAGCATGATGCATATAATTTTTTTATCTCTACATGTTCTTGTATTGTTCTATGGCATATATCCAATTCAACTTCCTCCATCTTGGATAGCTTAGACAATTGCTTATATTTGTTAGTTTTTATTTTTTATTTCAGGAGACGAGTTTTAAGCCATTCAATATCGGATTCACCTACCACTTAAGTGAAAAAAAAGTCTTCTCTCTCATCTTCTTTGTAAGGCAACCAAGGAGAAGGGGTAGTCACTTTCTACTCCTTAGGAGTAGAGTGGTTCTTTCCTATAATCAAGTGGGTGATCGGAGAGAGTAATCATGGAAGAATTAGGTGCAAAGTGGAAACAATTGAAGCTCAATGACGAAGAATAAGCAAAAATAACGATTAAGGTTGATGAACTAGATGAGGGATGTAAGTGGGAAGAACACAGTCTGATCAGAAGAATTTGCATTGAACGACATATCAGTAAAGATGTCATTTGAACCACTATGTTCAAGTTGTGGAAGGTAGACATGAATATCAATTTTAAGGAGATTTGTTCGGATACATACATTATTATCTTTGCAACTCGATATGATAGAGATCGTGTTATGGAAGGAAGACCATGGTTGTTTGACAATCATCTTTTTGTTCTGAACCAATATGAAGGCATAGTGCAACCGCACTTAATTAATTTTGATTATGAACAATTTTGGGTTCCATTGGCATCCATGAATTGACACATAGGAGAACAAATTGGTAGCACAATATGAAGGGTTCTAGAAGTTGATGTGACTGAAGACAATGTGGGGTAGGAAAACTTTTAAGGTTAAAAATTGAATTAGATTTGAGGAAAGCTATAGCTCGGGTCCGTACCATAAATGTCAGTTTACAAAGTATGTGGGTGCCAATTAGATATGAGAAGTTACCAAAAATATGCTTTAGATGTGGTAAAATTGTTCATAGTAATCAAGGTTGTTTGAATGGTGATCTGAGTAGGAACTACATCATAGATAAAGAAAGCCAATTCAGACCATGGTTAAGGGTAGAAATTGGTAGCCATCGCCAATTGTTTGGATTCCAAGAAAATAGTGAAGAGATTAGGAACTCATTCAACAATCAACTTCACAAATCACAACAAATGGAAGCAGTCAGTCCAATGGAATCCAGGGCCAATGCATGGAGGAGCCCCTCCAAAGCACAATACTTTAGAAGAGCTAGTGTTTGTTGGAGAAAATTGCGGCAATATCAGGGTGATGAAGGGGTAATTTGAAAAAAGTAGATGTGATGAGGCAAGTAGCATATCAAGGTTTATCCTTGAAAAATAATGAGAGAAGTACGAGAAGTAATCAAGGGATTAATGGGAATTTAGAGGTAATTGGGGAAAATGTAAAGAGTTTTGCTATATACAAGCAAGTTTGCGTGCTAATCTGCTTACTAATGTTGTTGTCTTCATATTCTAAATTTAAATTAGCATTGTTTTAAATAAAATCTACTTTCTGACCAATCATATTGAATGAGTGTGCGTATTAGTGCGCATAATTGCTTACAATTATATTTTTTTAAATGTAAATAAGCTTCTGGAGAGAAATGTTAATTTGGGCCTATTGGGGTCCATTTCCCATAGTCCACTAGCAAATAAAATAACTAAAATGCCCAATATCAAATCTGAAGTAAAGTTAGCTCTTTTAACATAGTCAAACCAGTTGAATGAAGATAAGACTGTTACAGTTCAAGGTCAGAAGCAAGAAAGGGTAGCTAGAAGAAGTTGGAAGCGAAGGGCTATGGGCATTGGAGGTACATGTGAGTCCACATCTTTACCCTCTCTTAAAAAAGGCTCAAATTTGGATATGGGTGTAGGGATTTTTGAGGAAAAGGATAAGAAAAAGTTTAAGGTTGCTCAAAATAATGAAAAGTGTGGAAAGAATTTGTTATTGGCGGAGACAGCTAGCCAGCCCTACCGGGATTAATATGTTTACTCAGATGGAACTGCAAAGGGCTTGTAAACTTTCGGATAGATCACGACCTTTGCATCACGACAAAGGAAAAGAAACCCAAGGTGGTGTTTTTAATGGAGACATTGCTTAGATCATCTAAATTGGAAGGTCTGAGAAGAAAGTTAGGATTTTATGGTTGTTTTGGACTTGATCAAGTTGGAAGTTTGGGGGATTAGAAATCTTGTGCAAGTCAGATATAGGATTGGAAGTTCTTAATTATTCCTTAAGACGTATTAGTGTTTAGATTAGTGATGAGAATCTAAATACTAGGTGGTTCTTTACTAGATTTTATGGTCATCCAAAATTGAGCAAAAGAAAAGAATCATGGGAGCTTTTGAAGAGACTTCAACCCATTAACACAACTTGGTTAGTGGTTGGCAACTTTAATGAAATTCTTTTCTACTATGAGAAGAAAAGGGGAAGAGCTAGGCCTGAGAATCAAATGGAGCTGTTTAGAACAACTCTTGAAGAAGATCAATTGTTTGATTTGGGATATATTGGGGATATGTACACTTGGAGTAATAATTATGCAGATGAAAGCTTTACAAAAGAGAGATAGGACAAAGCAGTGACAAATAATTTATGGAAAGGCATGTACAATGGAGTTAGGGTAGAAGTTTTATCTGCTATATATTCAGACCATAGACCTCTTGTAATCTCCTTTACAAGGGGTTTTAGTAGGCAGTATAGAAGTATAAGAGCTTTTAGATTCAAAGCTAGTGGAATTAAAGAAGAGGAATGTGTAGATATCATAGAGCAGGAATGACATGTCGGTGTTTTATCTTCTCATCATTTGGAAAGAGTACAAACCAAGGTTTTAAATATCGTGTCATATTGGTCGGTACGGTCGGTATTTACCGTGCCAGAATATTAACCGACACGGGGAGATAGGGGTTTTGTACCGGTTCAAATATCGGCCATTTCGGTGCGTTTCAATCAATACTAGCCAGTTTTCGGTGTACCAGCCGAAATTTGTATTTTTGTATTTTTAGTATATTTTCACAATTTTTACTCTAATTCTCATGTGACAACTATGATTTTCTTAACTTTTTTTTATCCTCTTTTCTCGAGAACTAAAAATCAAATCTCTACTCTCCATTTTGTGATGAAGATGAGTGATTATTTTTTTTAGTAGTTGGATTTAGAACTTAGAAGTATTATTGAGTTTTATAAATATATATTTTACTTTTTTAAGACTTGCATTGATGTTATTTTGAAATATAATTTATACATATATAATTAATTTATCTCTATATAGACTATCCCGAAACGGTACTAGTACAAAAATATTTCGTTCCAGTGCCTTAACCGAAATGGTCACCTAAACTGTATTCAAAACTTTGGTACAAACTACTGTAGTAGTGCCCTGTCCAAATGTAGTAAGCAAAGAAGCTCAATTACTGAGAAAATAATCAAAGATAAATTTGATCTCGTTAGAAGGTTACAAGTAGCATAGGAACCTCATAATGTAGAATTGATCAAGAATCTGCATAGTGAAGTAGGTGGTGCTAGAGCAAGAGGATATAAAGTGAAAGTAAAAGGCCAAAAGGAATTGAAACTAATTTGGAGATAGACTAAGTATTTTCATGCTTGTGCCACTCAAAGGAGGAAGAAAAACCAGATTTCACATATCATTGACTTTGATTCAATTCTTAGAACAAATCAAAAAGGGATTCAATAGGCTTTTCAAAACCATTACTCACAAGTCTATTAAACAATGTATCCCACAACAGCTACTATTGAGAACTATTTCCAACATGTGGAGGCAAGAGTGACAATAGAGACGAATATGGAGTTACAGAAAGGATTCACCAGATTGGAAGTTGAAGAAGCACTTAATCAAATGACCCATTTTAAATCCCCAAGTCCCCAGATTGGGTTTGAGGCCTGCTTCTATCGATTCTACTGTCTTTTGTAGGGGATGAGGTTAGCACAACTGTCCTTAAATTCTTAAATGATGATAAATTTGTCCCTGGTGTAAATTCTACTTTTATTACTTTGATACCTAAAGTGCATAACCTGAGTCTGTTAGTGAGTTTCATTCTATAAGTATATGCAATGTGTTGTATAAAATAATTGCAAAAACTATTGCTAATAGATTGAAAAAGGTGTTGCCAATGATTATTTCCTCAAATCAAAGTGCAATCATTCTTGAAAGGCTTATTACTGACAATATCATTATGGCGTAGGAAGTTTTACATTCAATGAAAACAATAAAAAAGGCAAAGGAGGAAGTATGACTCTTAAATTAGACATCTCTAAAGCTTATGATATGGTAGAATTGATGTATTTGGAGGGAATTATATAGAAAATAAGATTTGGTCAGAAGTTGGTGGACTTAGTTATGTGGTGTGTTACTACAGTAAATTACTCAGTGTTAGTAATTACTCTGGTTAGACAATAGTTCCTACAAGGGGATTAAGGTAATGAGATCCATTATTTCCTTACATTTTCCTCTTATGTGTAGAAGAGCTTAGTTCATTGATAAATTTCTCAGAAAACAAAGGTGATATCCGAGGCATATTAGTGACACAAGGAGGAATTAAGATCAATCTTCTTCTTTTTGCAAATGACTGTATAATTTTTTGTAGAGTCAATCTAAGAGAGTGGAGGAATGTAGCATAGCTGCCGGAATAGTATAAACAAGCTTCAGGCCAATGCTTAAACATGCAGAAGACCAACATCTTCTTCAGTAAAAACACCAGTAGGGATATTAAGGCACAAATAGTGAAAGAATCAGGAGCAAGGTTGAGTGGAGATTCTGAGAAATATTTAGGGTTGCCCTCAATGGTTGGAAAGTCAAAATATAAAACCTTTGGAGGGATCAAATAGAGAGTATGGAATAAAGTTCGTAATTTGAAGAATAACTCTCTCACCCAAGTAGGCAATGATATCCTCATCAAAGTTGTGATACAAGCAATCCCTTCGTATGCTATAAATGTGTTTAGACTTCCAAAGCAGTTATGTAAAGAAATAATTGACATTATGACTAAATTTTGGTGGGGCTATATGAAACAGGATAGAAAGATTCAATGGAAAAAGTGGGACCAAATAGGTATTTCTAAAGGTGAATGAGGCCTTGGTTTCAGGGATATTGATTGCTGTAACCAAGCTATGTTAGCTAAGCAAGGTTAGAGACTTCTTACTAATCCTACTTCTTTGGCTACTAGAATGAAGAAAAAATACTACAAAAGAGGAACCATCATGGACGCAAAGCTAGGAGCATGTCCATCACAAATTTGGAGGAATATATGGGGGTTTCATAAATTTACTAAGAGAAGGGCTAAGATGGAGGGTAGGAAATGGTAGTAATATAAATATCTAGGGAGATAAGTGGTTGTCAACACCAAGTACATTCAGTGTACAATCATGAGAACTCTTAACAAGGAAGTTAAAGTTAAGGAGCTCATAGACAGTGAAAAAGGTTGCTGGAACACGACTCTAATCAGTGAGATATTTGAAGAAAAAGAGACATGTATTATCTATAGTATGCCTTTTAGTAGATTGGGATTGGATGATAAATTGATATGGGGTCCTACTAAGAATGGTCTTTTTTCAATTAAGAGTGCATATTACGTAGAAGCTAACAAAAGAAGAAGAGAGAAATGAGAAGCATCGGGTAGTAAAGGGAGCTCTATTGGATGGAAGAAAATCTAGGATGTGGATGTGCCGAATGGAGTTGAAGTTTTTATTTGGAAGGCAGTCGGTGATGCTCTTCCTGCAAAAAATAAGTTGTTTTTGAGAAAAATAACTTATAATGCTAATTGTCCCATCTGTGAGGCAATGAAGGAGACTAATTGTCAATTTGTCATGTTGTGAGGAGTTGTGTTGCCTCTACTGATGTTTGGGCAGAAGCTCAAAGTCCGGTTCATAAAAGGCACAACAAAGAGGATTTTTTTTTTCAGTATTTGGGAGGATATGATGAATAGTTTAAAAGCACATGAAGTGAATGTTGTGAAATATTGTGCAAAACACACATACAACAATGAAAAATAAAGTAACAACAATCACAATCAAGCACACGACACACAATATACGTGGTTTGGCAAATTGCCTAAGTCCACAGAGCTGCAGAAATCTTATTAACCAAAGGAGATTACAATCACTCAATCTCAACTCACACTCTCTAGGACTTTTTGCTCTCTCACACAACATGCACTCATTAGACAATTGTTCTCTCTAAAAAATATGCTGAAAGTAGTACAAAATAAGTCAAATATGACAAATATATAGCAAGCGACGCTAGAAACTTTAATCTGGCAAAATCAGCTTTCTTTGCTTGAGTGGCATGTCGAGCGGAACTTGAGCGAACTCACAGGTTGAGCTTCACTCAAGCCCACATCCAGCAAACACATTTTTCAACTCTAATAGTAATTATTGAAGCAAAAAATGAATTAGGAGACTTTCAACAAGCTATTGAGTAAGCAAACCAATTCGACTGAAAGAGTAGACAATGGAGTAAAATGGTAGAAACCATGTAAAATATTCTTCAAATCTAACTGGGATGCATCTTTAGATTTGAAGAACAACAAGATGAGAGCTTGTATAATTATAAGCGATTGGAAAGGAGAGGTACTTGCAACACTATGCGTGAATGAAGAGTTACTAACCATTCCACAAATAACAGAAAATAAAGCTTTATGGAGAGCTATGGTTCTATGTTCAGAAATTAGATTACACACAATGATCTTTGAAGGTGATGCTAAATCAGTGATTATAGATCTTAACATTTCAAAAGAGAATCATTCATGGTATGGCCAGCTTATTCAAGACATTAAACGTTTTGGTAGTTGTAGAGATCAGTGGTTTATCATATTCACACCAAGAGAGGGGAACACTGCTGCCCATTTAGGGGAGGTTTGGATAGTAAGTTGAGTTAAGATGAAAGTTGAATAAAATATTGTTAGAATATTTTTTTTTATTAGAAAAAGTTGAATTGTTTATTATATTTTTTTTTAACTTGAAAAAATTATAATGATTAAATGAGATGAGATGAGTTAAGAGTATTCTTGAATCCAAACAAGGTCTTAGTAACCAAACGAGAATTATTATGTGAAGAGGAGAGGTGGTAGTTTGGATTGTAGAGTATCCAAAGTTCATCAAAATTTGTATTCTTATTAAGAAACAATGTACAGATTTTATCCATAATTGATGAATGAAGATCTGTTATTCTTTAAAATAATAAAAAAAATATATTGGATTCACTTGAGAGGTACGAAAAATTCAATCTCTAACACTTACATGGATTCTTCAAAAGGTAGATAGTATGTAGTACAAATAAATGAAAAATAATTTATAAATGTAATATTAGTTTATAAAAATACTCTTCATTTAAAATATGGTTGTATAAAATATTGTAAAAACTATTGTGCATGTATCATTACAATTTACTCCAAATAAACTATGATGCAATAATTCGACGGCACTCCACCTGTTGGCGCTAGAAAAATTGCACAGCAGACCAAAAAGAGAGAGATAGTTATTCCCAACCCACTGAGTCAACTGGGCCTTCATCGGTGTTGTTGGAGCCTTCAACAGTGTTCCAGTGCGGTTGTACGATGGTGGTGCGTATGCCCATGGCCGTGAATAGAACACAAGTGCAGAGAAAGCAAGAGTAAGGGACATACAGATTTACGTGGTTCACCATGTCGCATACGTCCACGGGCATTTGGTGAGGGATGATTGTTGGCTTTGCGTGTCTGAGTCCCTTTCCTTGACACCCCATGCCTCACCCTCTTAACTCCTAACACATTCATTACTATTGGATAATTATTTATTATCTAATAGTGATAAATATGCCATATATTATATAGTGGAATGAAAGTAAAATGAGAATGTAGTGTATAGGATTACTCTTGTCGAAATGCATATGGAGAAATTTGAAATGTTGCACAAATGGACAAAAAAAAAAAAAAAAAAAAAAGGCCTCCCAAGTCACAACAGATCATCCTACCGTCGGGTGGAATTAATCCAATGTAACTCTCTGGGCCATACAGACTATACCATTGGGCCATAGGGTGGAATTAATCCATCTTGCTACGATTATGGACCTTCCTACTTTAAAAAATCTGATCGATGGAAAATATAGAATTACACCAATAATTTCTTCGTTTCTCGGTCCTGTGCCATGCACGCAGCGTAACAGACTGCGCATGACTTGTACGAGGCATACTGAAACTGCAACTGCTTTAAAAATCAGTGGAAAGCTCATCAACACACACAACAAGATCTCAGATGAAAATGGAAGATGGAAAACAACCTTAAGCCTCTATCCATACCTAGCTAGCTAGCTCTTGTTTCTTTAGGTTGGATCATTTTAATTGGGATTCATGGTGATGAGTTTCTCTCCCTCATCATGTTTTATTTCCTAATTATTTACCTTTTTCTTTTAATTCCTCTTATAGAAAGAAGACTACGATTCATGACCTGATCTTATATATAAAATGTTATGATTATGTGAACTCCATCAATGATGATCTGGTAGTACTGCTTCTTTAATTAATTTCATCCTATAACATAATTTTTTTTTCTTTTTCGACACTAGATCATGATGAAGTACTGTTTAGGACGACTGCAAAGACGTCGACAATGCATGCCAATGGATTTTGCAGCAGTAGATCAGGAGGCTGACTTTAAATTAGGGTCACTGCTGGCTGATCGGGTGACATCTCTTGAACATAGGCTTTGTCAGGTAAACTAAGTAAAAATAAATAAATAATTGTTCGCATATCAATGCTATTTTGCTAACCTCGTTTGTTAATTTAAGCATTTTGGCATGACTATTAATCTGTACATGTGATCACGATCTGCATGCTGCGCGCAGCTGTGCCTAGAGATACAATCTAGCAGCAGCATATCAACACTTGGTGACACTTGTTCAACCCAAGGATTGATCAAGATGAAATCGTCTTCCTCACTCCCAACTTTCAACATTCCCATCCATGGAGATCAGAGATCTCATGTATCCCATGTCGCTTTGAGTAGTAGGCCATTAGAAATCCTGCAGGTAAATTTTATATATATTGTAAGTTTAGATATATATATATATATATATATATAAAATAACATGATCTAGACTTGATAGATCAGTTGGGTGTTGGCGCAGGAAAAACCTAATTATGGAGTGCCAAAAAAGTTGAAGCATGCAGGGCAATGCTAGGTAAAGTTTCTATTTGGGGACTGCAATGCAAGTCTAGACTATTTTAACTTTAAAATTTTTTAAAATTACAAAATTATCTCTCCTAAAATTATGTTTTCTCTCATTTAATAATGTATCTGCACATGCAGTCTCCACTTGAGGACTGTAAATGGAATTTCTCTTTCTTTTATTTATCTATTTTCATTTCATTAAATCTATTAATGCTACGATAATTTCATTACCCTATTTTTTTTCATATATATATATGTTCGCCAGTAGACTTTCTGGTGCTAGCTAGCTGGTATCATGAGTTAATGTAATTAGACTTCACCAGTGCTACTCGACCTTTCACTTCTTTGAAAGGAAATAAATTAAAAAGAATAAATTAAGGTAGATCACCTTTTTCCTATATATTATCTATCTATATTATTATCTAAATTAAAAATCATTTATATTGTTTATTTTTTTCATCAATCTCTTTCTCAAATTACAAATTACCTAGCTAGATAACTTGTAAGAAAATCATGATCATGCTATATATCAAATTAACAAGCTTCTTTCTCTCGAGATATAATTGCAAATATAGAGGGGCCGATATATATAATTGCAAACACACACACACACACACATATATATATATATATGCTAGGTGAAAGCAACGTGCAATGCACGTTTGCTTAATTTATATTTAATTTTTTTGTTAAGAATTAATTTTTTTTATTAATAAGGATATAATGTTTTAGGTTAATTAAATAACGATGTAATGTTTATGTAATTTATAAATAATTACACACTGCGATATATTATAAAAAAAATAGCATTAATAGAAGCTTTAACATGATCCTATAAATAAACATCACAAGCAAAATAGATCATTGCATACCAAAATATCTATCTCTACAACATTTCTGGAATAAGCAGAAAAAAATTAAAAAAAAGGTGGTGCAGCCGATAAGACCAAATGTGCATTATTTTGAACCTAAACTTGGTAGGGAAAACATTTTTGTACTTTCTCTAAACAAAATTGAAATATTGTTTCCAAGTAACAAATAAATAGAACATAAATTATTTGTGGAAACATCAAAAGATTCATATTTTGAACTAATATTTTTATTGGATTTGTATTAATCTTATCGCAGACAACTTTGTTAAAACATTACGCTCAAATATTTGCTAGAAGAAAATAAACCCGGAAATTCATTTAATAAACCAATAAACCAAACAAGATTAAGTGAAAAAAATAAACCAATAAACACTTACTTAATTATTAAGTGAAAAAAATTATAAAAAAAATGCAATTCGATGGAAATTTTAGGTAAGAAATTTCTGTAGGAATAGTATTTTCCTTTTTTTATTTTTTAAATAATCATTAAGTAAAAAAATTAAAAAAAAAATTCAATCCGGTGGAAATTCACGATCTTAAAGAAAAATACAATTGTATCCCTGTGTTCTGTAATTATTACAAATGGAGGGAAAGTTAATGAAAACCAGCATATTTCGTTAAAGCAAGAAATTTCTGTTAAAACGAGAAAAATCCGTTTAATAGGCTCTTTATATATATAGAGAAATATGTTTTCCTAAATTAGAATGAAAACTAATTTGGAGGGACCCATACGAATTAATTTGGGGTAATGGATAATTAATTAAAACAAGCTACCAAACTTTTAGGGGGGGGGGGGGGGGGGGGTGGTAATCAGCAATTAATATGCACTTCAAGAAAATGAGAAACATGAAATAAAGTATGCCGGCCAATAATAATTAGGTAAAATCCTCTAGCTACAGAGGAATTACACAAAAATAATCTTACAAACTGACGTGGTTTGATGTGGTTCATCAGATTATAAAATTACTTTTATTATAAAGTAGATCTAATGGATTAGATGAAACCACTTAAATTTATAGAATTATTTTTATGTAATTTTTTTGTAAATGTAACAGTATTCTAAAATAATAGTGGAGCTAGTGGCTCATACAGATAGATAGATATGGCTCAAGTCGTCTGATCTCTCTAGCTAGCTAAGATCAGTCTAAGAACATGCATGCATGATCATCATTAGTGATAATTTATACCTATAATCGAATACTTTAAGAAAAGGAATCAAATCCACAAATTGAGTCCTATGAAAACGTCTACATCAAATAGCTAGCTTAAGATTAATGGGACAGAGACTAAGCAAGTTGCAGTTACGTACCAATCCAATATCCTCTTTGCTACTTTAATTTTCTTTACATATAGTCAAGGAAAAGGTACTCATGTGGAAAAAAAACTACTAAAGCCCACAAGAAAGCTAGGGATTAAAACTAATTTAATATGGCATGGCTTTGTTGGATGCTTCATGTCCTCTCCTCATCAAATAATTAATTAAAAGTGTACGTACGTATTTCCTTAAATTTGTCTTGTTGTGGAGAATATTAAAGACATATAATATACTTTACCATTTCAACCGTCTTGAGGACTTTATAGTTTATAGGGCCGGCTAGCTGTAAAATTTGGAAAAGATTATAATTAGATAAGTAATGGATAACATTTAATCATTATAATTATTTTAAAATTTTATATAAAATAAAATAAATAATTTTATTTTTTCAAAGTTTAAAATAAAAATAATCTTAAAAAAATAGATTCTAATAATATTTTATTTAACTTTTAACTTTTATCTCAACTCATTTCATCTCATTTGAAAAAATAAACCAGACCTTAGATAAAATATTCATTAATATTTCTAAGCAGTTAAAGAAATTGTAACGACATAGAAAAATTATTTTAGAACTTCTATTAATTCTAAAAAAAATAATTAAGATTAAACTCTTACATAAAATATAATAAATAATTTAATTTTTTAAATTATAAAAAAATATTATATTAAAAAATTATATTCTCTCGTTTCATCTCATTATAACCAAACAAGGGCAGTATCTTTCTCCTTCATTAACATCCATTACTCCAAGATATTATGAATACAACAAAATTGGCAAATAGTCGTATAGGTGGAATTAAAGAAAACCCTAACAAAAAATGGACAGATCATGGGTGATAAGACTTGTTTCTAACAAACTGCTGATTGGTGATAAGACTTGTCTCTATCTCATCTAATTCATCGATCATCTTCTTGATCTTTTTTGGCAGCATACAACACTACTTAAAATCAGTCACGAGGAGCATGAAGAGATCGAATTAGGTTGTAGTGATTAGAAAGCTGCTTGATCTTTCAACAAATCAATATATTTCCGAAAATGATTTGCACCCAATATTTTATATAATATATTATATAATAATATTTTAAATAAATAGTATTTTTATAAAATATTTTATAAAAATAATATAATTTTATAAAAATATCCTTATTTTATAATATTATTATACAATATGATATATAATGTGGTGCATATATCATTATTCATATATTTCAATAATTCCTAAAAATAGATTGTAGTCATTGTCAACTCCACAAATATCAAGGACAGTAGACTCTATTGATCTAAAAGAAACATTACTTTACCTTTCCAAAGTGACACTTCTATTTGATTGCTAGTCAAATTTTTTTTTTTTATTTAGTAATTAAGGAAGTGATTTTAAATGTATTAATGTATTCTTTTATTTTTTAAATATATTTAAATATGTAAAAAAATATGAAAAATAAAAATAAAAATAAAAATTTATGCTAGGCGGTAAGCCCAGCTGTCAAAATGGAGCGGCATCGTAGCCACACCCATTGATCTAATACCCGCAAAATTATTATGAATTTGAAATTTAATTATATATATGTTATCGGAGCCTAACACAATTTAATATCCGAACCATATTAGTTCCATCGAACTCATCATTAATTTACTTAATTTCCCCAAACTGCTATATTAAGCTTTTATTTTAAATTCGAACAAAGAACTTAATTTGCAATAGCAGCTCATGCAAAGTACCAGCAAAAGAAACATATAACTAATTGCTGCATTACATATAGCAATTATATGATGCAGACCAAATCTAAGGCCTAGTTTGGATAGAGATATATTTTTATTTTATCTCATTTCATCTCAATATCTAAATACTACAAATATAAATATTTTTTAATGTTTAATTTTCAATTTTTTCATCTAATCATTACTTAATTATTACAAATTTTTCAAACTTCTACACAAAACACAAAAATAAATTCAATATTTTCAAATCTTAAAACGAAAATTATATTAAAAAATTATATTCTAATAATATTTTAATTTTATAATATTTTTATTCAGTTTTTTCTCTCTCATTTTCAAAAATCACATAAAATATTTTAACTCAAACCATTTCTAACTCATCTCATCTCAACTCAAATATCTTATTGCTATTTACATCACATCTCATCTCATCTCATCTCACTATCCAAACCAAGTCTAAATATTCAATAAATTAGAAAAGCAATATTCAATATATATATATATATATATATGAGAAAAAAAAAAACTTACAACCACTTTCGCAGTATCGCACAACACTGTATAGACACATGAGACTTAGGTTTCGTTTGATTATGCAGATGAGATAAGATATTTTGAATAATAGTAAGATTTTTGAGTTAGGATGAGATGAGATGATTTGTAAAAAATGTGTTTAGATAATGAGATGCGATGAAATAGTTTGTACTTTTTGGAATTTGAGACAGGTGTGTGTCTCATCAATGATTGAAAATTATTTTATAATTATTGAGTAATAGTTATAAATATATTAATAAAAAATAATCTTTATAATTAATTAAAAAATATACCATAAATATATTTATATCTCAAAATATATTTTTTTAATCGAAATTACTCTATATTCCCACCAAAAATTCAAATGGTGGGTTTCGACAGAGGGGAAGAGGCATGAGCAAGGAGGAAGAATGATCTCGAAATGAGATGGGAAAAAAAGAAAAGTGCACTATTTACATAACTTTTTACTGTTTATTGTACTGTTTATGTCAATTTTATTTTGTTCATTGCATTGTTTATATCAATTTTTGCACTATTTATGAAAATTTTGTATTGTTCATTTTATTGTTTATGTCAGTTTTTGCACTGTTCACTTAACTCTTTCCTATTTATATCAGTTATTAATTTCAAAATACAATTGAAGGCTAAAAACGTAGAGATGAAATAAACACATCTCACTGACCGTTTGGATACCTAGATGAGATAGTTTTGGATATCCAAACCGGGCCTTACATGATGTCAATAAGAAGAGGCATGGCAAATTAGAGGCCAATATCTAACCGAAGTGGACGATCCAAAATAGACACATATGGAGTACATATTATTTGAAAATCATATACGAACTAGATTAAAGGTTGTAGGATCTATCAGATAAATTTATATTTCTCTTGAAATTAGACCATCTAACTCCGTCAATAACCAGATCAGCAAAATCTCAATTATGCGAGAGTAATTACCTACCAATAAAAGGGTTTGATTTCATAATATTTTTTTATTTTTCAGCAACATCATGGAGAATGGCGCCGTTTTCTTTTTGGGGAGATGGGGGCTAGATGCGTAGAGTGGTTTTATAGCGAATTGTACACATAATTTTGAGAATGAAAGTTCTTCAAGGCAATAAATTCTACTGTAATAGATTATGTGAGATTTGTCTATGATTCAAACCTAACAAGTTCATATATATGATCAACCTACTGAACCTTATCTGCGGCGTCGTTCTAAACCTAGGGTATGTACATGAAAAAGGTTGGCCTACTACTCTAGCTAGCATCATGCATACATGGACGGCAAGTTGGGATAATATATGCGTTTTCACTTTCCATCAGTACTGTGCTTAATTTGGCTTAACTTTAGGCTTAATTGGAGCTGCATCATTAACTTGCTGCGTTAGTCATTAATTGAGTCTACTTGCTTAAAGCAAAGGGCACAAGTCAACGTGAATATTATTATGCTAACCCAAATACGATTTTAAATGGTTTAAAGAAATAATTTTTAAACTCTACTTACATTACAAGAAAAAGGGCTGTTTACGACGACCAGAAGTCGAAAAAGTGCTATATTCGCCACAAATATTTATTTCTATCCGTTTTCCCATCGCCGAATGTAGCCGCAATTGTTGAGCCAAGTAAGCAAATTTTTAAAGAAAAATATTTCAAAACAGTCCCTTTGACAGAAGCAAAATTGGGACATAGACCTTCTTACATATGGAGGAGTGTTTGGGGAGCTTTAAACTTGTTGAAGGAAGGATTAAGATGGCGAGTAGGGAATGGAAAAAATATTAAAATATGGGGGCAAAAGTGGTTACCAACTCCTTCCTCTTTATGTGTCCAATCTCCTTGCACAATTTTAGATCAAGAAGCCAAAGTTTCTGAGTTGATTACTGGTGGGGAATGGAATGAGCCTTTGATCAAGAGTATTTTCTGCAAAGAATAAGCAGAGCAAATATGGAGCTTACCTATAAGTAGAATGGAGGCTGAAGATAAACTAATATGGGGGTACACTAAAAAATGTGTCTTTACTGTCAATAGTGCTTACCATCTGGAAATGAAGAGGAGGGAGACAGCAACAGGAGAGTGCTCAAATGGAAGGGAAGGGGAGAACAGATGGAAGGTATTATGGAACTTGAATATTCCAAGGAAAGCCAAATTTCTCCTATGGAAAGCTACTAAAGAGTTGTTAGCAACAAAAAATAGTCTTTACAAGAAGGGTATTATAAAAGAGCAATTGTGCCCAATTTGTAAGAAGGAAGCATAAACAGTAGTACATGCCTTATGGTCCTGTCCTGCAGCTGTAGATGTCTGGTCTGATTTGATTTTGGTGATACAGAAATGGAGGACCAATGAACCTGATATGCCAAGCTTGCTTGACAGGTTGGAGGAAAGGGTCAGTACAGAAGAATTAGAAGAGATCAGTATGGTAATGAGAAGCATTTGGTTGAGAAGAAATGAAATTGTCTTTAAAGACACTTTCAAGAGCCCAAGTCAAGTGTTGATTCAAGCCAAAGAGGAGCTGAGAAGTTATTACCAAGCTCAGCAGATTCTGAGGCAGAACACAGAAGCAAGAGTTATAGAAGGAGAGTCAATGTGGAGCAGACCAAGGGAGAGTTTTGTAAAAGCAAACTGGGATGCAGCTGTTGATCAAGAAGGAAAAAAGGTAGGCCTCGGAGTAGAAATTAGAAATGAGGAAGGTGAAATTATGGCTGTTGTTGGTGAACAAAGAAGTCTTGTATCTGATCCTACAGCAGCAGAAGGTTATGCACTAAGGAAAGCTATATATGGAATTTTGTAGAGATCTTAATTTCAGCAGAGTTGTTTTTTAAGGTGAT
Source organism: Juglans mandshurica (assembly GCA_022457165.1). Lineage (NCBI taxonomy): Eukaryota > Viridiplantae > Streptophyta > Magnoliopsida > Fagales > Juglandaceae > Juglans > Juglans mandshurica. Next base: position 25,300,798 of record CM039622.1, read on the forward strand.
GCTCAAGTCATTGTGAATGCTGTCAATGAAGAAAAAGAAGATTTTCCCAGATATGGATGTGTCATTGAAGATGCTCAGAAACTGTTAAAGGGAAGAAGTCAATGGAGTGTCAAGTTTGTTTATAGAAAGCTAATGAAGCAGCACATTACCTAGCTAAAGAAGCCTTATCTTTGTTTCCTGAATTGTTTGGATAGAAGAGGTTCCAGCTTGTATAGAGAGTATACTGTGTAAGTAAAAACTTTGTAATACTGGTTCAGATTAATGAATGCATACTGAGGTTATTTTCAAAAATAAAATAGTAAGCAATTTTTTAGCGTTTTCCCGTTAGCCGCAAAGCATTGAGTTTTACCGGCGAGTATGTGTCGCTGCAAATATATGTTCAACCATGGTTATTGTCACCAAGAAGACTTTTTTCGGCAATTTTTTTAGCGGAAAATACATATTTACCGCTATATGAAGCACCGAAAATCAGTTTTTGCCTCTATTTGGATGGATGGAAATAATTATTTCTGTTGTTTATAGATCGCGCGCCGTAAATACTCTTAATTTAAAAAAAAATTAAGAATACTGCTAACACCTTGTAGTCACAGTTTCCACACAAAGAATCCTACAGTCACAGTTATAATAACTTAGGAGCTTTTTAATGTAAGGATCCTGCATTCACAATGATAGTTTGATATTCAATATTGATAATATTAAAGCTATTGAGAATATTTATTGCTTAACAAGCTGGAAAAAATAGCGTGAAACGTACCGATAGTAATATTTATTTAAATTGAAGCTTCACGAATTGCCACTGGCCACAATTGCAACACGAAGGGAGCAATGAATAGCAAGAAGAAAAAGTTTATGGGCTTCATTTGAACAAAGCCAAACACAAACTAAAACCTTAGTGTAAGCTGTTAATGTAAAAGTTGTTGGCTAGGATTAGATGACTAAGATGTATTTGAATTATTGGATGAATGTAATTTATTTTTATCTTTATCTATGAATATTTAAATTCAAAGATAAGTAGATTAATAGATAAAGGTTTGTCTTTATCTTTATATATGAATATTTGAATTCTAAGATAAGTGGTTGAATAGATAAATGTTCAAAAGACTTTTGATCAAGATTGAAGGTTCGAAAAGATATGAAATATCAAGTGATCTGGATAGAAGATTCAAAAAGAAGATATCGATCAGAAAGAATTTCGAACTATTAAGAACTTATCCAAAGCAGTTATCTGATGAAACTTCAGCGCTGGCCATTAGCAGTCCGTCAGCAGCGTAACATAATTATAATGGAATGTAACCGTCAGCAGAAATAGATAACCACTAAGTAGCTTATTTAAAGAGACTTTGGCTGAAGGTTTCAAGCATCCTTTGGATCAGTGTTTATGTTGAGAGCTTGGAGATTTGAGAGAGATCCAAGTGCTTGAGTGTGTGAGAATTCTTGCGAATGATTTTCTATTGTTTTTTTTTTTCTTTCTCTCTTTGAGTGCGTACTTACTCCATGTCGGAGTGAAAGTGATGAAGTTCAGCCACTGGAGTTCTAGGAGGGAAGTCAATAGTTTGAAGATTGCCAGAAGTTCTGACTACTATTCCGGTAGAAGACAAACGAGTCGTTTGTCTGGTCAAGTAAGAGAGTCAAGTTACAAAGGTTATGCAATTGAGATTTACTTGTAATTGATTTTCAAATAATAAGATTGACTCTCCTGGTTTTGGCTGCCCCGTAGGGTTTTACCTTTGAGGAGTTCTTCAAAGGGTTTTCCTTGATAACCAAAATTGGTGTTATGCACTTTGTTTATTTTATATATTTGATTGTTTATCAAATTATTGCATAATTAACGACTAACCAATTTGTTGAGTGAATTGATAAATATTTCCGCTGCATTACGATATATGGGTACTTGGGTAATTTCAATTGGCATCAGAGCGTGGTTCACTCATTCGAGTGTGATCCATTCCCCTGTTGACCATGTCGTTATATGTCCCACCATACTTTGATGAGGAAAACTATGCATATTGGAAAGTTCGTATGAGTGCTTTCCTCAAGTGTTTGGATGAACGTGTTTGGTATGCAGTTGAACGAGGATGGACAAAACCCAAGACAACTATTTATGTTTGGACAAGAGATGAAATCACCAACTTTAATTGGAATAACAAGGGACTTAATGCTATCTTTATAGTTGTATCTCCCAATGAATCTAAAAGAATCTCAACGTATGAAATTGAAGCATGGGATATCTTGGAGGATACACATGAGGGGACAAAATTGTAAAAAATTTAAAATTATAGTTGCTAACCTCAAAATTTGAAGAGATTAAGATGCTGGAAGATGAAAGTTTTAATGATTTCTATGTTAAACTTAACGATATTGTGAATTTCAGGTTTAATCTGGACGAGAAGGTGGAGGATTCAAGGGTCGTGAGAAAGATTTTAAGATCATTGCCTGAAAGACTTCACCCAAAAGTTACGGCCATTGAAGAAAGTAAGGATTTGGATGCTATTACGGTTGAAGAATTGGTCAGCTCCTTGCAAACATATGAGTCCTCACTTCCTCAAAAGAGGAAAGGTAAATACAACTTTTAACACTATTAAAGAAAATCAAGATGATTTTTTTGATGAAGAAAATCTGAACGATGAGTATATAGATATTATTTTAAGGAAATTTAGAAATTTTTTGGTTAACAAGAATGCTAGTGGAAAACAAAAATGAGGTACGGAATTTTCTGAAAAGAAAAATGATAAAGAAAAATCTAAAACTAAAATTACAGGGTACAATGTTATGAGTGCTCAGGATATAGTCACATTAGAGGGGAGTGCCCAAACATTAAGAAAAATAAGAAAAAAGTATTGAATCTAAGTGATAGTTCAGAATCTGAAACTTCTAGTTCATCGTCTGATGATGAAAATTCCTTTATAGCTCTTACCACTGTTGTTGATTATTCTAAAATTGTGCTAACAAAATCTAAAAGTGGTGATGATGACAGTAACTCGGATGTAGAGCTTATTGATGCTGATCATGAGCTTAGTATATATAAAGCTTATAAAGATTTATGTGAATAAGTGTTCAAGCTGAAAAAATTAAATAAGAAGCTATACAATAAATTCACAACTGTGAAGAATGAAAAGAATAATATTTCCGAGGTATTGAAAAATTATGAAGTTGAAATATCAAGGTTGAATACTTAAAGAGGATCACTTGAGAAGGAATTAGAAAAAGCTCAAGAATATAAGCAAAAAATTGCAACTCAGAAATTGGATAAGATGTTGAGCATTCAAAAATTGAGTTATGATCGTACGGGTTTGGGGTACACAACTTTCCATAGGAAGGAATCTCTAGCCTCATCATCCGCTATCACTACTTCTAAATGTATCGTCTTTGTTAAAGGAAGTCAAGGTGTGGATGCTCTAAATAAGGCCGTGTCGAAATCAAATAATCCGGGAGTCTCTCATGAAACATCAATGCCAAGGAAGCTTAATAGAGGTAAGTTTGTACCTATTTGTCATCATTGTGATATTTTTTATTATATAAAACCATATCGTTTTAATTTAAGCGAAGTGCAGAAAAATGGAGGTAAAAGAAAATCAAATATGAATGAAAAAGACTCTAGAAAATAAGATTGAAGAGTTGAGTCATTAAATAACCTCCATGAGCCTTAAGCTTGGTGAACTATCTGAATTTTGTCTTCACAATAAAGAAAAGATCATAAAAAATGGTGAGGATGAAAAGAATTGCTCAAAACTTAAAGCAAAATGGGTGGTCAAAGAAGATGTCGTGTGACATTAATTAATAGGACCACTTGCATGTTCTTGTATTCATTGCATATCATTAATTTAGGACTTGCATTTCACATTATTTTATTTGTTTGCATCTCTTTTTGTTTGGTTTAGTTGAGGTGTTTTCTTTTTTTCTTTTTTTTTTTTTTTTTTTTTGCTTTATTTATTTTGATTTGGTTAAGTTGTCTTCTATTTTCTAGTTTGTCATATAAAATTAAAAAAAAAGAATGAAAACTGAAAAAGGAAGAGATCATTTTTTGCCTAGCCAAGTCAAGAGTACTTGAACCCTCATACTTCTCATACTTGAAGTTGGAATATCTCTTTATTTTTTTATAGTCTACAAGGTGAGTGTAAAACCCATGACTCATTTTGGAAAAGTTAATTTTTAGTGCACTGTGAGAAATTTATTTTCCACATATATATATATGTTCCATAAAGGTTCATTGATGCTATCTAAAGGGGGAGTCTTAACCTTAAATTGACTAATACTAGTTGAACCTAGTACTAAAAGTCAAGACGTATTTTCTTGCCAGACATAAATAGTTGATCTATATAGAAAAAGTCGGTGTTACTTCATTGCGAAAAAAGACAAACACTTTACACGGATCTTATCCCTTAAGTCCTTATAGAAAATATCATTGCTCTATTCATTATGGAAAAATATGAGCAATAAAATGGACATATCAAGGGTGGTGCAAAATTGTGTTCGGATGAGATACTCTTTTCAAGTATTTGGGCCCTAGCATAAAGTTTGATTTTTTAGGATAAAGATAACCCGTTTGGTAGTATCTAGGGGGGGGGGGGGGCAAAATACAAATATATATTTAAATAATTATTTTATGGTGATAGTAAGTTGTCTCACTCACACACCCACATAGACTTTGGCCATTATGAATTTGTGGTGTGTCCACACTTATTTTTGGGGTCTTTATTTTAGATAAGATTGTATCAACCTCTTTCAATGTTGGTTGTGATTGGTATATTGTGTTTGAACTCTTGATGCATTTAGGCAAGTGATTTGGCTTCAAAAGAGTTAAGTTGTTTATTTTTTTTTTTTTTTGAGAGTGTGGATCAACTTTTATGTTATTTATATTTATTTTTGTAATTTTTTTATTTCTCATATTTTTTTGGCATCTAGACATTTTTTCATGTGCATAATTTTATTTTTTTTGGCCCTCACGAATATGGGATCTTTGGTGGGCTGGTGCTTTATGTACATCGATTTTCATATTATGCCTACCAAGTGTTTGATGTTTTGCCTCAATTATATACATATAATACATTTGTAAATCTCTTTACATGCATTCATGTTCAATCATCATTTTTCTCCCATTTCGTATGTTTCTTATTTACGATAAGGTTTATGAATTATCAGATTAAAGACAAAAAGGGGGAGATATTAGAGGAGCATATTGATAATTTTTTATATTGTGAAATTTAGGAGGAGTTGAATGAATTTTTATTATTCTGATTAATAAAAGTTAATATTGAGGGGGAGAACTAAATTATGGATATAATTCAACTCTAAGACTAGAATATGCATAGATTTTAAATCTTGTGAATTTTAATCTTAATCATTGTTATATGTCAATATTTTTTATTCATGATTATTTGCCTGGAATTTCTACTCGGTCTCTTGGTCTACTGTTTGTTCTTTTGACAGGTTTTATATTACATTCATCAAGTTAGTTTTGTCACCAATCCGCTAAAGGGGAAGATTGTTGAAGTAAAAATTGTTGGCTAGGGTTAGATGACTAGGTTCTATTTGAATTATTGGATAAGTAATTTGTTTTTATCTTTATCTATGAATATTTAAATTCAAAGATAAGTAGATTAATAGATAAATGTTTGTCTTTATCTTTATCTATGAATATTTGAATTCTGAGATAAGTGGTTGCATAGATAAAGGTTCAAAAGGCTTTTGATCAAGATTGAAGGTTCCAAAAGATGGGAGATATCAAGTGATATGGATAGAAGATTCAAAAAGAAGATATCGGAGCAGCAAGAATTTCAAACTATCAAGAAGTTATCCAAAGCAGTTATTTGATGAAGTTTCAGCATTGGCTGTTAGCAGTCCGTCAAGAGCGTAACAGAATTATAACAGAATTTAACCGTCAACAGAAATAGATAACCACTAAGTAGCTTATTTAAAGAGACTTTGGCTGAAGGTTTCAAGCATCCTTTGGATCAGTGTTTATGTTGAGAGCTTGGAGATTTGAAAGAGATCCAAGTGCTTGAGTGTGTGAGAATTCTTGAGAATGATTTTCTACTATTTTTGTTCTTTCTCTCTTTTAGTTCGTACTTACTCCATGCCAGAGTAGAAATAATGAAGTTCAGCCACTGGAGTTCCATGAGGGAAGTCAATAGTTTGAAGATCGCCAGAGGTTATGGCTGCTACTGCGGTAGAAGACAAACGGGTTGTTTGTTTGGTCAAGTAAGACAGTCAAGTTACAAAGGTTTTGTAATTGAGATTTATTTGTAATTGATTTTCAAATAATAAGATTGAATCTCCTGGGTTTGGCTGCCTCGTAGGGTTTTACCTTTAAAGAGTTCTTCAAAGGGTTTCCCTTCCTAACTAAAATTAGTGTTACGCACTTTGTTTATTTTATATATTTGATTGTTTATCAAATTATTTCATAATTAACGACTAATCAATTTGTTGAGTGAATTGATTGATATTTCTGCCACATTACGATACAGGGGTACTTTAGTAATTTCATAAGCCAACTTGTGCATAAAACAAAGAGCCCATAAATCTGGTAGAAACTCGTTCCATAAATCTGGTAGAAACTTCATCCATGCAAATAGTAATATTTCTATGAATCGAAACCACATTGACCAAATGATAAACAGTTCAATTAACAGGGAGAAGAAAATAAAAAGAATAAAGATTTTCGTCTCTGAGAACATTTTCTCTTTCTTTTAGAGACGTGGAGACATTGAGAAGGGTGGAAAACCCCCAATTGCCTACGAAGCTAGAGGTAAGGGTGATAAGAGGAAATACATCGTATAAAGTAATAAACCCTAAGATCATAAAAAATATTTGTAAATGAAAAGACAACAAATATTTGAAAAAAAGTAAAAATTAAAGGACTCATAAGACAAACCTAAAACAACGGTAGGCAGCCGTGGTAGAGGAAGCGAAAACGAACCTTCAAGAAAGGGTAAACCTTCCATTGAGATCAGCTTGGGTTCCGCCTACATGGGGCTCCCCATCCATGGAAGGTCACGACCTCGTTTCAAGAATAAAGAAATTAAATGAAAATCACGTTCAACGAGTCTCCTTGTGCTATCCACCCTCATTTGAAATCCTCTCTTTTTTTATTCAAAAGCTTGACCCCAAGATCTGAGTTTAGATGAGTTTATTGCTACAAAATCACAAGATATTTGGAGATTTTGAATGAGGCTTTCATGTCAGATTGGGATTTGGGTAATTCAAACAAAGGGTTAAATGTGATTGAAATATTACTAGTTCTAGTGGGAGATTTTCGTAGGGGAGAGAAAGAGAGAGACAAAGAAGAGAGAGAAAGTGGGAGACGGGGGACTGAGACTCACTGGTATCCCTCGATGAGCGAAGGCATGGCAGCATGTGGGTTTGGGATAGCTGAAAACTTGAGAGAATGGAGAGAGCGAATATCGGCCTGGGAAAGAAAGAAGTTAGGGTTAATTTATGTCTTAATTTTTTGTGGCAACCTTTTATCGCTGCAAAATCAAGTAAGTTTAGTAACTCTTTCATGGCGTATTTTTGTGCGGCGACAAATAAGTTGTCGTATAAAAGTCATATTCATTGCAACTTTATTAATCATCGAAAATACAACGTGATTAGACAACTCTTTCATGGTGGATTTTTTTGTGGCAACATTTTGTCTAATTAAAGGATTGTGTCTCTTGACACTTCCTCAACCATCACTTCTCATAGAAATCATCACCATGAAGAGAGTGTTATTCTAAGGAGTACATCATTTGGTGATCACATCCCTTAGAATTATAGGGTCAAGTGTTACCTCACATTGGTAATCAAATAGAACAGGAGAGGCATGCCCACATGGCCGCCCATCCATACTACACTTCACAATATATTAATATACATATTATATTAAATTTGAAGATCCTTTTACCTATGAATCGAGAGACTCTATAGCTTGGATAGAAGAATCCCTTACTCATCTTCGTGACTCTTATTCTACCAAAACCCAACATTCGAGATATGGTGGATAATGGATTGTCTCTTAGAAAAACTGCATCGTTTGGAATTAAGTGGGTCTATATAAGATCAAAACACGGGTAAATGAATTAATTAAACAAGAAAAGAAAAAAGGAAAAAAAAAATAGGTTAGTGGTACAAAGGGTTCCATGCAAGAATATGCATGGTATATATCAATTTTCTCCAAGATATCATGATCAGCATCCATCTCTGAAGCTTTTGTTGCCTACATCCGTGCTCGCCATCTTGCCCCACAAAACGAATAGCAAAAATGCTCGTCTTGGGCAATTACCACAGACGGTAAAAGCGGTAGCCCTCAGGATACTCCCAAACGAGCAGTATTGTTCACCTCCATTCTTAGAGCATTCTCATTGGATTAACTAAAAGTTAAATCCAATGAGAATTTAGCTATTAAGTCATAAAATAGCTCACATTGAAATAGCTATATTCCAAATATTTGGAATATATTCCAAATATTTGGAATATAGCTACAGTAATATCTAAAATCATTTCCAAATTTGAAAGGAACTATTCATTCATCAAATCTATTTTATATTCTTTTTTTCTCTCTCCTTTTAATATCAATTATTTCTCTCTCCATTTTAAATGACAATTGAAAAAATATAATTAGAATACAATTACTAATTAATATATAATATTATGAATAGTAAAATATGATAAAATAAAATAAATTCATAATTAAAAAAATTTAAAAATTATTAATTACTCATTACTATATAATGAATAAATGGATAATCCAATGTAGAGATTTAATGTGAATAGTCAAAGTTAAATTCATCTTATATTATTTTATTGTCATATAATGAAAAAATGGCTATTCCAATGTAGAAACTTATGTGAATGTAATAGCTAAATGCTAAATTCATCTTACATTCATAAATAATGTACTTTAATTTTAGCTAATCCAATGAGAGTGCTCTTACTAATTATTAAATGAACATTGTAAGATATAAAAGGTGGAATTCAGAATCTTATATTTTATAAGAAACATTCGGATCTAAGTTAAGCATCCAAAATACCATGTACTAAAACAAATCATAAATTATATAGCATAGATCACTTAATATTACTATTTACTAAGAGTAGCATGCTGAGCACAATGAGTTGTGAAAAGAAAATAAGAGAAAATAAAATAGCAGGCTGCAGGACTCGGTTAGGCTTGCAGCCGAGCCAGGGTTGATCTATCAAAGCATACCCACACCTGTCAACCTCACCAACTTGACACCTCTCCTCTATCCCTCAAACACCATGCTATATTCTTAAATTACTCGCAAAATAAATTATTTAGTAAAAAATTTAAAAATAAAATAAACTTCCCATTTTATCCCCACAATTATTCAAAATGCCAAACTTTTATAAAACTAATAAATTCCCTCTTCTTCTCTCTTTCTCTCTCTCTCTCTCTCTCTCTCTCTCTCTCACAAAACAACCCCCCCTCCCCCAAATGGAGAAAGGCGAGGGCTCAATGGCGGAGGCAGACGAAACGCACAACACGACCCACCACCTGGCGGCCCCACCCGGTTTGACCCAGGCCGAGTTCAACGAGGTAAAGCGGCTAGTGATCGAGTTCCACACCTACAAGCTCGGTTCTGGCCAATGTTCCTCCCTACTCGCGCAGAGCATTAACGCGCCTCTCCACGCCGTCTGGTCCTTAGTCCGGCGTTTCGACCAGCCCCAGACCTACAAACACTTCATCAAGAGCTGCACGGTGAAGGATAACTTCAGGATGACCGTCGGATGTACCAGGGATGTGAATGTCATCTCCGGGTTACCGGCGGACGCCAGTACCGAGAGGCTCGATATGTTGGACGAAGACCGGCACGTCACCGGGTTCAGTATCATCGGAGGGGAACACAGGCTAAAAAATTACCGGTCGGTCACGTCGGTGCACGGGTTCCATCGCAACGGGAAGATCTGGACCGTGGTGTTGGAATCGTATATAGTGGATGTACCGGAGGGAAACACCGAGGAAGACACGCGTCTGTTTGCGGACACCGTCGTGAAGTTGAATCTGCAGAAGCTGGCATCCGTCGCGGAAGCCATGGCCCGTGACGGTGACGGTAAGTCTGAGGCCTTTTAACCTTTATGAAAAATAACACGGATTTCATGAAACCCAAAAACACAAAAAAAAAAAAGTGGGGATTTTTCTTCGTCTATTTTCTTTTTCTTTTCTCACTGAAATTGAGTTTTGGGAGCATGTTTTTACCTTTGACATGTAAAATCACCGAAATATCTTTGGTTCAAAAACAGATTGACTGGCGCAGTATTGACCTCCCTTTCAATTTTTTGTCCTGCCCGAGTTGGTTGTTTGAATTTAATATGAACATCGTCCACATTGTTCAGAATTTCAGTATCAAATATTGTACAAGATCTAGACATGTTATGTCTTTGATACTGGATATTGATGTCTTTTCTTTTTCTCGTGTCATGTGAATATTAAGTTACTTTTTTCTGGGAATTTCTGGGTGACAAACCCAGAAGATGAATTTGATATCTTTCCATTTTCATTTTTCATACATTATAATTTCATGAGACTTTCATCCTCTTAATTGTTTGCCGAGTAAAGACAACACATGAGAGGAAGCTAGCTAGCTAGCAAGCAAGCAAGAAAGAGTTCCTTAATAAAAACCAACAAAGAAAAAGGAAAGATAACAGTGACGATTTAGGCATCAGTCTTACTGTTAGTATCAGCTTTAATGGAATCTATATATGCTTTTAACCTTATCTTGTTTGGAAATGAAAGAATCTATTTTGTCCTTTTATCTGTCTCTCTCTCTCTTTCTGAACAAATCTACACACACTCAGTCGGCATGCAAAACAATACAAGGGGCGGCTGGTGATGCAGTGAGATGAAAACTAGAAACCGCTCTGCCAGTAGATGCTTGTATTTAAATATATATTGTTCTGTCTGTGGAGTAAAACAATAAACTAGGGTGAATTTAAACCCTAGTCTTTAGAAGTAGCTTTTCTTGGGGACCTAGAACTTGGTGTTGTTGTAGAGGGATGGATCGAGGGACCAGCACCAATTGTGTGCCAGGTGGAAACAGTGTGGTTTCAGAACGTTGGGGGCTGGGTTTTTTTTTTTTGTTTTTGTTTTGGGGGAGTGGGGAATTTCTAGGGAAGCGAAAGAACGCAACAGACCCCATTTCTGACAAGGGCTTGAAGGCCGCATTCTATTTTCAGCTTAAGGTCAAAAGTACTGTTCTTGATAATTTCTTGTTTTTTGCCCTAATAGTCGAGGCTGCCTCTTCCTCAACCGCTTTTTTCTTTTTTCTTTTTTTTTCATTGAACTCTCGGTTGTTTTTGAGTTTTTTTACCAATAATCAATCACATTATATTTTTCTGCATACTGGGCCCCATTTCTAACGACTATAGCATCATGCCATGTGACGGCGGGAATCATAGCTACTTGTGTTTACAGAAAATTAACTATACCCACTATTCAGTGATTATTACTAAAATTATATATTTTTTAATGATTAAAAATATTAAAAAATATTTTAAAAAAAAATGATAAAAAATAAATACACTATTTAATAGTAAATAAAATAGTAAATAAGTAATAATCTTACTATTCTTATCCTTAACTTTGAAGTCAAAACTTTATATTATATTGTATTCTATATTTTTTAAATGATTAAAATTTTAGATTTTCTACTGCTTTTTTTAATATTAAGAAAAATATAAGAAAAGGCAACATGCACGATCGGATGTTCTACTGATCTTCCTCACTTGTATGCTTACTTCTTTTTTTTTAAAAAAAAAAGAGGACGGTACTCCAATTTATTGATAGCCCTCACTTATGGTGGAGGAAAATCGTGGTTACAACTAATCACCTGAGGTTACAAAAAAATCCCAAAACCCAGGCATCAAAAACCTCAACTATAAGATCAACATACAAATATCCCATAAATTAAGAAATAAACCACAAGAAAACCAACACAAAAAAACAAGGGACAAAAACAACCTGCATAGAAACATCAGTGCACAATAGTTAAATAAAAAGCCCAAAATAAACAAGTGCAACAGATCACTTACCTCACTGTGATCATATCCACATATATGGCAAACCAATTATGTCCCTACGAATAAGGCCTATTAACTTACTAGGCAGCGGATGCTTGTTATCTTCCAATTCATATTTAAACCCTCAGCTCCCTGTTTAGTAAGAAAATCAGCCACTGCGTTTCCTTCAAGAAAGATATGACTAATTTTATACTCCATGCATCCAAGGCAAGTCAGAATATCTTCTCAAAAGTCTTCAAGATACCAAATATTACACTCTCCTCTAATAACCCATCTAACAAGAATTTGAGAGTCAGTCTCAATATGAACTCGATGAAAGCCAAGCTGACAACACCTCCTAACCCCTTCCAGCAAACTTCTCATCTCAACAAAATTATTAGAACCCTGGCCCAAGAAAACTGAGTAAGCCACACACAAATTGTCACCAAAATCCCGAATAACACCCCAAACACCAGCTAGGCCAGGATTGCCCATACTACTCCCATCTATGTTAAGTTTCACCCAATTCTGCTGTGGCCTAATCCTTATTTTTGGATAGGTAGATCGAGGTTGACGCGGAGTAGAAGACAAGAGGTAGTTTACGAGACCCTCCCTGCATACTGTAAAAATTAGGGCCATAATGTTCAGACTTGTAGAATTAGTCGTGAGGATCAGAACAAAAAAAAAAAAGGCACATGCGGACTGAAATGGGTTAAAAAAGGGGAGAAGACCGTGCAGGAACTGGTAGAAGTAATCCCAGGAAAAAACCTAGAGCAAGGTGGCCAAGCACTTTGAAGGAGAAGGGTGGTATGGTGGAAGAGATGCTGGTGTCAGATCAAGGTGAGGAAAAGGCTGGTGGTTTAATTACTTACATACCTTCAGATTCGGATAAGGCTGATGTTGAAGCATCACAGGAAGGTTCTCATGGTGTTTCTAAAATTGTAGACCAATCTCACTTGCAAGATACAAGTCTGCAAATGGTGGTTTATAAGGCATCTTTGGGTGACGATGAATCTTGTGAAAATGAGGTGACGGTGGTCGTGGAGAAGCAATGTTCTAGCAGCCATGCTGTAACGCCCCAATGGAAGACCCAAACCACATGGCCTATACTCCAAAATGACTAATCAATGATACAATTGGAGCCCCACTAGAACCTTATAAAGAGCAAGAATTTCTCATTTTCAAGTAATGTGGGATCCCATACACCACCTACTCTTATCCATATCATATGGGGTATCACAATCTACCCCACTTAAATTCCCGACGTCCTCGTCGGGCCTGTCCATTGTAGGTGGCACGGCTCAAGTCCCACATTTCTGGTTGGGATAGTCTCTGATACCATTTGTAACGCCCCAATGGAAGGCCCAAACCACATGGCCTATACTCTAAAAGGACTAGTCAATGATACAATTAGAGCCCCACTAGAACCTTATAAAGAGTAAGAATTTCTCATTTCCAAGCAATATGGGATCTCATACACCACCTACTCTTATCCATATCATATGGGGTATCACACATGCAGTACTAGCATGTAATGAGTCCGTGGAGCGTGAAGATGCTTTGCACATGCAGCCACAAGTTCCTGTTCTTCAACACATGGTGCAAGGCATGAAGGGAGTCAAAGATCCAGTCCAAGCGGTGGGTGAAACTGGGGTTTGTGTGGATGGTCAATTGGTGACATCTGGATCCATAGGCCTTAAGGTCGGTGGGATTGACGAAATTAATTTGGAGGAAACCAATCTGGATGAAGTGCAATCAGAACATGAAATGAAGAGGGACATGATGAAGCAAGACATGCAAAAAGATTATAGTATGGACTCAGAAAATCCTAAGCTTAATGATGGCATTTCCGAAGAGGAGTTCCACTCGGGTGGTAATTCGCCCTTCTAAGCTTAATCTATGATTAGTCCGATTATATTTTGGAATATAAAGGGAGTGGGCACCTCTCAATTGAGATTGAAAAATATTATTCGCAAATACAAGCCTAGCATTATAGCCTTGGCTGAGCCTTTTTTAAGGGAGGAGCGTATCTCTAGTTTCTTGAGGAACTTTAATTATGAGTTTTTCATGACGAATGAAGCACAGGAGGGTAAGATTTGGCTCTTATGGAGCTCGGCTGTCTCAGTACATTGGGTGGCAGGTTCTAGTCAGTTCCTGACCGTTAAGTTGATGAGAATGGACATGAATTTATTCTCACTATTGTGTATGCAAAGTGTAGCCAACATGAGAGGAAAAATCTTTGGGAGGACTTGGAGGCGAGTGACAGCAACAATCTTCCGTGGATGATTTATGGTGATATTAATATTATTAAAGATGATTCCGAGAGAAGAGGTGGACATTCTCGTCAATTTTCAGCGATGGAGGATTTTAATCTTTGAATTCAAAATTATGGTCTGCTGGAGATGTGTTCCAGAGGACCAAGGATGACTTGGTGCAACGGCTAAGGTGGTTTGGCTCGAAACTGGGCGATGTTAGATCGTTTTTTTATTGATTCTAACTTTCTTAATTGTTTTTCGAATGTCTTTTTTCAGGTGTTGAGTCAAACAACCTCGGATCATGCTCCTTTGGTGATTCAAACGGGCGAAAACCCGTTCAAGTATTGGCCTAGTCCTTTTAGATTTCAGTTTATGTGGACTGATCATATTGATTTTCTTCGTCTTGTGGAGGGGGTGTGGAATCAAGAGTGCATTGGCCATGGTATGCAAAAACTGATTTTTAAATTAAGAAGGGTTAAGGTGGCGTTACAGGAGCGGAATAAAAATGTTTTTGGTAGAACTAATGTTATTATTCATGAATTAGAGCAACGTATTGACAGTTTGGAAAATAGTCTTCAAGTGTGTTTTAATTCTGAGGTTGAGAATGATCTTATGGTGTCCAAGTTGGAGCTTTCGACCTGGATGGGTAGAGAGGAAATTTGTCTCTCTCACATGACTAATAAAAACTGGTTGAAAGACGGGGACCAAAACTCCAAACTGTTTCATGCCATCTTGAATGCTAAAAATCTCAATAGGGTTACCGATATGTGTATGGTAGATGGTACCGTTTTAAATAATCCTGTTGAGATTCATAATGCCACTGTGGATTATTTTCATCAATTCTTAGGTCATAGTAGAAATCGAGCTATGCCTTGCTTAAGTGATTTAATTTCTCCTGTGATTTCTGATGATGATAATATGTTGGTTTGTAAAGTTCTGTCTCTTGATGAAATTAAGGATGCCCTTTTCACTATTCCTATTGAGAGTAGTCCTGGCCCTAATGCGTTTGGCTCTGGTGTTTTTAGAACCTGTTGGGACTTAGTTAAGGAGGATATATTGGAAGCCATATCTGAGTTTTTCCAAACTAAATCCCTCCCTAGGTTTTTCATTGCTTCATATATTATCTTGATTCCTAAAGTGGATAAGCCTAATGGTTTTGACAAATTCAGAGCTATTAGTCTTTGTTCGGTTTTTTACAAGATATATGCCAAGATTATTGTTGCCCATCTAACTAACATGCTTGCTAAGATGATTTCTCATGAGCATGGGGCTTTTCTTCCTGGTCGCAGTATATTTGAAAATATCAGTTTAACTCAGGAGATGGTTCATTCTATCAATAAAAAAAACTTGTGGGGGAAATGTGTTGATTAAGTTGGATATGTCCAAGGCCATTATTCTGAAGAACCCACTTCCTCTTCCTCACTATTTTTTGGTGAAGGACAACCCTTATAGAAATAGGCCAAATCAAAAATCTAAACTCCATTGCGAAACGTGTCGTCGCGAAACTCAACACGCACTCCCAACTGGAGTTGTGCGATTCTTGTATCAGGGGCTAAATTGGGGAAAAAAAGTCTTATAGATTATGGTAAGAAGGAATCGCCAACAGAATCTTTGATGCAAACGCAAATTGATATAAGGTACCTAGTTCCAGATTTTACGTTGATTGTGTTGAAATACTACATTAAGAAGATGAATCTGTACAAATATGAAAGGAAAAGCTTAATAGCTTCCTTATACTAGGGCAATATTAATTATTTTTCTTCAAATCATAGATTTACGCTCATTTTTACCTTGTTAGTAAATATTTGGTTTCAAGTTTTAGGCGAATCTATTGTCTTTCCTGTTTCGATTATCTGTTCAAACTAGCCATTAGAATTAATCTAAATTATGTCCGGCATTAATTGGTATCAAAGCTTTAGAATCTTTCCTGGGGTGATATCTCATCAATTTCCATGGTTGGTGGTCGTGGTTGTGGTTGTGGTTGTTGTGGATAGGTTCCGAACAAGAAAGTCTCTCACCCTGATCGTAGCATTCCAGATGTGATGATTGAAGATTTGAAGAGACGTATTGCAGAATGAACCCGACGTCTAGCAGCGCAAGATATCGGTGATCATGAGATAGAAGATCACGATTCCAATTCCAATTTCGAGAACCCGTATCATATTTGTGCTTTAATTCGGGAGTACCGTAGTAGGGGAAGCGTCAAGGAGATCTCAGTTTTAGAGTGGATCTGCCTAAGTTTTTTGGTACGTTACAGGCTGAATGTTTCATTGATTTATTGCATGAGGTTGAGTGGATTTACTATTCTGATGAAGAAGAGTTTAAGGATGGACCTTCTTCCATAGGGCAGAACTTTAAACCAATCTATGATACCTATCCAGATGAAGATAATTTAGTAGATGATATAACTATTTTTATTGAAAACATAGAAAATTTAGAAAAAGAAAATGGTGGTAAAGTTTTGAAGTTTGAAGATTATGAAACAACTTTTTAGACAATTAACTATGTTAATTTTTTTGGAGTTGATGATTTTTTTGGATTTGAGGTGTGGAAAAGAAACTTAATTTTGGAGTATAAGATGCTCATAACTATTTTACTTCATGCCGATCAAATCAATTTTAGTTTTTTCATGATCATTGAGACTGTACAACAAAAGAAAAGAAATATTGATCTAATTGGACATCCAAAAGATCGAGGCAAGAAAGTTTAGGATTCGAGGATGAATTC
This sequence comes from Juglans mandshurica, assembly GCA_022457165.1. Taxonomy (NCBI): domain Eukaryota; kingdom Viridiplantae; phylum Streptophyta; class Magnoliopsida; order Fagales; family Juglandaceae; genus Juglans; species Juglans mandshurica. The sequence goes on from CM039622.1 coordinate 25,317,774, forward strand.
TCTCCAACCAGTAAGAATGATGCAAACCCAAATTGATATGGGGTATCTAAGTCCAAGTTTTACATTGATTGCATTGAAGTACTATCTTAAGAAAATGAATCTGTACAAATATGTAAGGAAAAGCTTAATATCTTCCCTTACTAGGGTAATATTAGTTATTCTCCCTCAAATCATATATTTACGCTTATTTTTGTCTTGTTAGTAAATATTTGATTTCATGTTTTAAAAGTGATTCTAATTTTTATTTTTATTAAATTTTTTGTAGGTTTATTGTTTATTTATATATTTATTTTTCATACAATAATTTAGATTTTTTCATTTTTTAAAAAATCTTCATAATTTCTTATTTTACTATTAATAGATATTATTCTGAAGTTTTGATAATTTTCGATTGAAAACAAAGTTGTTTTCTCTGTATTTTAGGCGAATCTCTTGTCTTTACTAGCCGCAATAATTAATCTAAATTCTTAATGGCGTCAATCTTGGTGGTAGGAGTGAATTTTATATAACAATTGATTCGATCTTTTTATTTTTCTTTTTGTATGTAAAGGGGTTGTTAACGCCTAAAATCGGCACAACAGGCCAGAAGTGGAGAAATAGTCATTCCTAGTCTATTATGACCATATGAGCCTCGATTGGTGTGATGTGGAGCTCCCGGTAGTGATCCGGTGCTGCTGTACGATATCCGTGCATACATCCATAGTAGTGAATATGTAGTAAATGCAAGGAAAATAAATAAAGGGAGACACAGATTTATGTGATTTGGCACAGGGCCTACATTCACGAAAGTTCGGGGAGGGGAGGATCCACTATAATAAGTTTGTTTTACAGTCTCTCATGGTCTCTCATTCTCACTGTACAATAGAACTTGAAGGTCTGTCTCCTGGTTGAAATATCATCGCTGGAACTCCTCTCACGAGGTTGAAGAAGCCCCTCGAGGAGAAGCCTGGCCAAAATTCCCTGAAGTTGTTTGTGTCCCTCCTTTTTATCTCATGCCCCTTCCTTTATGTCCCATCATATTTTGTTTATGTCACATCACTCATTTTCCCTCCTGACACTCTGCATTTCCTCAGCCTTTTGTCTCATCATTCTCTCTCTCGTTCTTCTCTCCTGATGAGTCCCACATTAGACTGCACTTAGAGAACACCATGGACCTGTTGTATTTTATCCCGTCCAGGGTGCAAGCACTTGATTTTTGAAAAAAGATTGTTCATTGTTTGGACAACCTTTGAAATTTGTAGAACATGCATCGATATGTGAGTTTCACACGTTGGCCTCGATATGGCCAAGGTTATCAAATCTAGACGATTTGAGAATGGAGAATCTTTTGAGCTAACGCATATAGCAAACAGTTCTTCTATATACAGTCGTTAGATACAATCGGCGTGCAGTCGTCCATGCCACGTCAGACGCATATTATTATTATTTTTTCATTTCTCTAAACGCACATGTTTTCTCTCATCAGCTCTTTCTCATCAGTGCTCTCTCTCTCTCTCATCAACTCTCTCTATCTCTCACTCCTCGAGTCGTTCGGGTCGTCTCTCTCTCATCAGCTCGGTTTTTCTCTCTCATCAGCTCTCTCTCTCTCATCAGCTCGATCTTTCTCTCTCATCAGCTTGGTCTTTCTCTCTCATCAGCTCGGTCTCTCTCTCATCAGCTATCTCTCACAACTCGGTAGTATTTCGAATTCGGGGGGTTTGGGATGAGTGGTTTCCACGTCAGCCCCATTTGCACGCCGCTTGCACCAGATGCTTGCAACAAGCATTTTTCTATAGCAAATTAGGCTCTAGTTATGGCTAGCATGTGGGGTCCGCACACCACTTTGGGTGGCGCAACACATACACCCATTTTTAGGACTGCATCACTTTTACCTTAAAGATCGGTGGCTCGAGAGTCTGTTCGTGGGGTGCATGCATCTTTGGGGTGATTGGAAAGCTATATATTGGTTGTTTTCTGCCTTGGGAGGAAAGGAACAACAAAGAATTTGGGAAGAAATAACAATAGACGGGATAGAGAGGTAAGAGCTAGGAAGGGAGAAGGATTTGGTGGAAAAAGGGCATGCAAGAAGGGGTGGGGGGGAGGAAGGTTTTGGATAAACTTCCACCAAGTTATTTCTCAAGCAAACAGCAAGGTAACAAAATTGTAGATGTTATTTCAACAAAACTAAATATGGCATTTATGATTTAATGTTTTTCCTATTCGAATTTCTAGAACATGAAAGGAATTCCTATTCGAATTTTCTAGTACATATAATATATATGAAATAGATTAGACAGTATTTATTATATTTATGTTGTAGTAGCAGCGAGTGAAATGGAAGCAGCCTAAACTGTGAAAATGGGGTTGTGGGAGAGCAATGCAAGCATTGTGCTGCTCACAAAACAGTGAAGTGTTGCACCCTAGATGACGACAGTCCAGCACGTAGCTGAAAGCATCACCAACTTACGCTTTGACCCGAGTAGCATGGGGCATATGATATATCATAAATGAAACTTCTCTACGCTTAGACCCGAGTACCCCTTAGATATACGAAGTTTTATTGGCGTGTCAATGATATAGTCAACATACATCTTCATGTCCGGTTGCTGATCTTTCAGTTTGAGACAACAACTACGTACTTTTGAATTAAAACTTGTTCTTCATTAGAAAGTAATTAAGGTTAATTAAGACTACCCCATGAGCTTAATTCGAGCAATGCGCAAACCCATCTAGGAAGGATTTTTGTTCTTTACTCACAGTTTATTCATGTGTATCAATTACACTTTAAAAAAGAATAAAAGGATGAGGACGAGAATAATTTTTCTTTACTCAATATATACTCGATGCATTGCTTTAAAAACACACCCGTAAGGGGAACACATGCAACGAACTTTTGCTAGTCTACATCTATATTCAGTGTTGTCAGGGATGTCAAAGATGGTTGGATCTTGATGTTGTCAGTGACAACAAAGACACTGTCTCACCAGGCCTATGAGATATATATATTAATTTGTCGAACCTTTACACGCGCGCACGCAGACATTGGTAAGTATCAAAAGACATGCCTTTGCATGCATGGTGGCATATATCATGACTTTAGTTGTGGACAAAGTCATCTCGAGAAAAAAGAAAGAACTCAAGCTGCTGCTGCTCTCGTTACAACAATTCTTTGCTGAGAACCATTAATGGATCACGAGAGCTCTCGTCAAAATCAATCACCAGCAGTTCGAACTACAGCCAAGCGCTTACAAGATAAGGACCAACCATGACGAAGATGAAGACATGAAGTATCATGTACTGGCATTAGCTATATAACATTAAGGGGCTCTCATTGCAACCGTCGAGAGTTTAAAGATGAAATCACGATATTCTTTCGTAAGTGAGGGGATACTAAGAAAATTATAAAATAGTACCGTCCTGTTCATAAAAAAATATAGATAAATATCGTGAGAATCATACTATTATTATATCGTAGATAAATTTATCATAAATCCAAAACCGGCTCCAAAAAGTTAATCAAGAGAAGCTTTTTATACTTATATGTGTTTATATATATATAAAATGTTATTGATTGGAGTAATGCTACATTGCTACATATCGTGGAGTGTGTAAAGGCAGCGCAATCATTTTAAAAAATAATAGAATTCATTATTAAGAAATTAATTTTTTTTTTCGCGTGGGTTCCGTATTTATTTACTTTTTTATAAAGAGATTGCACTCCATAATTGCAAATGAGTAATACCACATACAGTTATGAAGTGCACAAATATCGCACAATAATTTTAACAAAGAGTAAGATTTATTATTAAAAAATTAATTTTTTATATAAATCTTATATTTATTGTGCGATATTTTTTATATAAATCTTATATTTATTCTATTATTCTATTAAAAAATAATAGAATTCATTATTAAGAAATTAATTTTTTTTTTCGCGTGGGTTCCGTATTCTAAATTTATCGCACATACACTTTTTTATGTGTTTTTTTTAAGTTATTTTTTATATAAATTTTTTTAATATTTTTAAAAAATAAAGTAAATTTAGAATACCATTAAAAACACTTTCTTAGTTAGAAAGTAAAAAAAAAAAATTATTAAAAACACTTTCTTAATTAGAAAGTAAAAAAAAATCATTAAAAAATACTTCTTTAATCACGAAGTAAAATAAAAAATCATAAAAAAATATTGTTTAATAATATTATATATTTTTTTATCTTTTAAAAATATTAAAAAATTTATATAAAAAACTAAAAAATATATAATAATTGACATGTTAGAACCCAACGAAAGCTACCAACAGAAGCCCAACAGTAGCTATAGCATTATTCATGATATAAATATCATTTCCCTCTCTTTTCGTTGAATAGTTATTTCCCTTACAAAGGCGAATGGAATCATGGATGGCAGAGCAGCTTAAATCGTCCGAGTCGTCAGATCCCTGTGTGGGATATCCAATTTTATGAAGGGGTGGATGTGATGGATGCAATAGACATGACATTGGTATGGAGTTGAGTTGAATCAGGATCGCACACCGGAGAGAGACGAAGCTTTTATGATTGTGTGCACCCACGTGAAGAGCACTACCCACGACAGAAAAAGTCTTGAGAAAGTGACTTCCCCTCCCCCTCTCCTTTTCTGCAGGCGAAACCCATTTGGATGGGGATGCAAGTTGCCAACTTGATCATTAAATAAAGATTGATATGACTAACTTTAGCATACTGAAATGTTTTGCTTTTGCTGCACCAGAGAAAATGGAAAAAGAATAGAATATCCTCATATCTTGAGGCATTTGTTTTGTTTATTTATTGGCTTTTATTTCCAAGAAAAAAAGTGGCCACGAATAGGACCAAAGAAAAAGTTACTCTGCCGCCTCAAAACTACTGTTCGGTGAATTTTTTTATTTTTTTTATAAAATGATGAAGCAAGTGATTTTAAATGTATTAATGTTTTATTTTTATTTTTTAAAAATATTTAAATATGAAAAAAATTAAAAAAAACAAAAGTACCGTGCAGTACACTTGAGCGGACTACTTTGGACGACAAAATAGCCCGACAAAAAAATTAGATTGCCCCCACCAACTGATACATTATAGTCATTTATAAAATGTTTCAAACACAAAAAATTCTATAAAAATAGATAAATAGATTAACTTGATTTTATTACATGATTCCTTAGATTATAAATCTATTTTAATTTTATTATAAAATAAATTTAACATATTATATGAAAATATGTTAGTTTGTAAGTTTATTTTTATAAAAACTTTTTATGATTGTAACATCTATATATATCCTCATGATGAGTATCATATGGCATAGCAATACAGGAGACAAGGAGCACTTGCGCAACAATAAGAAGGGATAGTGGTGGAAGAATTCTTTCTGTGAAGACAAACCAACTCAAAACCACGTAGTACCCCAACCAAGGAGAGGTTTGAACAGCACTTCTAGCAGAAGCTTAGCAAAAGAGTTTCGACAAAGTAATTATCTAAAGCTATACTTCGTAGCAGGTATAACATCCCATTCAAAATTCAAGATTATCTTAAGATTGGTATATCAATCCCATCATTTAAGACATTTTATGATCCATTTCCAGGGTCTTATATATATATATATATATATATATATATATATATATATATATTCTTAATCTGATTTCTCCACATTATTGATCAATAAAGACCCTTAGTATATATACAATGTTTACTTCTACTTTTCATATTATATAGTAATAGACGACAGCTTGCCTTTGAGAGAAAAACAAAAAAGAGACGCCTCTCTAGAGCTAAATCAAATAGGCATAAAAATTATTTAAGTCATCGTACGTGCATGGATTTACTTTTTTTTTTTTAACCTTAGTGACCTTTATTGCATCAAATTGTTCTATGGCCTTGAGCCATTACAAGAGAAAATATACATGAATTTATATATGATCAATGTCTATAATTTCTATACATAAAGAAACAGCTTGCAGAGCAAGTTGGTGTACCACCTTGTTTGCATCCCTTTTGGCATGTTTTATTTCCCATCTTGTATCAGCCAAAGTAGTTTTGACATCATACACTAGGCAGTTAAGCATCTCATGTTGCTGTTTGTGTTGTCTCAGAGCATTCACAACTTGACTTGAATCTCATTCAAACAAAATATTTTGAAAACTCATTTCTTTACACAAAATTGTAGTTGAAACCAGTCCTCTAGCTTCTGCAAGAGCAGGTCGTGAACAACAGGATAAAGGTTGCATTAAATTAGTCGTACATCCTCATCATTGTCTCTTATCACCACTCCAACTCTTATCTTATTACTTGCCTCTCTAACAGCTACATCCCAATTAATTTTGATCCAATTTGGTGGTGGAGCTTCCCAAGTTGTATTCACCTATTGATTTGATATTAGTCTTGAACTACATTTCTGTCTTTGTGCTTGTTGGAACTCTTCATGAGCTTGTGTAGCTCGATTGAACAGAATTGAGGGAGGCAAAAAACTACCATCAAATATCATTTTATTTCTTCTAACCCACATTGATCTTGCTATCTTTGCAAATAGACTAATATCTGTTTGGCTTATTCTTTGAAGCACTTGCATTAATATACACCCAAAGTCCTCCTCTGTAATCGAAGCATTTTGAAGTTTCCTACTTCCTAGCAACCATACATCTTGTGCAGATGGACATGTCCACAGGAGGTGGCCCAGGGTTTCATTTGATATCTGGCAAATTGGACATAAAGGTTATGTGGTGATTTTCCTTTTGTATAAATTTAGTTTGGTAGGTAGAGTGTCATTGCATGCACGCCATATGAAAACTTCATCAGCATTTGTAGTCTGCATGGATGTATTTTCTTAGGCGTCTTCGGCCACATATATAATATAAGTTGATATCATTACAGTTATACTAAGATTTTAAATAGATCATTTTATAGATAGGTTTTTTTTTTTCAATTTCCAAAATTATTTTTGGGACTTTAATATTACAAAAGTCATTTCAGAGGATAGTACGATATCCCGAAATAAAAACTTTAATAACTTGAAGGTCATGTACTTATAAAAATCATAAATAATTTAATGGTAAAAAACATGTTCACACTACAACACAATTGCTTTTTAGTGACGGTTGGAAAATTGTGACAGTCCCTAGACCGTCACTAAAAGGCATTTTCTGTGACAGTTTCTGGAAACCGTCACTAAAGATAGAATGAGATTTTTTTACATTCCAACGTATGGGAAATATGCGTTCGAACGTCACATATACGTTCGAACGTTATGTCTGTTTACGTTTGAACGTAAAATGTTTTGGCGCAACCGTTCGAATGTTATTAATTTTACGTTCGAACGTAAAATGTTTGCACCAACGTTCGAACGTTCATTGTAAATTTAAATTAAATTACTTTAATTTAAAAATTATGTGGTTTTTATTGTGCATAATTTGTGAACAAGTCTAAAAAATTGAATTGTATATATTTATATATACACATTTTGTAATATATAAATATATATTATTGATTTATATATATTTGAAATGCAGTGATTTAGTATTAAAGTTGGAAAATATAACATCAAAGAAGATTAAAAATTGAAATTAAAAAACGATAGAAATATTCAATAATATTTTTCGTTACAAATATTAAAAATAAAATACAAAATTTGATAGAATGTAGTAAACAACAGTCAGATGATAACGTTATTCGCAAAAGTCGAACTCCGTACCTCCTCAGTCATGGTATCAACCTTGTCGTTGAGGATAGTTACACAATGGGTGAGTTCGGCAATAGACGCCGATATAGCCTCGAGCGATCGATCGATCTTATGATCGATATGCGCAGTCAGCTGTGAGATGACCGCATCAACCCAAGCAGGCCGCACATCTCCTGCAGATGTACTCGGCGTATGCTGACTACTACTCCCGACATGACCTGGCTCAGGCTGCGTCGGAGGAATTAGATCCTCTACAGGGGGTGGCTGACGTCCCCTCGCCTGTCCAATGCTACGTCGATGCGTGGTCATGTCGAGGGGGCTCATCTGATCTTTGACCCGATCCTCTGGCTGGGTCGGCACTCCCCATGCAAGAAATAGTCGGCTGATGAGGACACCATATGGGAGATTATCCGTGGAGACGATGCTCGCCTCGTAACGGATCCTCTAAAAAATGTGCAGTGGCAAATCTATAGGATCTCCACGTGCCACTCGTATAAAAAATTGTGCCCGAAGCCAACTAAATGTGGTTTTATAAGCCACAGGATCGACATTTGTTGCAACAATAAGGTGCAACATGCGGAAGAAATGCAGCAGATGGTTCTGGTTGAAGGCGTTCTTCCGCTCGACTGCATGCGATCCCTCCCGGTGAGGATGTAGAAATCCTCGTCTCGGTATCATCCCGAGCCTCGACGCCAGTATCCTCAGCCTCTGACTGGCCTGCATCTCTGGCTGACGCTGACTCACATCCCCGGCCAGTAGATGATGTAGAAGTGCCTACATCCTCACGGGGTGTTGAGTGTGTAAATGTCTCAACTCCTCGACGAATCCCGAGGTGCTCGCCGATGACATCTGCTGATATCTCAATGGAAACACCGCGTACAGTCACGGTGTGAGAGGATGCATCCTGAGGCATGTCACACATCCCCATATAGAATTCTTGAACCATTGAGGGGTATACCTTTCCCCTCAATGTGCAGATATTTACCCAGCCTCTACTGAGAAAAACATCTCTCAGGTTCGTCTGCTGCCAACAGAGTTCGTCGAACTCATTAATTAAGACATCTCGCTCTACCATAACAATACGAGCTCCGATACGGGTAGTGTCCGACGTGGCTCCTTCCCTCCCTCGTTTCCTAATATGTAGTGGAAGAGTCATATCCTGAAAATAGAAAAGGAAAAAAAAATTATTTACAATAATGCATTTTTTTGTATTAATTTTAAGATGCTCTGCACTAACGTTCGAACGTTTTATCTTTAAGGTTCAAACGTTAAAGATAAAAACGTTCAGACGTTTATTTATACGTTCTCACCTAAAATAATGTAAATAAATTTACGTTCAAACGTAAAACAAATAAGTTCGAATGTAAAAATGTACGTTCGAACATAAGCAGTAAATAAATATTGGCTGACGTACGTTCGAACATATTTGTTTTACATGTGAACGTAAATATGAACGTTCGAACTTCAAAGCATGAATAATGTAGAAAATCACTACGTTCGGATGTTATAATTAAACGTCCGACCGTATGTGATTTACGTGCAAAAGTAAAATATTCACGTTCGAACGTATGTCGTTTAATAATATTTAAAAAGTAGTACGTCTTGACGTAGACATTAAACGTTTAGACCGAAAATTGATGAATATGACGTCCGAATGTAAGACAATTAACATTCGAACGTGGAAGCCGTAACGGCTCTGTAATTTAAACATCGTACGTTCGAATGTCTTGGTGAAACGTTCGAACGTTTCGACGTAGAATAGCTGAGTCGACTCAGCCATTATTGAAATCTCAAAAATTTCTCTACAAGGTTCTAAATGCCGAAATGTTACCGTGGAAATGAAGTATACATTTCAAGAAACATTTCTACGGTAACTATTCGGCCAATGACTGGCCGAGGTGGCCGGAAAATGAAGTTGAAAATCCGGCAATCACTTATCCGGTTTTAAACAAAACTCAATCCAAATCTCAATCCAAATCTCAATAAAATACATGTTGTTTGAATAAAAGATGAATGCCTACCTTTTAGTGACGGTTGTGGCGGAGTTGACGGCAGCGGTGACGGAGGCGTGGCGGCGTGCAACAAAGAAGACGATGGATACGTTTTGGAAATGTCGTTTCGACGTTTGGTTTTGGCCTTATATACACAGAACGTTCGAACGTACTTATTATTACGTTCGAACGTTTGTCAATTTAATTTCCAAAATTTTATCTATAATATATTATATTATAAATGTTTAAGTTATATATTAGGATGTTATATAATATTATTGACAATTAGATTATTGGTTTTTTTGTAAGTGCTTGTTATATTTCTAAAGTTTAGCAATATGTTTATACATGTTGTTGTGATTTTATGCTTACTCTTGAAATAATTGTGATTATTGTTTAGGAATTTTGTGAATAGTTTATGAGTTTATGGTGTTTATTGATAAATTAATAAGTAACAATTTAATATATATTATTGATTTATATATATGGTATAGTTTATATATTATATACATTTATGTTCTCATTTAAAGTATTATACTATCATACTATACAATGTAGTATATAGTTATAGATATATAAAATGTAGTATATATATTATAGTATAAGTTAGTATATAATAAAGAATCTAATAAGTAACAATTTCATATATATTATTGATTTATATATATGGTATAGTTTATATATTATATACATTGATGTTCCCATTTAAAGTATTATGCTATCATACTATACAATATAGTATATAATTATAGATATATAAAATGTAGTATATATATTATAGTATAAGTTAGTATATAGTAAAGAATTTAATAAGTAACAATTTAATATATATTATTGATTTATATATATGGCATAGTTTATATATTATATACATTGATGTTCTCATTTAAAGTATTATGCTATCATACTATACAATGTAGTATATAGTTATAAATATATAAAATGTAGTATATATATTATAGTATAAGTTAGTATATAATAAAGAATCTAATAAGTAACAATTTAATATATATTATTGATTTATATATATGGTATAGTTTATATATTATATACATTGATTTCTCATTTAAAGTATTATGCTATCATACTATACAATGTAGTATATAGTTATAGATATATAAAATGTAGTATATATATTATAGTATAAGTTAGTATATAATAAAGAATTTAATAAGTAACAATTTAATATATATTATTGATTTATATATATGGTATAGTTTATATATTATATACATTGATTTCTCATTTAAAGTATTATGCTATCATACTATACAATGTAGTATATAGTTATAGATATATAAAATGTAGTATATATATTATAGTATAAGTTAGTATATAATAAAGAATTTAATAAGTAACAATTTAATATATATTATTGATTTATATATATGGTATAGTTTATATATTATATACATTTATGTTCTCATTTAAAGTATTATGCTATCATACTATACAATGTAGTATATAGTTATAGATATATAAAATGTAGTATATATATTATAGTATAAGTTAGTATATAATAAAGAATTTAATAAGTAACAATTTAATATATATTATTGATTTATATATATGGTATAGTTTATATATTATATACATTTATGTTCTTATTTAAAGTATTATGCTATCATACTATACAATGTAGTATATAGTTATAGATATATAAAATGTAGTATATATATTATAGTATAAGTTAGTATATAATAAAGAATTTAATAAGTAACAATTTAATATATATTATTGATTTATATATATGGTATAATTTATATATTATATACATTTATGTTCTCATCTAAAGTATTATGCTATCATACTATACAATGTAGTATATAGTTATAGATATATAAAATGTAGTATATATATTACAGTATAAGTTAGTATATAATAAAGAATTTAATAAGTAACAATTTAATATATATTATTGATTTATATATATGGTATAATTTATATATTATATACATTTATGTTCTCATCTAAAGTATTATGTTATCATACTATACAATGTAGTATATAGTTATAGATATATAAAATGTAGTATATATATTACAATATAAGTTAGTATATAATAAATAATTTAATAAATAACAATTTAATATATATTATTGATTTATATATATGGTATAGTTTATATATTATATACATTGATGTCCTCATTTAAAGTATTATGCTATCATACTATACAATGTAGTATATAGTTATAGATATAAAAAATGTTGTATATATATTACAGTTTAAGTTAGTATATAATAAAGAATTTAATAAGTAACAATTTAATATATATTATTGATTTATATATATGGTATAGTTTATATATTATATACATTGATGTTCTCATTTAAAGTATTATGCTATCATACTATATAATGTAGTATATAGTTATAGATATATAAAATGTATGTATATATTATAGTATAAGTTAGTATATAATAAAGAATTTAATAAGTAACAATTTAATATATATTATTGATTTATATATATGGTATAATTTATATATTATATACATTTATGTTCTCATCTAAAGTATTATGCTATCATACTATACAATGTAGTATATAATTATAGATAAATAAAATGTAGTATATATATTACAGTATAAGTTAGTATATAATAAAGAATTTAATAAGTAACAATTTAATATATATTATTGATTTATATATATGGTATAATTTATATATTATATACATTTATGTTCTCATCTAAAGTATTATGTTATCATACTATACAATGTAGTATATAGTTATAGATATATAAAATGTAGTATATATATTACAATATAAGTTAGTATATAATAAAGAATTTAATAAATAACAATTTAATATATATTATTGATTTATATATATGGTATAGTTTATATATTATATACATTGATGTCCTCATTTAAAGTATTATGCTATCATACTATACAATGTAGTATATAGTTATAGATATATAAAATGTTGTATATATATTACAGTTTAAGTTAGTATATAATAAAGAATTTAATAAGTAACAATTTAATATATATTATTGATTTATATATATGGTATAGTTTATATATTATATACATTGATGTTCTCATTTAAAGTATTATGCTATCATACTATACAATGTAGTATATAGTTATAGATATATAAAATGTATATATATATTACAGTATAAGTTAGTATATAATAAAGAATTTAATAAGTAACAATTTAATATATATTATTGATTTATATATTATGGTATAATTTATATATTATATACATTTATGTTCTCATCTACAATATAAGTTAGTATATAATAAAAAATTTAATAAATAACAATTTAATATATATTATTGATTTATATATATGGTATAGTTTATATATTATATACATTGATGTCATCATTTAAAGTATTATGCTATCATACTATACAATGTAGTATATAGTTATAGATATATAAAATGTTGTATATATATTACAGTTTAAGTTAGTATATAATAAAGAATTTAATAAGTAACAATTTAATATATATTATTGATTTATATATATGGTATAGTTTATATATTATATACATTGATGTTCTCATTTAAAGTATTATGCTATCATACTATACAATGTAGTATATAGTTATAGATATATAAAATGTTGTATATATATATTATATTATAAGTTAGTATAGTAGGAATCCTACGTTCGAACGTTTCAAGTTAACGTTCGAACGTTAAACTAAGAGGCGGGAATTTTCCCGCTCGATTAAGGTATCTGTGTGATTATTCAGACGTTCGGACGTTTATACTATACGTTCGAACGTTATTTGATGCAAATCACCAAAAAATTATGTACATCCGAACACCAAATCTGTTAACGTTCGAACATTAGTTAAATTAGTGCAGGAAATTTCCCGCTCAAATATGGTAACACTTTCATGAATTGTACGTTCGGACGTTTAAGTTAAATGTTCGAACGTTCATCTATAAATCTACGAACGTTCGAACGGAAAATTGTGATACATTCGAACATATATGAGGAAAGTGCGGGAACTTTTCCGCTAGATTTTATGTTATATCATAAGAATGGTACGTTCAAACGTGTATTGTAAACGTCCAAACATTCTGGGCGGGAATAATTTTAGAATATAACGTTCGGACGTACAACTTAAACGTTCGAACGTTTAAACTAATAATTTTAAAACTTAATCAGTACGCGCACGGGAGGAAGCGGATCATTTCTTCTTCTCCCGTGCGCGCAACAGAAAGAGAGGGTCCTGCAGGAGAGAGAGAGAGAGAGAGAGAGAGAGAGAGAGAGAGAGAGAGAGGGTTAGAGTGAGAGAGAGTTGAGTTTTCGTAAGAAAAATTTGTTATTTCTTGTCTTTATTTGAATTTTATGATATTTATAGAATGTGTTTTTGTTATAGAATATTTCTAATAAGTTAGTGTTGTATTTTTTTGAAGGATTGCTTGTTTTGAGAAGTTGGAAGATTTTGATTTGTAAGAGGATATTGTGAGTGCTAGGTATATTTCTAAACTTTATCAATATGTTGTTGTGATTTTATGCTTACTCTTGAAATATTGTGATTATTGTTTGTATAGTTTGTAAATAGTTTGTGAGTTATTTTAAATATGTTGTGATATAAATTTGAAATATTGTGTTTATTATTAGAAATATATTGTCATTAGGCTTTGTTAATACATGTTTATTGTTTACTCAAGTTTAGAAATATGTTAATACATGTGGCATGTTATTTTGTGAATATATTGTGAGTTATTGTGAATATATTGTGATATGGACTTGAAATATTTAAATTATTATTTGTGAATGACGTTTGAATATGTTTACATTGTTACAAATATATTGTCCTTAAGCTTTGTTAATACATGTGGCATGTTATTTTATGCTTACAATTGAAATATTGTGATTATTATTTGTATAGTTTGTAAATAGTTTGTGAGTTATTGTGAATATGTTGTGATATGGATTTGAAAAATTGTGATAATAATATTTCAAATTAAGTAATAACAAATAAAAGTAACTCTTTAAGAATTATAATAATTAAAATTATTGTATAACCATTGAAATTTAAGTATGATAATTAAATATTTATAATAATATTTGAAATTAAGTAATAACAAATAAAAGTAACTCTTTAAGAATTATAATATTTAAAATTATATTATACTTCTTCTACAATTTAAGTATAAGAATTAAATTATACTTTAAGAATGATAATAATTAAAATTATAATATAACCTTTAAAATACTCTTCAATAAAAAAATCTTGAACCTACTAAATAAGTAGAGTTTGAATATGTAAATATACTTATTTATTATAAACTAAAGAGAAAGAAAATAAGGATCAAATAGATTCTTATATAAAAAATTATATACTTATTGTCTATATAAGTAAATAACTCACTCAATTAAGTATAACAATTAAGATTATAATTGTGGAATGATAATAATTAAAATTATATAATAACCTTTAAAATTATATATAACAATTATAATCTCTAAATTTTAGTCTAATTGCTTGACTGTCATAGTCTCTTCGGCCTTGAGAGTTGTCAAGGTCGGACAGTTTGTGACGGTTAAGTAATTAGACTAAAATTTAAACATTTCTTCAAGATCATTCTCCCTCGTTGTGTACAAGACACGAAACGTAGGGTCACATAATCTTCCATCCCTCTTTAGTTTAACAATATAACACTACTTGAAGGTGACATTGTTAATTTAAACAACATGGAGATATTGTTGTATGATTTTTTGCTTGATGCATGTGACATTGCATAAATACCCTTAGACCCGTTTGGGAATCAGTGTACATTTATGTGTCCACTGATTCCTGAATTGTCCAGTGTGGACAGTTTGAAATTATATTATCTGTATTACACATTTTTGTTACTCGCTACTTTTCACGTTTAATATGAAGTTTCGGTATCTTCTTCTACTGTTCGTAGGGTATACTGTTCGAAGGGTCACAATCCCGATATTTGAACATGTATACTTGAAGAATTATGGGGAGGTGCTGCCGAAATTTCTACTAACGTGGAAATTAGTAGAGTGACGAGATTTGTGCAATATAGAGAATATAATCTCGAATGGGATAGAACCAACTACCTTATCAAAAAAGTAATGAGAATTAGAGCATGACATGCATGTGAATTTTCAATGTACGTGTTATTAATATATAGATGTTTTTAGAAATGGACAAAAATTGGATGCGTCTGGACGATAGACTTGGAAAGGATTACGTACCCTATGCATGTGGAGTAAGAACTTTCATTCATTTTGCACGGGCCTCTGCTGATAGTCGTGGTTACATTAAGTGTCCATGTCGAGGGTGTAAAAATTTGTGTGCGATAGGATTGGATGAAGTAGAGCGTCATATATTTGTGAACAGTATGGATCTGGGGTATACGCGATAGGTACTGCATGGTGAGCCGTATGAAGGATCAGCAGATGTATTGGTCGATCATCACAATTATTTACGGCATATGGATGATGATTATGAGCATGATGAGATGGAGGAGATGTTGGGTGACATTGGAGCTGGAATGTTTATGGATGAGGTTAACGACAATGCCTCAAGTGGTGGATCAGGGACTGATTGTGAAAATTTTCCTTCACTGTGGGAAGATGCAAAGCGCGAGCTTTACCCAGGTTGTACAAAACATTCCAAAATGTCGTTTATTGTGCGGTTGCTTCACATAAAATCATTGTGTGGGATGTCGACGAAAGCAATAAACATGGTATTGGACTTATTTAACGAGGTGATCCCCGAAGGGTCTGCATTGCCCAAGAACTTTTATGAAGCAAAACAGTTGAGAAAGGGATTAGGATTTGAGTACAAGTCCATACATGCATGCAAGAATGATTGTGTATTGTTCTGGAAGGAGAACGAGGAGAAACAAGCATGTCATGTATGTGGAGAGTCGAGGTGGAAAGGTAAGAAAAACGTGCCGGTTAAGGTGTTGCGGTATTTTCCCTTGAAACCTAGGTTGCAAAGACTATATATGTGTAAGAAAACAGCTCATGATATGAGGTGGCACGAGGAGAAAAGAGTTAAGAATGATGGGTATATGAGGCATCCAGCTGATTCACTTGCGTGGCAGTCTTTCGATAATCAGTATCCAGAGTTCGGGTTAGACGCTCGGAACGTGCTCCTGGGACTCACAACCGATGGATTCAACCCTTTTGGGAATATGAGTACAAGTTATAGCACTTGGCCCGTGGTATTGATTCCGTACAATCTTCCACCATGGAGGTGCATGAAGGCGCCAAACTTTTTGTTAACTTTACTCATCCCTGGCCCTAGATCCCTGGGAATGATATTGACGTATTCATGCAACCGTTGATTGAAGAGCTAAAAGAGTTATGGGAAACAGGGGTTAGAACTTATGATGCATCTAAGTCGACATCTTTTCAGATGCATGCTGCGGTAATGTGGACCATAAATGATTTTTCGACGTATGGGAATATTTCCGGCTGGAGTACGAAAGGGAAGTTAGCGTGTCCGACGTGTAATAAAGAAACTGCTAGTGAGTGGCTAAAATTTTCTCAGAAGTTGTGTTTCATGGGTCATCGACGTTATTTACCAGTAAATCATGCATGGAGAAGAGAATGTGCCAAGTTTGATGGGAGAGTAGAGGATAGGATTGCACCAAAAGAGTTGTCTGGAGAAGAGATAGTGGAACAACTGCAACATGTTAGAGCGAACAATTTTGGCAAAGGTCGGGAAAGAACAAGAGAAAACGAGTCGTACCAAAATTGAATTGGACAAAACGTAGTATTTTTTTTGATTTGCCGTATTGGTCGTCATGCA
The DNA here is from genome assembly GCA_022457165.1 of Juglans mandshurica. Taxonomy (NCBI): domain Eukaryota; kingdom Viridiplantae; phylum Streptophyta; class Magnoliopsida; order Fagales; family Juglandaceae; genus Juglans; species Juglans mandshurica. Next base: position 25,335,194 of record CM039622.1, read on the forward strand.
AGTTGCGACATAGTTTGGATGTAATGCACATAGAGAAGAATATTTGTGATAATATACTGGGTACATTGATGAGTATTAACAAAAGACACGAAAGACACGATCAAGAAAAGGAAAGATCTTGAGAGAATGAGAATTAAACATAATCTGCATTTGCGGGTGGAAGGCAACAGGGTGGTCATGCCGCATGCATGTTTTACGATGACGAGGGAGGAGAGGATGGATTTCTGCAAATGGTTGCAAGGTGTGAAGTTGCCAGATGGTTATGCTTCAAATATTGGTAGATGCGTGAGTCCTGATGATTGGAAAATCAATGGATTGAAAAGTCATGATTGTCACGTATTTTTGCAGAAGTTATTACCTGTGGGAATTCGTGGGAAGCTGACATCTAATGTACGTGTCGCCATATCTGAACTATGTATGTTTTTCAAGAATTTGTGCGCTCGGGTAGTAAATCGAGATGTGTTGTCGAAATTGGAAGAAGACATTGCTACTATACTATGTAAATTCAAGCAGATCTTTACACCATCATTTTTTGATGTCATGGTCCATTTAGCAATACATTTACCGCGAAAGGTACTTCTGGATGGACCGGTGCAGTTCCGTTGGATGTATCCAATTGAAAGATATTTGGGTCGATTGAAGCGCACTGTTGGGAATAAAGCCAAAGCTGAGGGTTCAATAGCAGAGGCTTATATACACGATGAATGGTTAACATTTTGCTCTCTATATCTTCGTGGTGTTGAGACACGATTTAGTCGTCAAGAGCGAAATGCTGATCTTGCTACTCCGCCTCCTCGTGAGCTATCAGTGTTTTCCCAGAATGTACGACCCTTGGGTGCACAAACAGGTTACGATTTAATTGATGGAGAGTTGGGTAAAGTTCGGTGGTATGTGCTAAATAACTGCCGAGAGATTGATGATTATCTTAGGTATGTCATTTCATTTCTTTGAATAATTATAGTTTTCTTTAAATTAATTAGAATTGTTGTGCTCAAAATATACCTCTTTTGCAACATGTTATAACAGTGACCACATGGACAAACTTAGAACGGAAGGCGTAGAAAATATAGAGACAAGACACGAGGAAGAATTTCCTGAATGGTTTGAAGAACGTGTATGAACTAAAATTATATATATGTTATATTGTGAAATTTTTAACTCTGGATAATGAAATAATAAATATATACTATTTCAATTTATAGATTTTGGAACAACGTGCTCGTGATCCCGGATCAATTTCTTCTGAATTGTATGCATTGGCCCGTGGTCCCTCAAATAGAGCACTACGATATACTGCATGCACGGTTGGAGGTTATAGATTCCATACTTTGGACCGTAAACGTAATAGAAAGACTCAAAACTATGGTGTGTTGGTCGAGGGGAGTCATGGAACAGATGATATTGACTATTATGGTGTCATACGTGATATTATCGGATTGAAATATCTGGGTGGGTCTGTAACATATGTCTTTAAATGTGATTGGTGGGATCTAGGCGGTGGTCGAGTTTCGATACATAGGGATAATCACTTTACGAGTGTCAATACTGCATCTAAATGGTACGAAGATGATCCATTTGTATTGGCTTGTCAAGTTACCCAAGTCTATTACTTGATTGATCCAATGAAAAGTGCTGATGAAGATAGTGGGGAGATAACTTGGCGAGTCATACAAAAATTTGTTCCTCGAAATATATATGAAGGAGGAACGAGTGCAGATTACGAGAATAGTGGAGATGAAGATGACACTCCGATTGTTGAGGCATATCAGGAAGATGGAGAGGGTATTAACTTGTTTGTTGACCTCGGTGCACTCGAGTTGCTCCCCTTGTGTAGAGATGATGTCCCACCCGTACATCTCGACCCGTCTGTATTAAATGATCATTCAATTCAAGTCAGTGAGAAGGAAGATGAAGAAGACGAGTCAGAAGATGAAGACGAATTAGAATCCGGGCAGGAGGTAGATAAAGATGATGAAAAAAAGGTGCATGATGATGATGAAGATGTTATTGATGGAGATTTTGATACAAGCATGGAAAATTCATCTGAAGAATAAAAGTACTAAATATTTTATTTATATAGGTGACTATAAAATATCTTAAATTTTCATAATTTCTTCTAATTAATTTTCTTTGATATAATTAATTATTTTAAAGAATGTCGCCAAAACGACAACGAATAAATGTGCCTCCGCCAAGTCCAAGTCCTGCATCCATTGAGGACTCCCCACTCGAGGAATCCGTTCCTGAAGATCAAGCTAACACAGAAGAGAACAACAGCCAGTCGACACCTACCAGTAAGGAAATATTGTCGTTGATAATTATATATATAGTTAATACTTTTTTCTCAATTACTATATAATTATAATTATAGTATATCTATTATCATGTAGTTGATGCATCTGCACGTCTCGATCGTGGCTATACACGTGGAATCTCTCTTGAAAAAAATAGAAGGCACGGTAAACTGAAGATCACAATTCCTGATAATTCCACTGGAGGAGTGGATGATAGTGCAGCAGCGCTTTTCTCCTATATTGGCACAGTAGTTCGAGCTTATCCTCCATTTTATGTGCGCTCATGGCGAGATGTTCCGAATGAGATTAAGGAGCACATTCGAAGTCGTGTGCTGGTGAGTTTACTTTTCAGTACATTTTTTTCACTTAGATTAATATATTATATTTTTGACCTGATTCCCTTGTTAGGATAAATTCGACCTCGACTTTGGCCGTAGCGAGGATTTGAGAATCGTGAATGAGTTGATGGCTACACTATTCCAACGTCACAAAGGACGATGTCATGACCACTTCAAAAAGTTTGAGACGTTGGAAGAGGCTGCGCAGTCTCCTTTTCAGCAGATGAAGTTAGATGATTGGAGAAAGTGTTGTGATCTTTTCGCATCTCCAGATTATCAGGTATTTTACATTTATATCTTTTAATTATTTACATTCATATTCGTTTTATATATTATATGTATACGTATTACAATTAACATTTTTAATATATTTTGTATCACTTGAGTTCTACAAATGCACAGAATAGATCCGTTCTGACTGTCCACCATCGTACCGGTTCAAGGTCATTCCACCGTCTTGCTGAAAAAATGGTAATTAAAAAAATTATAGAATTCATTTATTTTCCTGATATTCTTTCTGATAAGTACTAACATTATTTTTTTAAAATTGCTAATATTGTCGCTTTGTTAGAAACGTGATGATCCTGAAAATTTTTCCCTCATTCATGTCTATGCTGCTGCTCACACTAATGAGCATAGTGAGTGGATGGATCCTGTCGCTGCAGATAATTATGTAAGCAGTGTTAATTTTGTTAAATAAATTATTTATAGAACATTTTAGTAGTTTATTTCTTATTTCTATTTCTTTTAATACGTTACTAATTATTTACGATCATTACCTTTTAAATTGCAGAGCAAAATGTTGGAGATGCAGTCGGCTTCTGCGGAATCCTCTCCTAGTGACATAGACATATTAATGCAAGTGTTCAGGCTGCAATCTAGTATGGCAAGAGGTTTGGGACGATCTATCAAGCATAAATGTTCATCCTCCTCAACCTCATCGGCTTCACAAATTAATAATCTTACAGCAGATTTAGAAGTTGCACGGCGTGAGAATGAGTATATGAGGTCGAGACAGCAAGAGTTAGAGTCTCTCTTAGAACGACAGTCTCATTTAGAGACGCGTTTGCAGGACCAATAGAGAGACCAGGAGGAAAGAATACGCAGTGAAGTGCAAGAGTAAGTGCAACGAGAGATGATGGTGCAAATGGAGCGTGTTATGTCATTGCAACAGAATCCCCGTGGGCTAGGGAAAAAGAAGAAATAAATTTTATCAATATTTCTGACTAGTTTTAATATCTAATTTTGTGCTTTTATGAGACATTGTTACTTGTTAATTGGGTATGTAATATGATACAATTGGTATTTTATTTTTAAATTTTATGAAATTAGTATTTCTAATCTGTACGTTCGAATGTAAATAAAAATCGTTCGAACGTTGGTTCACACTGTAACAAACGTTCGAACGTAAATACAATTGAATCGTTCGAACGTTAAAGCGACTAACGTTCAAACAAAGAACTTGCATTCGGACGCTCCTTCGTTTACATTCGAAATAACGTCCGAACATTAAATGCGCTACGTTTGAACATTTACGTTTACGTTCAAACAAATATTCGAACGTTTATTGTAATTAACGTTCAGACGCATTAACATTCGAACGTAAATATGATACGTTCGAACGATATCCAACGAACGTCAACTTCTCTCATTAGAAGCCAATCGGTCGGGTATAACGTCCGAACGTTTGATTTTACATCCGAACGTGATTTTCTGTGACAGTTCATAACCGTCACAAAAAAAAGGAATGTTCGAACGTTGTACAGAACGGAACACTTCCAATCGTCACTAAAAATATTTTTTGTGACGGTTGAACAGTAAATCGTCACCAAATGTTTTCTGTGACGCACTTTAGGTGACGGTCATGGTGACGGTTTCAAACCGTCACCAAATATGTTTAGTGACGGTTTGCCATTTTTTTGTGACAGTTTCCTCTGTCACAAAACACACATTCTGTTGTAGTGTCATTTGATTCTTAGTTTTTTTTTTTTTTTTTTGGAAGAAGTTTATTTATCCATTTTGATCGTCCTAAGACATTGTACGTACGTGTATATATGTGTGTGTGTGTATGGATAGTATCATCCTTGAAGAAATAGTACTCCTGATCGTCAATTACCTATATATATATATATACATATTCAATTATTGTTCATGGTTGAAATCAATACTAGCTAGGTAGAAGTTGTTGGTAGAAGTTGGTGATTGTGAAGCTAGCCACGTAATTTATACCTCCATTAATCTCACCATGCTTATAAATTAGCTAGGTAAAATGAACTAGTTTTCTATGTAAACTTGGCATTGATTGGGAAAATACCACGTTGATGGAGGCCGATCGAGTATGAATTTCCACCTGATGAAATATTCTAAAGTTAGGTATTGAGGAGATTATATATAGTTCCATGCATCTAGGTCAAAAAAGAGAAGAAGATTATAATATATTTCTGTGTATTTTGTGGTGGGGGGGTGTTGTCACGATCAGTCCTGCCCCTTAGAGATCTTGAAAGGAGAAAAAGACTTTCGATGAGGCATTTTTGGTCGTTATCATGCATGTACATTGGCTTCTAATTAGAAGCCAAAGAAGAAAGATAATCACCACTTTTCAAGTAGTACTAGTACTTCGCCCTCTCCTCGAGGTGTTTTTGGTCGTTTTGTTGTTCTTCAGTCATTTTTATCATTTTCAATCGCACTAATATTTAATGTGTCGCACTTTAAACAGTTTTTATTTTATTTTATTTACATAGCTGATTTATAAATATCTTAAATGTGCACAATAATAGATGTGATTAAAAATGACAAAATCCATGATGAATTATAACATTTCTCTATGATCTAATGCTATTATATTTTTTCTTAATTAATTAGAATAGTACGTACTGATCTTCTTCTCTTTTCAAACAGCTATATGATCCACTTTCAGTGGAAAAATAATAAAAAAAATCTAGTGATTATCTAACAAGATGCTATATATATTATTTTAAAGTTATTCATGTATGGAATGAGTGGGTATTGAACTCATTTCAGATTATGATTCAGCTTTTGAAGATGTAGATATTAGATCCGTTTCAAAATCTATTTTTTAAATGCAAATAATTTTTGTAAAGATCAACCTAATCCTTTAATCGATCATTTGTCAAATGCTTATCAATTACATCCTCAAAATGTCACAAAGCCTTCATTTCATTTTTAGCATTAAATTATGCCTCCACTTATTTTTAATTCCTTAAGTGATCATTTGAGAGGTCATATTCATTTCCTTCTTTTATCATTAATGTCAAGGCCGATAACTCCAAAAACTACATGAAATACATATCATTGAAACTAATTAGTAAAATCTTAATAAAAGAAATGAATGCTTGTATACATGGGAAATTCAATTTCACCCAAGTTTTCATTTGGAAGAGATCAACTAGAAATTGTAAAAAATTGGGGTGAGTTGATGATGATCATGGTGGGAAACAGCTAGAAGGGCAGCTCACAATGCTAATGGAAAATACACTAATTGAGCTAGGCGGCCTTAGGATAAATTAAATTATAGGCAGCGAATTCATGCTTGCATGCATGCAGGCATGCAGTAATACTATGCACATGATGATGAAACAAATAGTACTTCAAATTGGGACCAATCGAGTCAACAGAAAAACTTAATTGGGGGAGGGAGGGTATTTAAGATCAGGTAATCGATTAGAAAGGACAAGAAATTACAATTAAATGTGAAAATATGTCATACATATTTATTGTAGGTTTGGGATTTTTGGGTTTTAAGACTACAGTACTAAAAAGTGACGATTTGATGAGACCTTAATTTTATTACATTTTATTTTAAATATGATAGATTTTTTTTAACAAAAATGCATAATAGTTGGAGATTTCTTTTATGAAAAATGATAACCTCACAACTATTTTGTTAACTCTACATGAAATAGAGGGTAGTTTTGAAATATTAAAATTTATTTTTAATGGAGTACTAACATGATTTCATTGGTTGTTTAAAATGAATTGTAAAATAGTTGTAAAAGAGTTGTAGGTAGGGCTGTAAATGAACCAGTCTGTTCGATAGTTCACTCGATACTCATCCGGTTAAACTCGAATTGAACTCGACTTGTGAAAAAAATAAGCTCGCCCGTGAAACCAGATACCCGCTCGATTAGTAAATGACTCATACCCGACAAAACTTGACTCAGCTAAGGCTCATTAAGACCCGCTTGTTTATGCCTGAGTCGACTCGTTAGCTCAACTCAATTAAACCTCATTTATATATTGATAAATATATACATACACCTATGTATATATACATATATATATATATGTATTAGCTAATAATATAAGCATAGCACTTTTATAATTAAATATATAATATGTAACCTAATTACTTATATCTATATATTGAATATACTTCATAGTTATATGTTATAATTTGTACAATAATTAGTCGATGATATTTAATAACTTCATATACTTGTATGGGAGAAATATATATGAAATAGATATATGCTATTATATTATATGTATGTATTAATAATATATGTAGGCATATAATATATTGTTATTATGGATAAATATCAACTAGTTAGATATTAATTATTTAGAAATTCTTAAAATCTTATAATTCAATAGAGGTTCTACTTGTTAGTTGTACAAATTCAATATTAGATTTTTATTTTTTTATTTATCTAATTTATTAATTGTTAAATCTTATTAAAAAAAATAAAAAAAATAAACAATGACTAGAGCTCGAGCTCGTTTGTGGGACAAGTTCAAGCTCGAGTTGAGAGTTTAACTCACCAAGTCAAGCTCAATCAAAGAATAAACAAAAATCTCGAGTTCGGGCTCTAGTTCGAACTTTAGTATTTTGAGTCGAGTTTAGCTCGGCAAGCCAAAGACTGGCTCGGCTCGAGTCAATTACAACCCTAGATATAGGTATATCATTACTCTTCTTTTATACCCTAAGAGGAAAAGGTCAAAAATAAAAAATAAAAATAGTATTTGCCAGTAGTAAAGGGGGATCCAAAGATCATGTGTGGCAAAATGACAATGTCTCTGTTTAATAATTTATTCCCTTTTTTAGAATAAACATTCCCAATAGTTGTAGATATTTGTTTAGATAGCTATGAGCAGTGGAGTAATTGAATTAGGCATTTTGCTTATTCTACTACAATAGCTTTGATGACTCTATCCGAATTGTAAAGTTTAGAATGAGAGGGAGAAATATAAAATGGACTCTACATGCAGCTAGCATGTATATATAGTTGTTCGAGTGAATTCTTCCAACAGTAGTAAATACACGTTCATACAATAAAGATGTAGGCTCACTTAATAATAACGTCTCTCTCCCACTACTCATGCCGCAAGAAATGTCATAAGACATATTTTATGTATCTATTTCTCCCTCACTCTAAGTGAGTAAAAAGCTTTAGAAATCTTAATACATAGTGGAGACTTTGCAAAGACCAAATCAAGCAACAAAATATTGGATAATACACTAATCACATCAAATCAAATCTCGACAATCTTCTCTTTATTTGCATCAAATGGCTACAATCATGGCCAATGGCTATAAAATTGTGACAAGACTATAGATTTCTGTGTATATAACAGTCTATTCATTGTGATCAATACAATTTCTCTTACAATTTAAACTCTTTCATGGTATTTGAGCTCTAATATAAAGGCTAATACAACTGAGGTTTTTTTTTTTTTCATGGCTAGGACATCCTGTTAACATAACTGATATCATCAGTAATGATCCAGCTCAATCTATTGCCCCATCTGATGCTCAATCTCAAGATCTCTCAAATGGCAAGATTGCTCAAGATAGCAAGACTAAGGATAGTTGACTTCTATTTATTCTTAGGATCAATCTATTGTAAATCAATCATTATATTCTGCATATTTTCCTTACATGTACATTTCCTTTCATGTATACTTTCTTAATTTTGTACATAGCCTACGGCTATATATTTATGATGGAATACAACCCTAGTTTGCGTTAAACACCAAACCATTTCATCCTCTATTCTTTCATGGTATCAGAGCAACCATAGGAACACTCCTTTGATCCTGCTTTGAACATGGACTCATCTCCTCATTCCAACACATTTACCTTACCAAGTATTACACATCACATTTCCACCAAGTTAGATGGTTCGAACTATTTAAATTGGGTTTCACAGTTTCCTCTTATTCTCAGGAGCCATGAACTGATGGGTATAGTTGATGGCACAGATCCATGCCCCCATCAGTTCCTTACTGATAAAACAGTAAAGACAACCACAGTAATCAACCCTGATTACCTATCGTGGCAAAAGAAAGACCAGTATCTTCTTGGTTGGTTTACAACCACTCTATTTAAGACAATTATGTCCTCTATATATGGATTGAACACCTCTAGACAAGTGTGGACATCTCTGGCAGCAAGATTTGCTTCTCAATCTCGTTCTCGTGTAGCTTATCTAAAGCGTCAGTTGCAATCTTTGCAGCAGGGATCTCAGACTTGTATTGAGTATCTTGGTCTTGCCAAATCATGGGCTGACCAATTGATGGTTGTAGGCAAACCAGTAGAAGATGATGACCTCATCTCCTACATATTGGGTGGTTTGAGTCCTGCATATACTGCTTTTATTACCTCTTACAACTTTGCTACTCGTGATGTTCCCATGACATTTCAGGACTTTCAAGCTGAACTTTTGAATTTTGAAACTCTGCTTGGCAACCAACATCAATCTGTTGGTAACTCAAGGAATTTTGCTCTCTACTCTCATAAGCCAAAACACACATGGACAAACCACAATGGCAAGGGCAAGTCATTTGGACAGAACAAAGGCAATTACAAACCAAATCAAAGAAGAGACAGCAACAACAAAAATCACTTTCAAGTTGACTCCAACAGGGCACCATGTCAAATTTGTGAAAAAATGGGACACTCAGCCTTGGACTGCTATAACCGTATGGATTATACTTATCAAGGCAAGCATCCACCTGCTCAACTGGCTGCAATGGCAGCAAGAACAAATTCTTCAATAGAACACTCACAAGAGTAGGCTTGGTATGCTGATAGTGGTGCAAACAGTCATGTGACAGTAGCTTTGGAGAAGTTATCTATCCAAGAACCGTACAAAGGTGATGAGGAAATTTTTGTTGGCAATGGAACAGGTTTGACAATTGCCAATCAAAGTTCTGCAGTTCTCTTTAATTCCAACACTCCTTTCAATTTGAAAAATATCATTCACTGTCCATCAGCTGCTGCGAACTTACTTTCTATACAAAAATTCTGTTAAGATAATCATTGTTTATTTGTATTAACTGAATCTCATTACTTTGTGAAGGACAAATGCACGGGCCAAACACTTTTGCAAGGGCTCAGTAAGGATGGATTGTATCCAATCTTCTTTACCAAACAAATGAATAAAACCAAGAAGATCACTGCCTTTCTTGGAGTCACTACTGTTCCTATCACTTGGCACAGAAGACTTGGCCATCCAGCTACCACTACCTTTGACAAAATCAAATCTTTAGTGCAACTTCTTGTTACTAAGTCTCTTAAGCAGTGTTCATTGTGTGAATCTTGTCAATTAGCAAAGTCTAAAACTTTATCTTTCTCTGAGTCTCATAATGTAACCCTTGAACATCTTGAAATAATACATTCAGATCTTTGGAGTTCACCCATAGTTACAAACAATGGTAACAAGTATTATGTGACTTTTATTGACAATTTTTCAATATTCACTTGGATCTATCCCTTACAATCAAAATCTGAAACTTTTGAATACTTTGTTAAGTTCAATTGCATGGCTGAAAATCTCTTATCTAAGAAAATCAAAGCCTTTCATTCATATGATGGTGGTAAATTCATTTCAAATAGATTCAATCAATTCCTTGAAACACATGGTATCACACGTAGAATGTCAAGCCCTTACACTGCTCAACAAATGGTTTAGCAGAAATAAAGCATAGACACATAGTAAAAATTGTTCTAGCTTTGATTGCTCAATCCAAGTTGCCTTTAGACTACTGGGCTTATCCTTTGAACACTGCTATTTACCTCATTAAGCACTTGCCTACTGCTCTTTTGAAACATTAGTCACCTTATTTCAAACTACTTCACAAGCAACCAGATTATACATTTCTTAAGGTATATGGTGGTGCTTGCCTACTTACCTCATTAAGCACTTGCCTACTGCTCTCATTCGACCATACAACCATCACATGTTGATGTTTAGATCCAAATAATACATAGTTTTAGGATATTGTTCCAACTACAGAGGTTATAGATGTATTGATCCTGCAACTCGAAAAATTATTCTTAGCAAACATGTTGTGTCTGATGAAGGTTCTTTTCCTGCTCAAGATTGGTTTCCATCCTATACTAAGCCCTCTGTAACAGCTTTTGGTTCCTCAGCAAAAAGTTCTTCCTAGGTAATGACTCTTACTCCTCAATTCATATCTGCAGAGATTAATACCAACTCCCATGTCATTTCCAATCCTGTTGATCCCAGAAATGAACTTCCTTATTCAGTCACTTAAAATGAATTCAATGACCTCTCTACTAGTTTTGACCCTCCTATTATAGTGTCACCTTCTGATGACCAGAGTCAAGTATCTAGTCCTTCCAATCCCTCACAAGTTGACATGCCCTCATCACTCCCTCCAAATACTCAGTCTTCACATCCAATGGTGACTAAATCCCAAGATGGTTCCAGAAAAGTCAAAACTTTTTTAGATTACAAAATGTATTCCACTAAGTATCCTCTGTAGGTCTACTTTGCCACAAGTGCCTTTGTCACTCCTAGAAGATTTGCACAAGCAAGCATAGATCCTCAATGGTGCCAAGCCATGCAAGAAGAATTTCAGGCACTTAGGACCAACCAGACTTGGACTCTTTGCCCTCGACCTCTTGACAAAAACATTATATCAAATAAGTGGGTCTACAAGGTTAAACAAAAGGCTAATAGCACAATTGAAAGGTTCAAGGCTAGGTTAGTAGCAAAGGGATATGAACAACAAGATGGCATTGACTTTACAGAAGCCTTTAGTCCAGTGGTCAAGGCATCAATTATCAGAATCATTCTTGCTCTTGTTGTGCATTACAGTTGGCCAATAAAGTAATTGGATGTCTCTAATGCTTTCCTCCATAGATCACTTGAAGAGGAGGTGTACATGGAACAGCCACAAGGTTTTGTTGACAAAATACATTCCACACATGTATGCAAGCTGCAAAGAACAATCTATGGGCTAAAGCAAGCCCCTCGAGCCTGGTTTAACAAACTGGCAAGCACTCTACTTGGCCTCGAGTTTGTTGAATCCATAGTTGATTATTCCCTTTTCATTTTTCAAAAATCCAATATTCACTTGTTCCTACGCATTTATGTTGATGACATAATTGTCACTAGAAATAATTCACCTGCCATCACACATCTTGTTTCATGCCTAAAGCAAAGTTTTGCTATGAAAGACCTTGGCGACTTGCACTTTTTCTAGGGTATTCAGGTTCATCGAACCACAACAAGCCTTCATCTCTCCCAACTCAAGTATATTACTGAGCTCCTTGAGACAACTAGAATGGTTGGGGCAAAGCCAGCCAAAACTCAAATTCCTGTTGGTACCAAATTGTCACATCATGATGGAGATCCTCTGGACAATGCCACTGAGTATAGACACTTGGTTGGAGCCTTACAATATTGTGTTTTAACTAGACCTGACATTGCATTTTCTATAAACTAGTTATTTCAATTCATGTACAATCCAACCACTACTCATAGGGCGGCAGCAAAAAGGGTTCTCAGATTCCTTAAAGGCACCATTCAACAAGATCTATGCTTCAGTCTAGGTTCTCTACAGCTCAATGCCTACACTGATTCAGATTGAGCAGGGAATCCAAATGACAGAAGATCCACAACAAGTTATGCTATCTTCCTTGGTCCCTGCCTCATTAGTTGGACTGCTAAAAAGTAACCTGTGGTGTCAAAATCCAGCACAGAAGCTGAATACAAATTCATTGCTCTTGCCACTGCCAAACTCTTTTGGCTCAGAATGCTTTTCCAAGATCTGCATATTCCACTAACCAACACTCCTACTCTGTGGTGTGATAATATTGGTGCTATATCACTTGCTTCAAATCCAGTTTTTCATGCTCGTACTAAGCATGTCGAAGTATACTATCACTTCATTTGGGACAAAGTAGTGCAGAAGGACATTGTTATTAATTATCTTCCTACAACTAAGCAAATTGCAGTCATTTTTACAAAAGGCTTGACCTTTGCTCGTTTTCTTCTCTTGAGAGACAAGCTAAAAGTGTGTCCCACACCCATTAGCTTGCGGGAGGATGTTAACATAACTGATATCATCAGTAATGATCCAGCTCAATCTCCTAACCCTTTTGCTGCTCAATCTCAGGATCTCTCAAATGGCAAGATTGCTCAAGATAGCAAGACTAAGGATAGTTTACTTCTATTTATTCTTAGGATCGATCTATTGTAAATCAGTCATTTCATTCTATATATTTTCCTTTCATGTATACTTTCTTAATTCTGTACATAGCATATGGCTATATAGATATGATGGAATACAACACTGGTTTGAGTTAAACATCAAACCATTTCATCCTCTATTATTTCACACACGCGCCCGCCTTCAACCACACCACCACGTACGAGCCAAAGATATTCTTGGAATTGCTGACGTAACTAAACCTTTCCCTTCTAAATTCATTGATTAAAGAGGGAGAACAACATATATGCACTTGAATCCAGAACAAAAATGACTCGTTTTTACTAAGAGAGATTAATGCTGCCTAAACTGACAGTCTTGTCCATGCAATGTTTATTGACAAGTACAAGCAAGCTCAGGTTTCTTTTCTACATAAATATAGGAAGCGATCACAAATACAAGTGTTACAATCAGTCCCGTCCTCCTCAACAGATGACTTAACGATAACCATTCAATACTTCACAAATCTTTATTTGACATGGGTAGACAATACTAAATTAGTTGTTGGCCCCATTGAAATAGGTACAAAGTATGGCTTCTGCCTAAAGTCTTATCTTAAAAAAATGGTTTGGATTACGTACACCACATCTTTCAGTCATGTTATTAAAGCAGCCATTTTATTTTTCACCTTATTATTCTTGGCTAAGCTGTCTATTTGAATTGGTGCAATATTGGACAATTTTTGGCTTGTCAAATCCCTTCCTCTATGGGAGTTGGAGGAAAAATCTTGACGGAGCAACCACAAGACTTTAGGGGTTGCATCCATTAAACCTGATAACGTGTGCCAATTATATAGCCATTTGGGGGCTTAAAACAAGCTCCAGGGATCACCAGTATTTTAATTTGGATTTACTAGTTCCTTGGTTGATTCCTAATCCTTGTTGTTTGCCTTCCATCAACATACTATACACTTGTTTCTACTAATTAATGTTGATGATATCATAGTTTCATATTGTCTGTCCATTCAAGCATCCTAATTGATTATCAACTGCTGGCCTTTATCATTTTCACCAATCCAAACATATCAGCTTGGAAGTACTTATTCATTTCACCAACATGACTGGTGCAAATCCTTATTCCTCTATCATGTTTTCTAGGTAGCACATGACAATTGGAGGTCTACAAGTGGCTATATGATGCACCTTGGTCCATTTCTCATTTCTTAAGAGTGTAAATTAGAAGCAACCACTTGTCTCAAGGTCAAGCACCAAATCCAACCAGTATCAGTCTAGCCAATTGTATCATGGCCGAGGATGTTGCTTAAAGAACTCCAAATTTCATTGTCCTCCCCTTCCACTCTCTGGTGTGATAAGATAAGGCTAGGCTTTGACATTGGTGTCGAACCGTGTTTCATGCTCGTACCAAGCATATCAAGATCTACTACCATTTTGTTTTAAAGAAGAAAGTACACAATGAAGATATTAATTAATTGCTAAATACCAGTTGAAAAAAACCTTAGAAAATGATTTCATATTTCTACTTGTCAATTAAAGAATGAACGTCCAAACTTACCCTCACTTTCCATCATTATTTTCAAACTAAATAATTAAAATTTTATCATAATACAATATATCAGTTATAGAAATGTGATGATATATATATATAACAGGAACAATTTGAAGGTTATGAATATTCCACTACAAGAAAACAGAGCTATTGCGGTGAATTTTTTTTTGTTGTAATAGAAATCGCCGCAATGGCATACTATTTGCAATGACTTTGAATTCGCTGGTTCCTTTTTATAACAACTTCCACTGTTATGATTTTATGGGTATTCATCCCCTTTTTGCAGCAATATATTACTCTATTGCATCGAAATGGTTCGTCGTAATAAAAACAATGAATTTGTGACGTTTTTCTCTGTCGAAAGATTGTGTTTTAATGACAGATATACCAATGGGGCGCCATAACACATCAAATTGTCTTTCTTAAGCCCTTGAAAGCCAAAACGCAAATTCCGGCACTGAAGATTCTCTTCCATTCCCACACACCTCACAGTGCTCAAACAGAAATTTCGATCCCCTTCTCCATCCTTCCCAAACCTCGATTAGTTACATCCACTCCATTCTTGCAACTGAAACTCACCTTCTCCCTGGATTTGATTCCTCATCCACAGATTCGAACCCTAGCATTTCTCTTCCACTGGGTTGAACCTTCGGCGAAAGGCCATTCGATTCGTCGTCTCATCCACAGGTTTGGCTCCCCCTCATTCAAATTCGTCAGTGACAATCTCCATCTTCTACCTTTTTTAGAGAAAAATCCGGTACAAGTCATCTTGCATGTGATACCTCTATTGTGATTCCAGCAAACACACTTCCAACTCGCCTCCTCCCCGTCTTCCCCCTCCTCCACTTTTCCAATTCCACCCCGAGTTCCATTCCGGATTTGCCCAATTTCGGACGCCAACTGACTGGTGGGCAGCCCATATCGGAGGTACATATCTTTTAATCAACGCAAAAGGCCCGACGATTTGGTGCCCTACAGGTAACTCTGTATCTCTTTGGAAAATCTCTCCCCTTCACCCTTGCAATTTCTGATATTGCCTAGCCCTATTCTTGCATATGGCAAGGCCTTGAATCTTTGTCATTTCTGTCATTAATTAATTTTATATATATGCCTTTTGTGTGCTTCGTGTCATTCTTATGATGTTTGTATTACATGTTGAGGAATTTTCCTAATTATGATAAGCTTTGTTCACACAGTTATGATGCATGACCATCCATCCCTATTGATAGCCCTTTTGACATGTGTTTTAGTATGGCCACATTGGAAAATCAACTTGTAGGCAATTGGACTTTGGATTAGCATTATATGCAACGAGATTTTGCATTATTAGCAACGACGTGCAGATATATGCACTATCAATTTGTGCATAGTTGTAAATATTGTAATCACAACACTTGTCCTTAACGAGTTAACCAAACTATTGTCTCTTGTTTTAACAGGTGTATGCTCCATGGGATGCTGACATGACCGACGTACTACAGTTGACAAAAAGTTCTCTTCTTAGCCCTTTCCATTTTTCCTGGATAGTTTTTATACACATTAAAATATATACCATAACAAGTCACTAACCTCGAGCTTTCGATGTATGTGATGTTAATGTAGGTGAGAGGTTGGCCTACATGTTCCAAAGACGTGGTTCCGTTGTGGTATTGAATAAAAGATGGAAGATCTTCTATTGACGTTATTAGAAGATGTGCTGTAGAGTAAAAACTAATCCTATTGATACAGCAAAATGCATGGCCATTAGTGGCAATATAAATTATTCAACAGCTAATCATTATATAACATAAGCAACTTAATTTATAAGATATCCTACATAACTATCTTCATTTGAAGAATTGATATAATTTGAACCATTGATGAGAGATTAAGATGGACTGATTTAATATTGTGTACTATGGTATCAATGACTTTATTCAAATCTGGCCAGGTTTGTGAACTGGAATAAACAGGTAAAAATGACAGCACCCTTAGGTGCAACATTTGCAAAACAATTCTACCAAATGGTGATTAGATTATTAATACACCAGATTTATGTAATAATGTTAGCCATTTCCAATCCCAAGTCGGGTGTATTATTCAACATGTTGGAAAAAAACTAGTTGTGTCATCTCAGTATATGACCAACCAGAGTTGTATTTTGAAATGATGCTTGCTACATTTTGGCATAATAAGTAGGTATTCACACAAAAAGTGTGCCACAAATAGGGGCATTGCTTCAAGGCCTAAAGAGAAGTCTCCATAAGTGATGAATAAATTAGATTTTATGTTAAAAGTTGCACAATTACAATACATAAATTGATATTTCTAACTTATAACATGTAAATGATAAATAACTCCAGGTAAATGGAACTTACATGTAAATGATAAATAACTCTATGTAAATCACTTAACTGTACATTGTGATTAAATAGTTTGAGTGCTAGATGCAAGGCAGTTGAATAAAGAATAGGTAAATACATGGACATAAAGTGTATTAATAACCATTTTGATATATGATGTGAATCAAGGAGAATGCACTACTATAGTCTGTGCTAATGTTTAAAAGAGGGTTTCATCACTCAATATACTGCATTAGAAACCAAATTGTCCGAATGCACGACCAATTCCTACACTCACACTTATGCAAAATGTGTCATCTCAAGTGAGGGAAATAAATTGGCTTTGGGATCTACAGATGGGCGAGTGTTTTACAAAAAGAAGGTAGAAGAAGGGGCAAAACAGTAAATTCAACAAGGGGAAATCATGATGCTGACAAATAGACTTACACAATTCCCATAAGTACTCCATATTGGCATTCTCGCATGGCAAAACTCAGAAAACAAAGAAGTGAACACTTCAATCCCCTATCTTGCCTCTACCGCCATTTTATAGACTAAAGATAGGCTCAAACTTTTCACCCCAGCTGGCCATAGTTGGTGGTCACTTGAGAAGTATAGTGTGCTCCATCTTGTACCAAAAAGTGGGCTTTTTTATTGGCCAGTGCGCTATCTATTTAGGAAAACTTTGCATCGAGGTTGGTACAAGATTTTGTGTTGTAGGATATACCAAATTTCCAGGTATGTGTTGTATTGAACCCTTAAGCGTTATCGACAACACTGGTGTGGGATGTTGCTTTTCTGTTTTTCTATTTTTTTTTCCTCTACTTAGCTTGGGGTGCATACATATGGAAGTGATAAGGTATATTAGTTTTTTTTTTTTTTTTTGGGGGGGGGGGTGTAGGGGTGACATTAAAATACCATGCAAGGAGAGCAGTAGCTATTTATGTGATAGTTGTAGCCAATAAATAACTTAGTTTTATGTAAAGCTATTTGCTAGGTTTGGACATGAAGTTTGCATAGCATTGCACCCACGTGATAAGTGAGTAATTTTAGGTTTCATATAACCCAAAAAAGTTTAGTATAAATTGTGTGTTCAGTTTATCATTTTGAATAATAAAAAGTACATGCATAGTTGGGGAGTTGTCGTTAGAAATTATTTATCTTGCAATGCCACCTGATTTTATGTTACTATATGGTGCATGCATGTGAAAAGAGTTACCATTAATAACCTACCATTAAGTGCTCTCATTGATAGTAAATTGCCCTGTGTCTGGAGGACCAGAATAGCAGTGGGGTGTACTAGACCATCAGCAACTTTACAGGTAGATTAACAGGCAAGGTGATGGCTCAAATTCTACTTAGCATATCTACTTGTGTAGTGTGTGTTTTGATTTTTTGTGTGCATCATCTCTGCTTGTATGGTCACATTAGAGATTGACATGCAAGTATATTAGCTGGTCCAATGACCGAATATAGGTTAGCCAATATTAGAGTGATTGATGTGAAGAAAGGCTGACTAACAATATAATTGCACCAGCTTCATGTTAGAGCTGGACTGTTTCCGATAGGCCCCTGTTAGAAGTATAGATTTGATGCGTAGTTCGAGATTATTTGACATCTGTTTGTTAACTTTTGAGGTTTGCCCGCATTTGTGCCCATTTTACTTAATAGTTTTGTTGTGTCAGCTTGTCCTCTACATAAATTGTGTGAGTGCATTTTCAATAGAATAAGAACCATAAGTATGTATTGAAGAAAAATACAAATTGCACCCATTGTATATACACTGTTGTAATATCGAAGACCAAATATGATAAATAACAAGTAAGGTACAAGCAAATCACAAAATAGACAAAATTCAATAGGAGGCATTAATGAAATACTTTAGTATGAGTTATGATAATTGAAGTTATCCAGACCATGTCAATGTAGCTTTAAACCTGTAATATATTTTTCATAAGTGTGGTTGGTTCACAAAAAAATTATTAAGTTAGTTGTATGCATTTCGGTGCATCAAATTAGATCCAATACAACACAATTAGTTTTATTCCTTGTTTTGTTGGGTTGAAATCAAATACATTGTAGTGTATTATGCTAGCTCCAAGACACAAACATTAGAATCTGGCCAACAGTTAGAGGCATTGCCTGCTACCTCAATTTTTATAGTTCAACATTGGATGGAAAAAATTGTGGGGTGGGCTGTTGATTAGTTATCAACAGGAAAAAAATTGATGTTAGAAGGTGCACACTATTTGATGTAGCTTAATATTGTTCCATCTCATTAAATGTACTTGGCATTCCATGTTTCTATGTTAGACAGCCTTCATTAACTAACTCTTTTGGCAAGTATAATGAGTTATAAATTCAGGTGACCTCATGTTACAAAGTGGACGTGGAAGAGGGAGAAGGCCAGGTATTCGTCCTAGACGACTTGTGTCATATGCATGTCGAGCCCACCGACCACACGGAGTTATCATCAGTTCATACCACAGCCCCGGAGATGTTGTTGAGTCCAGCTCTGATGACTCAACACAGCCTCCCAACCACGTTTGGGAGACTTCACCTGCGTTTCCAATCCCACAACCTGAGCCTAATAGAGAGGAAATTGGTAAAGTTAATTATTGTGTATTTTTAAAAAATTATTGAGTTTAATCATATAATTGTACAGTAGGAAAAGATTAAATATTGTGAATGAGATAATCTATTATTTTATATTGTCATATAGTTGGGGACGCACCGATGGTGCCTGTTGTCAATGAGGTACAGAATAAACATGGACATGGGCCGGCGAAGTGCACAGAATTTGAAAAGTTGAGGAAGCACAGGAAAATTCCCTTGAAGATAAACGATGGAGAAACCGCACCTTGTTGTGAGAACACATCCATGTTTACGACGCAGGTGACATGGATATTAAAACATCACTTGGACATGAGCTACACTAGATGGAGTCATGTACCCAAGTCGGAGAATGATGAGCTGATTGAACGTGTCTGGGTAAGACATTCAAACCTTCACTAAAATGTTTAAAAGTGGACGTAGTATAATGACTGACGTTGATATAATTTCGGGATATACATATGTAGGGTGACATCTTCATAGATTGGGAGCTGGATAATCATTGACTGGCAGTGTTTCGAAACAGCTGCGAAAGAGATTTAACGCCTTTCGCCATGAGTTGCATAAGAAGTACTTGGAATATGGCAGCCATGAAGAAGCGTTGGCGTCAGGGACTGGTTTGGTCGACCCAATTGTATGGGTAAAGCTATGTGGTCGACGAGGATCTGACGTCTTTAAGGTTAATGTCCATTATTTTGTATTTAGACTAAATACAATTAAGACATTACCAAATTGGTTTATTTTTTTGTGCACTTAGCTAACATTGGTTGTTATTGGCAAAACATATCAAGCCAAAATCTGGAGAACCGAAAGAGGCTTAATACTAATCACACTGCTGGGCGTAAATCATTTGTAAGGATCCTAGAGGAAAATGTAATATTCTACTTCAAGCCAAAATCGGGAGAACCGGAAGAGGCTTAATACTAATCACACTGTTGGGCGTAAATCATTTGTAAGGATTCTAGAGGAAAAGGTAATATTCTACTTTGGGTGGCATATGGTATTATGTGATCCCTAAAAGCATCCCTCATTAAAGATGTACCCAAGTTTAATTAATTTTGCATGGCTGGTTAGCAGTTTTTTTTACTTAGGATGCATTTCCTAGACAAAATTTATAAGCTGATTGATACATGTTCCACACACAAATATAGTGGGCTAAACAAGCAAATTTGATGGACTTCTAAAAGGAAGTTCATTGGTCTAAGAAGATGGATAAATTTGTGACACCTACCACTGAAGAAATCCATGTGAGTCTTCACAAAATTAGATTAAGCCACTACTACTGCACGCATTGATGCTTCCATTAGTTTGTATATAAAGTGATAAATGTGTAAAAAGCACACTCATGCCATTAACATTGTATATCTCCATGTGCAGAAATCCATGGTTGGGAAGATGGTTGATTTAGAACCTCTCGAACATACTGACGAGGCTGAAGCAACTGTCTTCAAAGAAGTACTTGGAAGTAGACTAGGATATGCACGAGGCCTAGGAGAGATGGTGATCCCTGAGTCTACAAGAGTCCGTGACCGTGAACGGGAGCAACAATACTTAGCTCTAGTGGCCAAATATAAAAAGGATGTAGAGATGTACAAGACTTAACTAGACGAGATGAGGGCAGACATGCGAGTGCTTGTGGAGAGACAAAATGAGACCGACAAGTTGTGGAGGAGTTTTTTTGCCAATTTCCCTAACACCACGGTGTCTGGCAGGGAGACTCAGTGAGCTGGTTACAGTTTATCGCATGGCAGTGATATTTTTTAGTATTTTGGGTGCATTTTGGTAGCTTGTTGGTGGATGGGTAGTATATATACATATATCAATAACAGTTTAAATATATAGTGTTTTTTGGTAGCTATCTCTTGGAGGTGTGCTTGGCTTTTGGCATATTAATCATGACTGCTATTTTGATAGGAGAAATCAGTTGCTAGTAATAGGAACGTAGGATTTTTGTCAAATATAGAAGGGGCAACACTATGTGGTATATTGGTAACTAGGTAAATACGAGAAATTGATCCACAACTTTTCCTGCACATATTTTGAGATTTTCTTGTGACAGGAGGCATGCACCCTAACTATAACAATGATGTTATACAGGTACAACAAAGGGCAGATTTCATATTAAATTGGGATAACAACGACGGTAACAATTGATGTGGGAGGCAAGGCTGTAGTCAAACTGGTATTCACAGATGGCCGACCACTTAAAGATAATAATTACTCCTTTAGTTTGGGGTCATTATAATGGCGTGATAGCTAGTGTGGAATACATATATATATATATATATATATATATATATAGATCATTTGGATGAAATTATAAGATATAACTGCTTGCCTCCTATAGAGTTGTGTTTTCTTATTTTCGTTTTGATTAGATTTCAAATCTCCTCCACACTACAAACTATGGTTCAACTTTAAAACTATTCATGCATTATGATTGGTGGCATGTAATCTAAATATACATGGGAAAAAGATAATACAATGGTGAGTGAAAAGCAAAAGCAATTTTGGAACATTTCATGTGTCTGATCATCATGCACATGGAATGTTCATGGAAGATCCCATGGTTTGTCTGGGATCTTTGGCTAGTAGATATTGGATGGAAAGTTTCTTGGGTATTTTTTTAATGTACATGCAGTGTGTTGTAATTAGGAACATCCTGAATGTGAAATTTAGATAAAAGCAGTAACTACTCTGCCATAAGACTTTCATAGGTATAGCTATGGTCATGAGATGTGGTGTTTAGATACTTATCTTTAATACAAGTTTTTAGAGCAAATTGTCAAGAAAAATGGTATGTCAGCATATATCAGCTTGCAAACATAGATGCACATCGTAGAGAACTGTATAAATTTCCTAGTGTCTGAGACTTTGGCGTAAAAGCATACTCTTGGGGTCATATTCATATACCAAAGTTGATGAAATCGTGGTGCCATTTGTCAAAAATGATATCGTTATGCATTATTGTACTCTCTATAAAGTTACTATATATATATAGTATTAGTGGACTATAGTCTAAGTTGTGTAGCCAATTGAAAACACAAACTGTAATGATGTTTAACAAGAATAAGAAAGAAGGATGACTTAATAAAATTAAATTACAACATCAGTGATTTAGAGGTGACAAAATAATGGGACTGAATAGAATATAATCTATAAATAAGCATAAACCCTACTTTAAAAAAAGGTCTAGAAACATATTAAAAAACTATAGTTTTAAAGTTATATTCGGCATTGTTATATGAGTAGGCATGTACTAATGCATGCCTTGACATCATCTTGAGGATTGCATCGTATGACAAGTGGTTTGATGCCTCACAGAGGAACAGAGTAAACTAGGGTAAACTGAAGATTTTTTTTGCATGGTTTGCAAGGTTTTTACAAGAAGCATGCCAAATTAATGTTGGGTAAATGTTGGGCGAAGATGCTACCTGGATTTTGATGGACAGTAGGTGTTCATTAGATAATCCACACAATCCTGCCAGTACGAGTAGCAGGTGTTGCTGCAAAGGGCATCTATTACTGAAAGAGAAAGCTGTAGTTCATTGAGTCCATGTGTAAGACTGAAATAGGATATCATATCTAATTGCTCAATGTAAACATATTTCTACATGTTTACTAACTGAATGCACCGGTGTATATAGTGTCTTAGGAAGTAAAAAATACATGATGTAAGTAACTTGGGGGCACCCAAATGACTGGTTTATTTACATGATGAATGAATGAGCACTTGTCTTAGCATGATGATGGTCCTTAATCATCTGCAGACAAAGGTTGGTGTTGAGATTAGATGTACAATATAGATTCAGCATGGGTGTGCATATATAACCATATACTTTATGAAATGTATTCTATTTATGTCAACTTGATGAAATGTATTCTATTTATACTTGATGAAGATTGGGTTGTAAATTAATGCTAATTTATATGATTACATTTTAATACAGTATTTGTTTAACATCCAAATGCATATGGATGGAAACAAATTTGGGGTATTGGTCCCAAATTTGTTGGGAAATAATTACTTAGAAGTAATTGTTTCCAAACCACAGAATTTATGCAAATAATCATGCTTATTTAAATAAGCATGAATATTATTTTTGCAATATACAGTTGTGTACAAAACATGCAGCCAAAAGTGCAACAAAAGTAGCAGTAAACTTTTGTGTTTAGACCCTATGTGCCTCGCAGATGCCAACCAAGAAAAATGAATATTTTATTACTGGGACTTAAATAGGATATTGCGACGAATTTTTTTAGATGCAAACTTCAGCACCTCAACAGCCATTTTACTGTCAGAACCTCAAAAATCGTTGCAAATGTACCTATTGTGGCGAAATTTGCAGCAAACGAGAATGCTTCCAGAACTGTCGACTCAATTGCGTCAAACATCAAGTCGCTAGGAAATCTACTATTGCGGCGAAATTATTGGTGCCACAACAACCATCTACTGCATATGAAACACAATTGCATCGAAACAAAAACTGTTGATAAAAACCTATTATGTCGATATACGAACGATTGGAAACTGCAATATAATTCAGAGTAGGCATTAGCGTCAATTTGGAGAATCGTCACAAAACACATTAGCAGCGAGAAATTAGCCTATTACGGCGATATGTATACGGTTGAAAATAACCGTTGCGGCGATTGAGGAGATTGGTCGAGAAAATGATCCACTATTTACAGTGAAGAGTTAACCTATTGCGACGAACATTTCTGTTGCAATTAACTTTTTTCAACGATTTAATGTGAGATCTTTACCGCCAATAGCGGCGATTATAGATGTACTTGTGTCGACCATAATTCGCCAGAAAAAGGTAACTAATTGCAACGATTTTTCTGGTTCGCTGATTTTGTGCAAAACAAAACACAAACAATTCCAACGAATGCGGCAATGGAAATAGCGACGAGAATGGGTATTTCCAGCTATTTCCCATAGTATTAGCAATGAAATGTGACGTTGGGAAAAGTCTTATTTCTTGTAGTATTCGTTGATAAAATTGACGATCAATGTAATAAACTCCACACCATTTTGATTTTTTTTTTAAGATTTTGAAAATATTATAGGACATTAGCACGACATTACTCTACAAGATAGAGAGTGTTAGTAAAAATCTTAAGTTCATAAATATATTCCCCCTAAATTTAAGACTTAATAGCAAATTGAATGTATTCTAAACTTCATGTACAGTCACTCGGTTGTGATGTTGCATAAACCAGACCCACTTTTACAAGAAAGGGATTTGGGATTTAATGCATGTGATGCTTGATCTAACGGCTTATCCAAAGATATCCAAAATTAGCCACTTGTAGACCTCGAGCGCGTAACCACCCATCCTACATCTCGTGTTGGGTTTGTGGAGCTTGGTTTATTTTTGTAGCGGTCCGATTTGGTAATCCGATCCGACAAGCATCATGCTTTTTTGGTGAAGTTTCAATTAGGCTTAGGCCATGGAGTGCAGATTTGGCAACGCTTTTGGGAAAAAAAAAATTTTGACCATGTTTGTAACTCGAGAAACGCAGTTCACTCAACGTTCGCATGACAAGTCGCTTGAGTGAAACTCATGCAGAGAGTTCACTCGAAGCTCGCTCGATCAAACACCAAACAGAGAATTCACTCGAGCGAGTAACCCAGAAATATGTACTTAAACCCTATAAATATGGGCGTAAGCACGTTGCCATGTAAGTTTTTATGTATTGTTTATTTTTCTCGTTGCCTACTACCTTAATGTAGCATCGTTGATAGAACTTGGTGGGTTTTTCCCCATCACCTCGTCCCCATATGGGCGGGTGGTTATAGTAGCATCCGCATTTCGTCCCTACCCACATTCATGATCGTCTACATCCGCTTGCCAAGAGGGCAGATGAAGACCACCACCATTCAGCCACCCGATGCAACAATAGATTATTTCCCAAAAGTTGTACAAAACCAACAAAAACCATACAAAAGCAACACCAATACCACAACCATGAAATCTCATGTGTACTCATATATATAGATCTATGAGGCAGCGATGTACTCGGATGAAGAACTCGTACAAAGAAATCTTAAATCCATGGCAGCTCATCGTGAGTTGCAGAGACTCATGCTAAGTCATGGTCATATGACTCATGTATTTGTAGATTATGCCTTGGTCTTAACCCACGACCACGGCTTGGCTGTGGGTTGAGATTCTAAGAAGAAGAAGAAGAATAAGAGGATTGAAGCCCGAGAAGAAAATAAAAAGAAGAGAAGAAGAAGAGAGAGGCGCCAGTGTGAGAGGGAGAGAAAGAGATGAAAAGAAGAGAAGAAAATGGAGAGAGAAGAAAGGAGCGGCTGTTCATCCAGTACCCGATTTTTTTTTTCAGTTTGAATGTTTTGATATTTTCAGAAATTGAACTCTTCTTTAGGCCGAATGAACAGACGTCTTCAAATCTCCAAAGATCTGGAACCTAGACGTCTTCTGAAATTCCTACAACCTTTTTGCATATCCAATTGCTCTCTAACACCTCCACCTCTCGAAAGAAATTCCAACGGAATATCTCGGCATCGCACCTCTCCTCTGTTTCCATCCTTTAATCCTCAAATTTTCTAGTTTAAAGGACTTGGAGTTTAGAAAACGAAACAAAGATCACGCCTTCCCTTGTTTGCTTTGGCTGCAACCCAAGACAACAACACTCGAGGGGACAACCTCATAATAGTATAAAACATAAATCTAGGTAAGTTATACCAATTGGTAAATGTATCAATTGGCGGTGGTTTCATCACGAAAGTCATCTAGGGGAGGATCAATCAGTACCTTAATCTCAGCCTTCCTCCGCAATTCCTGAAGCACCTTTGCAGACACTAATTTGCTCTCTAATACCTCCACCTCTCGCAACCTAGTCAAATTGCATAATTCCCATTGAAGCATGTTCATGTATAAAGACCTTTCTGAAACATTTAAAAAAAAAAAAAAAAAAGGTTCCGGCTCGGGTATTCCCGGGTTCCCAGTCTGGAATCCAGACGAACAGTTTTAAGAGCGACTAAAAAGTGAGAGAAAAAATAAATATTAAAGTTTACTTCATTTGTATTTACTTATTATTTTTCCCACTCTTTTCTCTTTTTTATTTTATTCCCTTCCATCATTCCTTAAGTCTCAAGTTTGATCATGTAGAATCTGTCATTTTCTCATTGAGCAAAAAGTACGAAATAAATCAAATTTACTACCTCTTACTACCCATTTACTACTTTCTTTATTTTTTTTATTATTTTTTTTACTTAATAGTTAAGGAAATGACTATTAGTGAAAATATATATTTTTTTAATTTTTTCTAAATGATTAAGAATGTTAAAAAAATATTTAAAAAAATAAAATCTCAAATACACTATAGAGTAGTAAATGGGTGGTAGGAGATAGTAAGTCTACCATTATCCTTTAATTTAGATATATCCTTATTTTTTATTAAAAAAAAAAAAAAAAAACCTATATATATTCTACGGGTGGGCGGGTGTGTACTCAACACACCCCCAACCTACATGTGAATTTTATCTAATAGTCACCTGCCCATATACCCGCACTTAGGATGGGCGAGTTGGGGAGGCTAATTGCCCAGAGCCCTATTTAAAACCCTTGGATCTAGATCTATAACTTCATGACGAGCTCACAACATTAAATTCTGCTTGTAGATGGTGTGGGCTTCAGTATCAAATATTTGATAGCACGCCTCTATCACTCAATGTACAAATTGCCAGCCTCACCTGCGATTTTCCATCATGTAAAGCCTCAAAGGACCACAAAAACCACTAATATGACTATTATGCTGAATTGCAAAGCTGAAATATTTTAGTTAGATTCAGATATGAATCCATAAACCTGGGTTTCTCCATAATACAGCTTGGAATAATTCTTGGTCAATATTCAACGGAGAACAACAGGTTAAAGCGACCTTCCTGGTTTTTGGTTGAAATTAAAGTTGACTTTCCTAGAGAAGTTTCATCAGAAACTACAGCTTATTTCTACCCAGCTACTTTCCTCGTATCCTCAATTACATTGACTTTGACCTCACCAGAATATACACACACACACCCCCAACTCTACGTAACGACTGTTCAAAGTCCCAAGAAAAGTAAATGGTTTTTTGTTTATAACAAAAAATATTCTAGCAAGCAATTTTTAAGACTCAGCTGAAGCCACAACACTCCAGGTGAGAGAGTTCCGAAACACAAGATGTAAGTTTGTGAAATTGACCTAAAAGTTATCAGCTGTCTTGTGATAGACCATAGAAATCACTATCAGCTTCGCAGTATATCTTCCATATCACTTGGTAAATGCCAAAACTATGTCTAAACCTTGTTTATGAGTAAAATTATGTCTGCAACCAATTGTGCAAAATATGAATTGCTTTCCAAATCATATAAATTCAGGAATTGGTTCATGTCAGCATCAAGCACCCCCCCCCCCCCCCCCCCCCCCCATCTCTCCAATGATGCCAATGTTTGAAGGAAGGGGGGTGGATGGGAAATTTCAGGATCTCGGTAAATACTCTCAGATCGCCAACAGAACTCGTTGGCATGCATAATGCAAATTAAAACTCAATCAATATCTATGATGCATCTTTAAACAAGCGTCCCCATTCAAGTAAATGCAACAATATATTCAACACATAACAAAAAATGGCTAAAAATATTAACTGTAGGCAGATCTCTACATACATGAGTTTTAAAGTTCATAAATAGCTCGTAAAAAATGAGATAAATATATAGTAGATACATTGTGATACTCTCCCCTGCTAATCTCTTTCTGATGCAAATCAAACTCAAAAGGAATAAAGATCTTTCACGAGTTATTCAGTTTCATTGAGAAATTTGAATAGCTCAAACAATAAAAATCTTCAATAGAATGCCAGCAGCTTGAGAAACAACAGACCAATTAGATGGAGATGAATTTGACTTTAAACTATATAAGATTACAGTCAAAATCTGACAAAAACACGAGAGTTCTTGCCTTAGATAGCCTACATCAAAATTTTCAATTGCTGTGATCCTACCTCCTTTTATGTTACAGCTCCGTTGAATTGTCCAGATGAGTTTTCTGGCCGTCCCAACATCACCCAAGGTAAAAGTTGTCCAAAAAATAATTATTGCAGCTGCTACAGGATCTATTATCAAAATATACTACAAGAGGGACATCAACGGATTGACAAACAAGAAAGATGAAATAAATACTACTATGATCAAAAGGACCTCCTACAGCAGTAGTGTTGTACATTACATATTCACAAAAACAGCTCTTATGAGTGGATGCGTCCATAAAAGATGCAATTCCTGATAAAGCAATGAGCTCACAAGCATAAGTTGCTATGACAAGGATTATTGGTCCCTCCATCTTGGACTTAGGATGGGAAAGAACCCTGAAGGGGATAATGGAAATAGGCCTGGAGAAGGTGGAGGTTGAGGACCTGGACCTAAAATCCCTGATTGTGCCATGGGAGAAAATGCAAAATTGGGTGTCAGCGGCGGAGGGAACTGAATCCCCGGTGAGTACAATGGATATGATGATCTAGGTGACCACAAATTCATGTAACCCGATGGGGATGGCAAGAGGAACTGAGAGATTGGGGAGGGTAAAAGGGCAGGGCCATTCAATTGCGGGGAAGGGAGATTAGGCATGGGTGGGGTAGGACCATTCACCCTAGGAGAAGGGAGAGCAGGCATGGGAGGATTAGGAAGTAAAGCAGTGGATGGTGGATGACCCTGAATTTGACCCGGAAATTGCAGTTGTGGTTGAGCTTGAGCTTGGTTACCCCTTGGACCTGGATCCATTATTGAATTCTGAAGATATCGCATGTAAGCCGAGATAGGAGACTCAGCTGTATTTGGCATATTTGCCCAAATTGAGTCCCCAGGTGTCAGTGGATGCAGCGGTGTGGGTGATGGCTGTCCAAACTGACCATGTCTGACAAAGCTATTATTGTACATCATTGGTGGAGGAGCTACAGGAACCGGCATCGGAGGGGGCATGGGAGGCCGGTTGATGGGCGTTAATGGGGGAGGCCGAATTTTCTGCAGCCGCATACTCTGGGGTTTTGGCAGGTTGTTCGGAGGTCTGGGCAGAGGTTCTTGAGAAGGTGAACCAGTAAGCTGCTGAACAATATTTCGAAAGTCGTTCTTGCTAATGTTGTAAACCTGCGGCTGAGGATGCTGCCTGGTGGGATTATTTGCAAAATTTGGTTGGTGCAAGGGACTCTTCCTTATATTTTTCCCCATTTTATTGACACCCAAATGATCATTATGCCTGTTCTTGGAATTATCCATTTGGTAAATCTATATACCTAAAACCCACAATAACAAAGAAATACTGCCTTTTGTATTGTCACGCAAAGTCAAACCATTCATATGCTTCAAAGCAGCAGCCAGAAATTTAAACTGCAGCTCAAATGCTAGCAATTTTTCAGAGAACCCAACCTCAATCTCCAACCATTTCGGAAAATCAAATATTTAGCTTTTTTCTACGCCCACAAACCATTCAAGGCTTGGAAAGACCCAAAACCTTATAATTCAAGCTCAAAACAACTTTGACTTGTTCACGGTGATGTAAGCACAGAACAAATCAACCCCACAAGAACAAATAGCAAACCCGATAAAGCTGAGAGTCAGAAGCAGAAAACATACCCTTTTCTTTGCTCAGTCGAATCAACAAAACCCAGATTAAATCAGCTTTGGTAAAGCCCAGGAATTCCTCAAATCCCAAGCTCAGATACTTGAGTTATACAAAATTATGAACCTGAAATCTGCAACAAGAATCCACCGGCCACCCCCACACAACCGAGAAGAAACCCCCCAAAATTATGACAAAAGGCGAACAGAAAATATTCTCAAGGCTCAATTCCAGGTCACCCAACAAGAAATTCTCTTCAGAGTGTACGAACACGGAAAAGAAAAATAGCAAACGCAAAGAAAGCAAGTGACAAGGAAGAGAGATGGATCAGGGATTGGAAAAATACGTCTCGAGTAGTGGAACTCAGCACCAAGGAGAATCCAACTGCATCTTCTTCTTGTTCTTCTCCCTTTCTCTCTAAACGAAATTAACGAATACGAAACCCTAGAGGTCGAGTTGAATGGATACTAAAATATAATTCTAAGTCAATGTTGAAACGAAACGAATGACTTGTAATTCATTCAGCTTAATAAAAATAAAAATAAAAATAAAAAAAATGACTTGTAATTCTATTTGGGAAAGAGAAGAGAATGGAATGGGGGACCTAGCAGTGGGACCGGCGGTGAGTCGGTGACGATAGGAATGCATAAGTTGATTCGTGACAAAACTGGTTTCCGGGTATGAGCGTTTCCCGAGAGCCACAGAGAGACCAGAAGTCGGTCAATCTGTCTGCACTCTGTACAGTTCGAACTTTTTAGGATAAAAAAAATTAGTAAAGTTATGCACAGTCGTTTAATGTATTATATTATATAATTATTTTTAAAAAAATTAAATTTATTATTAAAAAATTAAAAATTTTTTTATATAAATCTTTTATTTTTTTATTTTTTTAAATAATTATGCTGCAATTATATATTTACAACTGGCAACTATCATTTATCCAAAAAAAAAATTAAGGTGGATGATATATATAGTAAATTTTATAGTATTTATTATATATTTAATATGGTTCAAAATTAATATCAACAGTTTTAAGTATTGTTGGCCCTTTTTATTTTTTCAGTTTAACCTTTTTAAATTTATAAGATCTTTATTTGCAAAATTCATACGAGTAAGACTACTTTTTGTTTAAATTTTGTTATCATAGTTGTTAATGCAATGTATTATAAGTAGTTTTATATGGTAATAGAGTAGTATAACAATTTTATTCACAATATTATACATGAGAAATTATACTTGTAGTCGTGAGTGTGCAAGCGTCATGTAATCGTTTTGAAAAAAGTGAATAAATATAGGACTTACACGAAAATAAATTAATTTTTTAATAACAGATCTCACTTTTTTTCAAAGCGACTGCACGGCGTTTGTGCATTCCATAACTATATGTAGTATTACTCTATTATACATACTGAAAAATAGCTTCATTTGATCGGTATTTTTTTTAATTTAAATTTTAGATTTCGTATTTTAAAATCTACATCATTTTCTATAGCTGAGACATTAGTATATATATATATATATATATATATATAGTTACGTGAGTAAAATTGTAAGTATAAATAATATTTTTTTTATAACAATAAATTAAATGGTAACCACTCAAAACAAACGTGATAAAAGAATGACGATGACAAAATCTAATATAAGAAATAACATTTATAAATTCGTATATATAAACTCAAAATAGCAAATTAAATCATTAATAAACAACCTAACATGTTCATACGGAAAACCAATCTTTTTGGATGAGTTTAAGCAGACTTTTGTTAGTGATTTGATGCATAAACTTAAAGAGTAGTGCTACCCATAAGTCTCACACTCTACATACTCATTTAAAGACATGTCATTTTATCTTTTTATCATATTTTACTTACAAACATGTCTGGAATCATTTTCATTACGTAGATAAAAAGGTAAAATGACATATTTTTAAATGGGTGTGCATGGATATGGAGCTTATGTTTATAATTTTTCAAACTCAAAACAACAAAACGAAATACATTCAAATGTGAAACCAACCCGCAATGCATTCAAATCTTTTTTCTGTCTAGAATCATTTTGAACTATGATGATGTTAAAGTATTTTTTAATAGAGAAAATTTATTTATAAATTTTAATTTTTACGTAATCAGCACACTATTAATATTATGTTAAATTTATAATAGACCCCACTATAAGTGATGTGTTAACATACCAACTTATGTATAACAAAACTCTTCTTAATAAAAACGAAAACAATGAAATAGCTAGGCTATATAAATACCATAATGTCCATAAGGTTATTAAGTCCTCGGTCATGTGTATCAGAGCCGTATTGAATACACCATTGAATCATAAAAGGAAAATGAAAATGCTTTGTTTTTTCTTCCCCACCGGCATCCTCATGCCTAATAGTTTAAATCAAAGTTGGAAAAATAGGTGTTACATTGTATACATGTAAGAGAAATGATAATTGCAGTCGTGAGTGTGCAAGCGCCATGTAATCGGTTTGAAAAAAGTAAATAAATATGAGACCCACATGAAAAGAAATTAATTTTTTAATAGTGAACCTCACTCTTTTTCAAAACGACTTCACGGCATTTATGTATTTTACGACTGTATATAACATTACTCTTATACATATACAATCCAACGACTGTAATAAATCAAATCCAACTTAGACTTTAACCAAGAATAATTCAAGAAAGCAAAATCACAACTTTATTAATTAAGTAATATATATATTGGATTACACTTTTATATGAAAAATTAAATTTGTAAGTATGTCTGAACACATATGTCATGCTAATAGCACGAAAAGTGTGACTTTCACAAGCATCACAAATATAAAGACATTATTTATTATTCACCTTAACATGAAAAGTTCTATATGCACTACTTGATATGTGCGTGAAGATATTATAAAAAGTGTGACGTCCACAATAATAATCGCCAAGTACATATATATATATATATATATGTAATATATATGGGCACACATGAGAATTGGTGAATGATCAAAGGGGCGGCCTTCCTTGGGCCTATAAGTTAGGCAGATGGTGGAGTGGCGCCTATTGCTTTAAGGAAATTAATTTAAACATAATATTTTGTATAATACACTACACCATAATATTTTAAATAAAAAATATATTTATAAAACATCTTATAAAAATAACATAATTTTATAAAAATATTCTCATTTTATAAATCTTTTATAGAGTACCTGGATGTACGTACTTGGTTTAAGAATTCATTTTTTTTTTAACAATTATTTCAATTCATCTTATTTTATTTAATTATTATAATTTTTTTAAATTTTTACATAAATAAAAAATTTAATATTAAAAATTATATTTTAATAATATTTTATTTAATTTTTAATTTTAATTTCAACTCAACTAAACTAAACGTAAATACGTGTATGGGGTGAATGTAGCTTAAGAATACAGAAGTTCCACTTTATTCTATCTTATGCTTTGAATACTTTATTCTATCTTTTGCTTTAGCACATGGATGACGCAGCCTATCTAGAACCTAATCATTACCTTTGAAAATAGCGTCTCTCTTTTCAATTTTTCTTTCTTTTCTCGAGCACGAGACCAGAAATGATTCATAACATCATCCAATGCAATATTTACCACGGTTTGGATTACTGTAGCTATTCATTAATTCTTATATTATCTTATTTGATTTTATCTCAACATATAAACATTAGAAATATAATTATTTTTTAATTTTTTCATTTATTTATTACAAATTTTTAAACA
Source organism: Juglans mandshurica (assembly GCA_022457165.1). NCBI lineage: Eukaryota > Viridiplantae > Streptophyta > Magnoliopsida > Fagales > Juglandaceae > Juglans > Juglans mandshurica. The sequence goes on from CM039622.1 coordinate 25,369,119, forward strand.
AAATATAAAAAATAATTTAATTTTTTCAAATCCTAAAATAAAAATTATGTCATAATAATATTTTAATTTTATAATATTTTTATTTAACTTTTTATCTTTCATTTCTCAAAACTCTATAAAACATTTTAATTCAAATTATTTCACTACTATTCATACATCATCTCATCTCATCTCATCTTACTATTTAAACTAGGTCTAAGGTTGTGTTTGGTTGCTACCGTCTCAGATTATTTCACTATTATTCATAATCAATTCACTATTATTAATAAACAGTAAATTACTATTCACAAATTACTTATTATTATTCATAAATTATTTTACTAATATTCACAAATAATCAGAAATACTCGACCTCGTTTGTTTTCAGGAAACATCTCATCTCATATTATCTCACATCATCATTACAACTTTCCTAAATCCCCACACAAAATAAAATAAACAATTCAACTTTTTCAAATCTCAAAACAAAAATAAAATAAACAATTCAACTTTTTCAAATTCTAAAACAAAAATGAAATAAACAATTCAACTTTTTCAAATTCTAAAATAAAAATAATATTAAAAAATATATTCTAACAATATTTTATTCAACTTTTTAACTTTAATCTCAATTCATCTCATTTCTGATAACGGCCTATTCAGTCGTACTCCACCGGAAACAAACAACAAAAAATAGATTTTGATAATAAGAACATAAGCTACGTACATTAACTTGGTACAGATTTTACTGCTAATTGAAACGTTTGCTGATCATCATGCATGGTCAAAATTATACGTTTTATGTGAAAAAAAAATTTTGCCCATCATTTTCTACTCCACACACTAATATTTAATTTTTCATTTTTATCTTTTAATTTAAATACATACATATTGATGCGTAAATATATGTATTTAAATAAAATGATAAAAATAATAAATCACATCATGATGTGTGGTATGAGGATAATAAGTAGCATTTTTCTTCCTGTGAAATATAACGGTTAAAAGATAAACATGATTCCAAATGACACAAAAAAGAGCATGGAAAATGTGAAATCTTAGTTTCTCTATCTATTCAAGTCATTCTACTCATCATTTATACACCACACCACACACGACAATTGATTTTTTATTTTTTTTAGTTTTATTCTTGCTAAACTAAAGGAATTCTTCTACTCATTATCAATACACCACTCATTTGATAAGAAAAACAAAATAGAAAAAACATGTGTGGTGTTTAGTATGAAGGTGATAAAAATTGTGATTTCTTGAACTCATTCGGTTTTCAAAATAAATACACGAGGTAGCTTTCTCATTTTATTAGTATTTATAGGTTAAAAAAAGTCATTAAAAATTTATTTATGAATCGTTAAAGGCAATTGAAGATTGAACTATTTGTATTATGAGATTGTACTAAAAAGATTGTTTACTATGGAAATGATGTATCAAATAAGCGGGTTAGACTCTGAAACAACACGATTAATTAATTGTATTGATTGAGTTGATGTCAAATTGACTCGAATCTAATTAAGATCGATTAAGGTTTCGTTTGGTTCCTTAACTCCTTTTAACTTATTTTAACTTATCATTATAATTTTTTTAAATTTAAACACAAAATATAATAAACAATTCAAAATTTTCAAATCTTAAAATAATAATATTAAAAAATAATATTTTATTATCTCAACTCAACTCACTTCAATATCCTTCCAACAGGTGAGTGCCAAGTAAACTCTCCATTAACTTCCATGTGACCGCACATCAAGAGATCTGATGGCCCTCGCACGGAAACAAGAAAACTCATCCCTCGAGCCTATCGCATGGCCCTCTGCTCCCTTTGCAATCTTTAGCCCGGTAGAGTACTCGTAGACCATGGCAGGCTCGTTGAAGGCTTACCATTTCTCCCTAGAACAACACAACTTTTATTATGCAAGCAAGCAAACAAACAAAGGTGCCAGAGGCCAACTTTTATTATCCATTGAGATCGTTCTCCGAAAGTTGTCCAGGATCATACTTTACAATGTACATTAATAGAGAAAATGGCATCCGACCAGTAAGTATGCTAACAATTTAAGATATATTAATGAAAATGAAAATCATCCATAAGGGTATCGATAAAGACAAGGTTGATTTAAAAAATAAAATTAGAGGCTATTCAGGATCAAGGAACAACAAAAAATCTTGAAGTACCATGTATGGAAGGTTGTTCCTGGAGACAAAATGTTGATTGTTGGCATCAGCAGGCTAGAAGTTCTACTCGATCTGGTCAATTACTAGGCATCATTTCGTTTATAGGGGCATCGATGCAAGGCTAGGATGGAATGTATGGTGGAATCAGTACAGAAGGTTTGGTGTTCTATTAAATATTGGGTGTCTTGGGTTGCTTTAAAACTTAAGGAAGTAAGAGCACTTACTTGGTGAGATGAAGATATTTTACAGTGCTTTAAACTGCCTTTACAAGCTAATACGAAGGAGGTTGTAACTCAAGTCCAGTGGAAGTATCCTGTAACAAGGTTGGGTGAAGTTGAATGTGGATGGATGTTCCCTTGATAACCTAGGGCCATCAGGTGCGGGAGGTGTGATTCGGGATTTTGCAACTTCTACAAATCATAATTCCAACAATTATTCAAAGTTAATGGGATTACTCCATGGGTTGCAGCATATTGCTATGTTGGAACTGTCAAAAGTGAAGATTGAACTGGATTCCATGCTTGTTCTCAACTGGTTGAAAATACAACGATGTGGCCTTTGGTACATTAAAGATTATTGGGACAAAATCCAAACTCGTTTAGCTGGATTTACCGTTCCTTTATCTTATTGTTATAGAGAAATTAATTCAGTTACAGATGGTTAGCTAAAATGGGAGCTCAAGGTCTCATTGGTACATGGTCTTCGATGTCATATTTGCCATCCTTTATTAGAGGAAGCATTAGTTTAGATAGGGGGTTTGTTCTCCTCAGCCATAAGTGAGGAGGTCCTTTTATAATAAGTAGGTCTGTCTTCCAAGTTAAAAAAAAAAAAGAACAACAAAAAGCAAAAACCCAGTAGTAAATCTTCAACAATAAACCATATAAGGATATGACTGGTCAGAACTTAGAGAGAGAAAAGAAGAAGAAATGAAGAAAAACAAAGAAGAAAGACGAGAAAGAAGATGAGATTGAGATGAGGAAGAAGACGGGATCATATTCATGGGGATTGGTTGAGTTGGTGGGCGACCGAAATGGTGTTTCTACATAAATTTTAATTATCCAATGTGATGACCCTCATGTAATTTGGGTGGAATCGTTGATGTGGTAGACTACTATTGGAGGCTATTAAAGCCTTAAGAACGGACGAGCTGGTGCAAAGCGGAACTCTCAAGAGTATTGAGATCATTTAAGCAAATCCCAATTAGAATGCATTTTCGAAAGATATTTGAAATTTATAAATATATTATAAAAAAATATGATTACAAATACATTCATCTTCACTTGGCCTTGTTTTTTTTCACAACTCCTCTTAACTCATCTCATATAATCATTACAATTTTTTCAAATTTCTATACAAAAATAAAATAAACAATTTAATTTTTTTAAATCTCAAAATAAAAATAATATTAAAAAATATATTCTAACAATATTTTATTTAACATTTTAACTTTAATTTTAACTCATTTCATCTCATCTGCGAAAATAAACTAGACAAATAATATTAGATCATTTTTATAATAAAAGAATGTAAAATGATTTTTAATAGTCTTGTTTTATAAACAAAACATTTTTACTTTTCAACTCTTGTACGGAAGAGAGTGGAGAGGAAAAAAAAAAAAAAAAAACATGCATATTTTAAAAACAAAATGTTTGGGGTGAGAGAGGCTCGAACTCTCGACCTCAGGATTACTCAGATAGCTATGAGACCTACGCGCTAGCCAACTGCGCCACCACCCCATATGTTAAGCAATAGAATAAAAATTAAACATCATCTTTATAATGGTGAGGAGAAATCCCAGATCCTGTCTCGGTAACATCGGCTTGAAAAGCACAACCCTGTCTTTCGCAAGAACAAGTCCAAACAGTCACCACTTCTGCTTCCTCTTACAACCCCCCCTCCCCCTCTCTCTGCAATTCTTTTTTTTCCTTACTTATTCGGATCCATTTCGTCAAAATAGATCTGATCTGCATTTCTTAAGGTACCTTTTTGCTCCCCCGCCCCCACTACTTTCCCTTCCGAATTCATGCTTTTAATCGTGCTTAATTTTCATGTCACACTGCTGCATTTTTTGCTTTGATCTTTATATTCTGTATTGTCTCTGTTTCTTTCATCCATTAATTCACTTCCCTCCCTTTTCTATCTTGCGGTGGAAATATGTATTTTCATTGCTTTTGGTTTTCCATTTAAAACAAAACTTGCATGAATTCCAGCTATGGAAAATCTCAATGAAGTTCTTTCATGATTCTAAAAATAAAAACAATTTTAACGTTGCTGTTGTTGTTTTTTTTTTTAATCGCGATGGTGGCTAGAATGGTTGGGCTATTAATTTCTTTAGGACTACTGTTTAGGGTTCTCGGTATGAAGATCTAATTAGTATTGCCTAATTAACAATGGGCTGTCTCAAGTTCTGCATGTGTATAGTTATACGTGAAGAACACAAATCAGAGATGAATGGGTTCTTAAATATAGAAAGGAACTAATCCCCCCCCACCCCCCCTCCTTTTTTGAGGGGCGGCGAAATTATGAAGATGGCTTGAAATTGAATGCTGCTGATGTTTAGATTGAGGGACTTCTTGACTAGGTAACTTATATAGGTGAGCTAGTCATGTTGTTGAGTCGTTGACGAGCTCTTGGATCAATAACTTAGCTGTGATTTAAACTATTAATATTATAGATACCATAATATCATTACTCCATGATGCATAATATTATGCCCTAGTTAATACAGGTTCTATATATACCACAATTTCCATTGAGATGGAACCGTTAATTCTGATTGTTAATTATGCTTTGCATGGATCAATGTTGGGGAAAAATCCAAAGTCATAACCGAAATGGAAAATTGTATTACGCCATCACTTTATTACGTCATGTTATGATATCACAAAACTGGCTGTGTTACAAGGGATGATAGACACATTTCAAATGCTAAGAGCAAATGAAACCGTTTTTGGATGCGCCAATGAGCTTCATCTCAGATGGCATTTACTTAGCCCTTGAGAATGAAGTGGAGAGTGAGGTCATAAATTCGAGGCCAACTGGGTGCGTTATCAAACTTTATATTTGTCATTATTTAAAATAAAACTCTCTCATTTTTGTGGGGTTTCGGAGCCTCAAGTGTCTTAGTTTGTATATTCCCAATCCAATGGCGGCTGAGGTTCGTTTGGACGCTTAGAATATCTTAGAATTTTGTGGATAGTTGTGAAATGGTTTATGAATGGTAATGAAATAGTTTGAGTTAAGATGTTTTATTGGGTTTTGGGAAATGAGGGAAAAAGTTGAATAAAAATATTATAAAGTTAAAAAATTGTTTGAATATTTTTTTTAATATTTTTTTTTTTGAAATTTGAAAAAGTTGTATTGTTTTTTCTTTTGTTTTTTTTGGAAGTTTGGGAAATTTTTATTGGGTTTTGTGTTTGGATAATGATTAGGTAATGATTAGATGAAAAAGTTGAAGATTTGAAATTGAAAAGTGTTGTGTTTGAGTGATGTTTGGGAAAGCAATTATGAGAAGTTTTGAAAATATCTGAGAATATCTCATTACCCAAACAAGGCCTAGTCTAATTGTTTGATTACTTTTCTTGAAGGGACTACAACAATATCAGTAGTGCAAAGTGTAGTCCATTTCCAATCATTAAATTGCTACTCAATCTCATACCATGGCGATAAGTAATTAATTAACTTATGCATAACATTGACTGGTGATGATAAAAAAAGAAAATGAAGTTCTCTAGTGCCCTGGCTTCTTGGTCTCCATTGTTAGCTTCCATAAATTCAAGCACAAGTAAAAAGGATTTTGCTGACCACATTGTGGAGATAAATGTTATTGTCAATTTTTAGCCTTTTCGGATCATGCATGTGAGTTATGTTACTTTATTCAATGTCTATTTTTTCTTTTGGTGCTTATTAATTGAAGTTGATCCCAGATCATTTATACTTGCTATACTATTATGCTTATAAAAAAAAAATATTCATCCTTGTTATGGCATCTGGATGATGTGATCTTTTTTGTTAAGAGATTAGATGGTTGACAGAGTGTGATGATGGTGCAGTCACCAAATGGGCATTGCAGGGACTGGAAAAGCTAACTCTTATTGGTAAGAAATGTGAAGTGTTTTTCATCAGATTGGAAATGATACAGGGATTGATTGATTCGCTTCATTTTAGTTAGTTTCTTAATGCAGATGCTAACCTCTATCCAAAATGGAAAATGGGAAAAATTTGAACGCCACCGGAACACAAGATAGCTTTATGATGAAGCCCCATGACCAAAGACAGCGCACTAGAGGCCACCTTGATGTTATCACTCGTCGCCTGAAGAACCGAGAACGGCAACGTAGGTATAGGGCTCGGAAGCGGCTTGAAGCAGAAAGTAAGAAGTCTTGTGTTATAAATCAGTCAGCTCCACCACAAGTAGATTTACAACAAAACAAGACCCATAGCCCTTGTATGACCCGTGTGCATTGTAAACGAGATTGGAAAAAGGACGCAAGAAGGGCTCATACATCTAAGGATAAAGATGTCATACCTAATGGCACTGTTAAAATAACTAGTGAAAATCAGACGCCAAGCTTGCCATCTGGAATCAAGGCAGAACCATCATTTGAAAGTGGTCATTCTGAGATTTCCCGTAGCCTGGTCAATTCTGAAATGCATAGAACTATCGGTGTTCGAAGAGACTGGAAAGGAGATGCAAGAAAGAAAAAGTGCTAGAGTGGTTACCAACCTGTAGGGTGGGGTGCAACATCATACAATTAGAGTGTCAGATAACTCCTTATTGTGATGTTTCGGACAGTTCTGAAGTTTTAGTGGCTCAAAAAACTTGTGATGTTATTATGCTAACTGAAGAAGTTGTTTGTGGGAAAAGTTTTTGTTCTCAGTTTTTTCACTTTTTCAAAACCTTTGATGTTGCAGGTGAAGGGCATTCAGATTATGCCAAGGAAAGTTACCATTAGGTTACTGCCAGGTTCTGAAGGTGGGAGAATCCCGCTTTAGTTTGAAAGGCTGGTATCATATGGTCAAGAATGATCAGAATGTATGACGTAATTCATGTAAGATCAATAAACATGAATCATGAATATATGAAAAATAGTGTCTTGTTACTGCATTAAGGCCAAGTAAATTACGTTTCCATGTCATATCTTTGAATTTCAATTATTTTGATAAATCATAGGTGTATAACTGTTGTGTGGACTTTGTACTATATACTTCCATTTAAAATGTTAATTGTTCAAGTAAGTTGCTTTGGAACTCTCTAAATAAGGTCTTGTGAAAGAGCAAGGTGCTCTCTAAATATCCTTTGATCATCTTCTTTGTTTTTTAATGATTTATTCATTTAGTTATTTGTATTATTTTTGCAGGAGTAATTTATTTTTACCTGCAATACTATCTCCTCATTATTGATGGCCTCTCTTATAGCAATTATCTTGTCAAAAAGGAAATAAATCATCTTCTGTTTTCTGCAACAGTACCACGCCATCCCTAGATGTATTATCGGCCAACTAACTAGTATCTGGCAGAATGATGACGTGGACAGCAGCTGCGGTTAATATTAATATTTAAACATAAGTTCAGTATGTATCACTAACAAATCCTGAGTTTTATTATCTTAGGGGTATACCCCATAAAAGCAACTGTACATTCAGTCGTATTAAAGAATAGTGCTAGGCTACTGCTCAACAATGACAGCTGAGCGTGTCGTCTAGTATAAATTTATCTTTTTATTTTTTCATTATTTTTATTTTTATATTTTTTTAACATATTTAAATATTTTTAAAATATAAAAAATACACAATATACTAAAAATCATTTTCTTAATTATTAAGTAAACAATAAATAAATAAATAAATATATGAGCGGTCAAAATGAGGGGACAAACTTAGGTGGCATACTAGTATTTCTCATTAAAGAAAAGATTTGAAGTCAGAACCCTATTCCTATACAACACCAAAGGGCAACGGCAGGTGATAGTCAAACCAAACCATTACACTACAGCTGAGCATAGAAACAGTTCTAAGGATGAAGAATACTAATGGAAAGAGCATCATTATAGCCATGAAACCATTTCTATGGTTACCTAGATACATAAATACTGCTTTTCCCACAACAACATGACATCCTACATAAACATCGACATGGTGATCATATCTCAAACGGTGATTCTTGCCACTTTCTTTCCTTTTCTGGGATGAAGGCGCGAAAACTCTTGGCCACTTCTTGCATAAGACACTACGCAAGATTTTCCAACTAAAATATAAATAGCCATGCATCTAGAAAGGATCGAGTACGACTAATTATAGCCGAAAATATTTTGGAGTACAGGACCTAAATGAAACATCATTTTCATAACCACATTGATGATCCCATCCATCCCTAGATTCGACTTCAACCAGTGCATCTGTACATTGAAACATAATACTAATTAAGAAGAATAAGAATGTCACAAATTAATAGAAAAGAGGGATAAGACATAAGCAAAAGAAAGTTATAACCATGCATGCATGTATCAATATTTTCTCCCTTTCTTCTCTCCCCCATGTGCCAAATCCTCCAAGCTCCAATCCCTTCTCATCCCACAGCTCCTCACCAACCGGGGCTCTGTGCCACCTCCAAATCCAACAACTCCTTCACTATAATTCCGACGATGACCCAGCCTTACCTTCTTCTCTCTCGGCTTTACAAATCCACTTCTCATATTCTCGTAAGATAGTGGATGAATGTTCCCTGACAAGAACCTGATCTCCACCTTTACACAACAACATTCCCCTCTAGATTTTTCTCGGTCAAATTCTATCTCAGACTCCGATATATTACTCTCCTTATACTTGCATGTAAGGCAATTTAGGTGCATGGCTATATATGATATATATATATATATATGTGTGTATGTATGTATGTATGTATATATGTATGTATCCCAAGAAATTAGTAGGGTTGTTGTCAATGGGGAAGGAAGCTGGGAGGAGCTGGAGGATGAGGTCAAGTTTTAGGCTTGTGGTTGAAGCTTTAAAGGCTTGAAACGGGAAGAAGATGACAACAAGAGAAGAGATATTGGAATATAAAGATGTGAGGTATGAAATTGGTCTTGGTTGTTAGGATCATGGAAAAATGACAACCGGAAAGACAGCTTAACCAGATCTTATTTTGGCTTTCAAGTTTCAACAACTTTTGCCATAGACCAATCCAATGGTATAAGATACGAATTTTAGGGTGCTATGTTTGTAAGAAGTCCTAATTTGGGGTTCATATATTAATATAGGATTGAAGAAGCATGTTTATCCAAATCAAATAAAGAAAAGAAAAGAAAAGGCTGATAAAAAAAAATAAAGATAGATAAAAAAAAAAAAAAAAAAAAATTCAATCATAATAAGGTCTTAGAGAGTGGTAAATTCAATAGTCTATGTGATTTTGTTGTTTGGTGGTGGGTTTTTACCCATTTTTCTATAAATATAATGACCAAGGACCATATACTTGTTATTTTTTAAGAAATTAAAGGGAACAATGAGGTTAATTGTGTACATATTTGGTTGGTTTAATTATTATATCTTGTTGTATCGATATATATATATATATATATATATGTAAATATATATATATATGTATGTATGTAAATATATATATATGTATGTAAATATATATATATATATAATTCATCACAAAAAATTTCTTATTTGCTGTTAATTATTTCCTACAAAAATAATTATTTTCTGTCAAAATGAGTCTATTTTTATCACAAATAACTCATATAAATGCTCATTTTTCTTGTGAGAATCTTAAATAAAGCAAATGGCATTACAGTTACAATATTCCTCCAATTATTCGAATAGTATAGAAATTTTGATAAACGTGTCCAAATAATTAAATTAGTTCAAGAAATAAAAAATTATCCGCAACGGCTAGATTTATCCATCCCAAACAATCAATTTCAAGAATAAGAGCAAGAATTGCAATTTCTTTCCAGTAAATTGCCCCCAAAGAATGCTCTTGTTGTACATTCCGGCCACCACATGAACGATAAAAATCAATGGAAAATTTGAAGTGAGGTGTATATCCATAATTTTTCCATGATCCTAGCGTAAATTTTGGTGTAACTAGAGGCACTACAACAGGAGTACCATTTTTCTACGGTGTGCAATCTCCAAAAAAAAAGTCTCAAAACGGTGGCAAAAATCCATTTCGAGCATGTTTGTTTTGCCAAGAACACAATCAAACTCACTTATGTCAGGTGTTGTCGCAACGAGTTCATGGCAAGAAAGGATGGCTTTTCCCAACGAGATGCACACTAGGAAAAAAATTGGAATAGTTTTCTGTGGGAATTATTGGCTAGAAAAATTTGGGACCATGAATCTGTGATGATCCACTTGGTGGCAAAATTTTGTTCCTAATTGACACTAACTACGCATTGAATCAGGATGGATACAAATAAAACCCAGTAAATCTGAAACAATTAGAACATCAATTTGGAGGATTGTTGTCATTGTGCAACCTTTACAATTTACTTGTCCATTTTTCTCGCTTCCACTAAATTCAATCTAGATAGATATTGTATTGTATATTCTCATTGAGTTTTCACATAATTAGAGCTTACATTTAGAAAATATTCTTGTATGAAATTTGTTATAATTATGCACGCCTTATTATCCTACAAGTGCTATAGTGCATAAATTATCACGCATCCAATGATTAGTAGAAATAATTTAGGTTAAGACTTTACACATTATATATAAAATTTGAGAAATGTTACGTACAACCAACATATACAATCTTTGTGCAACTGGCTGACACAACTGGGACTCACTTATCACTTTCTTCCTCCCTCCCTCTTTCTCTCCCCTTTCATTTTTTCGTCTGTCAAAAAATTTAAAAACTCGATTTAGTGCTTCTCTCCTATAAGATTGACTACGTCTCTGCGTTTCATCACCCAGTCGTTCTTCTTTGCAGAGTGTTCCAGCGACCCAAATCTCTCAAACAACCTTTTTTTTTTTTGTTTTAATACTCAATTATAAGTATTCCATAACAATGACAACAATCAGAAAATGATAATTTGTAAATAATCTTCAAGCATTTGAAGCAAAAAAATTCATACTTCTGTCATTGAACTCGGGTTTAAACATTACATATAACTAAAACTGAAAATCAAGAGGTTCTTCACACTTAAAAACACAAATCATATCATGCTTCAGCCAAAGTCTTTGCTCTTGTGGAATAGACGGACGAAACCCTTCAGCAATACTGCAAGAAAAAATAGAATCCATCCAAAATCATATCAGATTAGGAAACAATCAGAACCCAACAATTAGAGTAGGACAATAAACTCGTTAGAAAAATAATACTTTATTGAAGCCAATTTCCTTGGCGTTGCTGCGGAAGCATTGCCTATCAAGCAAAGAAAAAGGCAACACAAAATTAAAGTTAGTACCTTCAAACTTTTTAAGCTAATCCCAAACCACGTACAAAATCACAACTAGAGGAATGAGCCCTAAAAATCTAATGCATGGAAACTAATTCCTTTTAAAAATCCATCCACAAAAACTAATTCCTTTTAAATCTAATCCATGAGCTTGTTTTGTGTCTCAGCGAAAGGGGAAATTGGAGAGAGCTGCAGAAGTAAGAGAGCAAGAGGCTTTGAGAGAAAGGAAACGAAATGGAGAGAGAGAGAGAGAGAGAAAGAAAAGAAAACTTGTATTAAATGAGCCGCTGGTTGTGCGCCGGTTTCACCACGCGATTGTAAGAAGTATTTCTCATAAAATTTTGACCATGTCAAAGATGTATATAGTAACTTTAACAATCTAATTTAAACATTCATAAATTAGTTTTAGTTCCCACAATTGCTGATACTTGCTATTTTAACATACCAGTAGTCCTACAATTTCTATATACTTGCACAAAGGAAATTCTATAATTGTTATTAGGATCTTGGCTAGCACAACCAAATCAGTTGCAATACATCATGAATTGACCTAGTGCAATACACAACAATTGTATAAGATCAGATCTTGAACATTGATATCTTACATTTTCTAAAACAATATTAAAGTTTCTGACCACCGAATTAAGTATCCTCGAGGAGAAACTTCAATGCCCAATCAACTACATAGCAAAAGAAAAATTTGGGTAGAATCTTATAATCTGCTTGTAGTCTCCTTACACTGCAACAAGCTACTTCATATGAGGTTATTGGATCCATTGGGCCATATGATATTCATTGTAGGATTTTTTTGTGTTTCACATTTATACTGTTACAATAAGTTTATATAAAACATGTCAATAATATATAAGCCTAAATTTTTATGTTGTGGCAATCCATATTATAATAGATTTTTAATTCTTGAACTTTTATTGTATTTTACTGTTTGCAGGTCCATCAACAGCCTTTCGAGTATAACAATATGGAATTTCCAACAACACTAACAATGCCTTGCCTTTACAAACATACTTATTCCAATCTTCAGATCAAATAAATTAATGAATATGACCTAATTTATGTAATATGCCCATAACATATTAAACACATCAAAAATAGCATGCAATCAACATATCACCAATATTCATAAGCATAATCACAACTTACAAAACATGGTTGACAAATAAGAATATGAATGTCATTCAAAAGAGAATATCATAAATATGAAATTATAACATATATCAATAAATCTCACCCCTTTTGCCAAACCCGCTCTATCAACTGCAGAATTCCAAATTGTGGTGAACAAAAGTAGGATTTTGAAGTCCAAGAAACAAAAAGAGTAACTACTGGCATTAGTGTGGCTAAGGATCTCATGAAATCTCTCTTTGATACTCTAACTCTGAGATTCGAACATTTACAAGTTGTCATATTACTGCATATGGTCCCTTATAACCATCAAACCACCTTGAATTTCAACCCGATATTGGTGGATTTTTGCATTTTTTTCTTATTTTTTTCATTTTCCTCAGCATGATATTCATATTTTCATTGAGAATTCCAGACATTTTAGAAGAATCAAGAATAACATAGTGGCTCAAGCCCTTCAAATAACCTAAACTATTGCCCAACTTACTCATCCTCCAGTTGTGAACGGAATTGGACTACATTTGATTAAATTCACACAAAGAGACGTAATAATCTAGCTCAAAAAAGGCTTAATAATCTTGTTTATGAACTTTATAATTTAAGGCTTAGAGTGAAACAATTTAGAAGAAGAAAAACTTATGATGCCATCACAACACACTCATTACATAGGAATCCATCGGACGGATGGATTCAGGGAGATGATCATTCAAATGTTGAAGAAGCCGAGGTATAATAGATGTCATATTATTGTCAATATTGAATATGATATAATAATATGTACTCATAACTCCATATATCCAGGATCCAACTAATGATACAAATATTATGTTTGAGAATGATGGTTATCTAAACAAAAGTGATCCAAACTCTTATGTTGAAGGTGGATCTTCTTTTGCGCATGATGGGACAAATGTAGAATTTGACTTAACGGATGAGCATTAATCTACACATGACTTGGTAGATTCAAGATAAGACTTAGATGACGACGACGACGACGACGATTGTGCCGACTTAGTGCTATAAATTTCAAACTTTATATTTATACTTTATATCTTTTGAAATTGAACAAAAAAAATGATATGATTGGGGATATGATTTTATTACACGTTTCAAATCAAAGACTTTAGTTTAATATTTCTTAAAGGTTTTGTTTCCAACTTGTTGGATTTATCATTTATATAATATTCTAATAAAGTTATTCAATTTCAATGAATCAGTATTTCTAACTTATTTGTATATCATTTTTTAGAGTCTTTGGAGTAAAATGTATAGATATATATATATATACTAAATCGTTTCGAGCCTTGTGGAAAGCCCTATTATTCATTAAAATATTGTTCAATAATATATTGATTACATTGTGCAGTAATACTTACCTGGAATGATGCACTCACCCACGAATTGCATAACCACTCCCAAACTGGCTTATTTACCAATGAAACCTCCATTAGCTAGTGCTTCCTCATGTGTTGAATATTCCAAGTATTTCAAGCGTAGCAAGTAATAAAGCTCATTACATGAACGACATAGCTGATTTTTCACTGTCCAACGATGTTTTTTCTTGGTCTAATCCAATACTAAGTCAGCCTATGAATGCCATTCTGTTAAAAAAACCATGTACCCTATTTATATTTGCATCTAAAAGACATGATAGATATAATTTAAGCATTCAAAATCAAATGACATACTCTAGCTCACATGACTTATTTTTGCATAATGTTGCATGATGGGCCTATTTTGCCATCTTTGATATCCAGTGGTATCTTGATTAACTTTCGTAATTTTTTAAAGTCTATCTCTTTGGCTACACTCGTACCAAATTTACAAGTCTTTGGTACTATAAGAAAATCACACATATTGACATATTAATGCAGAACATTATTGCCTCAAACCTCTCATGAAGTCCATCTTACATGACTTATTTTTGCATAATGTTGCATGATGGATTTATTTTACCATCTTTGATATCCAGTGATATCTTGATTAACTTTCACAACCTTTCAAAGTCTATCTCTTTGGTTACACTCATACCACATTTACAAGTCTTTGGTACTATAGGAAAAGCACACATATTGACATATTAATGTAGAATATTATTGCCTCAAACCTCTCATGAAGTGTTTATCAAAGACTTAAAAGTAGTTTATAAGTTTACTTACGGTCCTCAGTTGTATTCATCTCTGTCTTATTAGAGTGATGTAAGAATGTATTGCAAACAAAATTTAGAGGTTAAGTGGAGTCATGAAATGATGATTCAAGATCATCTCTCAATATCCTTGATGTAACTTTTAATTCTCAGGCTCGTCCGATGGGGGATTGTTATGGTGCTTGTCTAACTTTTCCTCGACATTTTTTTATTTTTGACTGAACCATATTTGAAGCACAAGAACCTCTTGTGGCTTATCTTTAACAAGCTAGTTAACTATAGATAAATCAGCTGGAGAAGGAAGTTGAACATAATGAAGGTAGCCCAATCTACTGCAGAAATACATTTTCTTTGAACAAGTAACAAGTTGACTTTTTAGGTGTTTTTAACCGACTCGAGTGTTGTGTTAATGTGTTGTGATATAATGACAAGGATATCCACGGAACATATCTCCTTGCAAGATGTATGGCACATATACTTATAATAGTACTGATCTGGTTTTCAACATATGTGACAGATCTTATGCTTGGATAGTTGTCAGTAATAATTTTGGTGCTTTTCTTTTTTCTTTCTATCGTGCAAGTGCAGCTAGTATATGTAATACCTAACCTAATAATTTCTTTTAGTAAAAGCCCCAAGCCTCCAAGTCCAACGTCATTTTTAAGCCCATATAAAAATTAATCCAAGTGTGCACCTAAGTGAAACAGGTTCTTTTCAAATTCTAAACATAAAGATTTCTTCTTCTTCTTCTTCTTCTTCTTCTTCTTCTATCCATTAAAATAATACACACACAATGCCGATTATCTCTAGAAAGATTCAAGTGATGCCAACCTTTCGAATTAAGTCCATTGTTGTCGTTCGAAACAGATCTCTCTAATAAATTTCATCCATCGGTTTTTCTCTCTCAAATTAGTGGTATTTTCCCTATCAATACCCCAACTTCAAAGTCTTCCACTCTACCCCAACTTAGTGTAATGCTGCTAACTAGCATATGTTTTAGTTTTTGTTTGCTTACTATAAAGCTGTTAAACATCACATGTTTAGTGTTCTTGTTTGCATGATGTAATGCAGTTAAGTTTGTAACAACAGAACCCCCTCATTTATATCCAGAGCATAATCTCTAGAAAAAAAATGATTCGACCTTTGTTAATATCTTTATGGGCATATGTTGTTGTGTTGAGGTATAGAGTAGTCTTTTAGTTCTTAGTGTTACAAGGAAAAAAATTAGAAGTCTATGGTAGCATTATGAATTTGGTAACAGAGAAGGAAATTAGTTATTGTTTTTGTTTTGTTTTTATGATGTGTTGGCGAGGGTAATCATTACCTGGTTGTTATAGTGGGAATCAACTTTAGATAACTGCATGTTTTGTTGTTGGAATGAATATGGTTAGACATATATTAATAAGTTCAAAATATTGTAGTACTAGTTATTTTAGATCATTGGTTTTTGAGAAATATGAGCATAAATTGGTTGGTTATAGAGAGTATAATATGAAGCCTAAAGGTCCAAAAAATGCAAATGTATTAATCTCATAAATTGTATTGTATAAGAGTGTTGGGTTCTTATTTTTGTTTTGCAAAGAGCGACGTGCCTAAATTTTATAAAATGTATTAATCTTTTATTTAGTTTGTGAGTGATATTATTGCCTTTATCAAGTGGCAATTCATGTACCGAGGCAAATATGTTTAATTAATCTAGCATTTTAATTAAATATTTTTGGGCACTATATTTTATTAAACAAGTATAAAACGACATTGTTCATTAAATCATTTTTACATTGCATAATGAATGTTAGAACATCTCCAAGCAAATTAGTATCTCATGAAATGTGTAATATAAGCCTAAAAGAAGATAATGGTTTCATAGCATGTACTTTTTATGTAAGTTGTCATGGCATATTCATAGATGATTATTTTTTAAACTTCATGTGAACTATGATATGGTTACGTTAAATGATATGAGTTTTATGTTAGTACGGTACCATTGCTAAATTATGTTTAGGAGGATAACTACACTGAAAGACTTTGAGAAAGTGTAGACCAACTCAGTGAGAAAGGTATGAGGATGATAATTACTAAAAGACATTGAGAAAGTGTAGACCCTAAACTAAGAAGTGAATAGGAATGATAACTATACCGAAAAACTTTGGGAAGGAGAAGATCCCGAATGGAGAGAAGTTTATAAAAATAATAGCTACCCTTGGAAAGGGTAGTTCCCTATGTGGAGAAAAATTCTTGAAATTTATTCTTTACGTAGTACAAGGTTTTCAATTTATGGTTAATACTATGATTTCATTTATACTTTTGAATTTACAATTTATTTTCATTTATAAATGAGGCTAATATGTTACATCCAGCTTAATCAATCATACTTACGAGCCATGGACTTACCTTCCACCTGTAAAATTTCTTATTTTACAAATATTAAAGAGAAGCTTGCCAATAAGGAGTTCTAGAGAACACGTGGGAGATATAGAATTAAAACTATGATGTATTTAGAGATTACTAGTTTAGCCTAGTTGTCAATTTCTTGATATTGATTTGTTGTATGTGTACCAATATTAATGTCTGGTTATTAGTTGTGAATATTAAATGTTTGACATCACCATTTATATCAGTGGTCTTTCTATTTAGAAGAACATGCCTAATATACTTCTAGTTGATGAGACTCACATATCCAAAGAGCTACAATTTTACAAATTTCCTTACTGAAAGAATGATTCAAAAAATCATTGTCCTAGGTCCCAATAAAATTCCAATGCATACGTCATATTGTGAAGGACTTTACACAAGTGTGAAGGGTGGGTCAACTGCAAGATAGCTATAATTATGTACTCTACTGATATGAGCAGTATGATAGCGATGATGGTAAAAACTTCCATAAAAAAAATGTATTCATGCAATATTTTATTTTGGTTTCACATTATTTATGTATTGCCTCTACACACTCTCATGTTGGTTTTGATGTGGAGAGTTTGGTTAGTATATATTTTGTTATATTGAATTGCAACGACTTGATTTTATGAGCAGAACGTATGATGGTTTAATCATTCAAATGGATATGAACGGAATATGTATTTATCCCGTCCAATTGTTTGGTGCAGTCAGTAACTTTATGTGCAATGAAGATGAGATGATTTTCAAGTTTGATAATATTTCTGACTATTTTTCAAGCAACGCATCAAGATTGACATTGATCCATAGGTTGTAAAAGACTCAAGAAAGCCTACTTGTAGGTGAAATCTTCAAACTATCTATAAAATATTATCTTCCTAAACTAGTTTGAGTTATGCTTACAACACGTAGATGTCCAATTACCTATGTCTCCTTGAAACTTCAGTTACCTATGACTTTATGAAGCTTGAGTTATCTTCTTAAACTAGCTTGAATGTCATATAAGCTTCAACCTCAATTACTTATGACTTCATAAAGCTTGAGTTATGCTTAGAACATGTAGGTAGCAGGTCCAACCCCACAATGATAATGATAATTACCACATTGTTGAGTTAATAATGCTTACATGTCCGAATTAATTATAACTATTTTTCAAGACAACATTGGCTCGCATAAGAATAAGGTGATACTATAGAAAAAATATATAGAAATATTTATCATAAAAGATTAAAGTGTCACCAAATCCCAGTACAAGAATCATACCATAATAAGCAGAAGCTCTTTGGATCCCACCAGTTGTGGGTGATTACCTTTAAACTTATGAAGCACTTGAGCTTGATTATAACCATGACCACCAGCTCATTCAATAATTTTCAAATTCTACATATCAAGTAGTCAAGCATAGCTTCAGAGACTATTTACATGCAAAACATTTGTGCAATAGTGTAGTTAAGTAGCTTCATGAAATAGGTTTAGTTATAACCAAACTGCTAATGTTAAAAAGCTGTAAAATGAGTAAAATAATAAATAGACAACTTGCTTCGATGCATACCATCATCAGACGAAGTTCAAAAGTCAATCTGAAGGTTGTCTTCACTGCTATTACTATTGCTATCATCGTTTTCATCCTCTTCCTCATCGATGAAGTCATCATCAATGCCAAGGTCCTTTCTTCATGATGGGATATTGCGTCTTCCAGTATTGTGAATTCAGCAATATGAAGTGGTTCTCCATCAGACCTATGCAAGGGATTCCTTATGCCATTGCCATCATATTAGGGGTCAACTTCTCTATAAGAAGGTTCATTCTCTTGAATAGTATCATTCTATAATAAACCCTCATCATCATCATCGTCATTGACCAATGGTATAATTATATGTTCATGTTGGTCACCTTTTATATCATGAACCAATTACTACCCAAACTAGTGTCTTTAAGATAAAACACTTGACAGGCAAGGGCGAATGGCTCATTCGTATACCATTTTCGAGAAGTGTTGACAATAGTTAGATGGTCACCAACACGTATTCCTCTTTTCCTATCACTGATATCAAACCAGTCACATTTGAACATTTGACATCATCCCATATAGCGTAATTGCAATATGTCAAACAACACACCGTATAAATCAACAAGCTTTGAGCGTGTTCACCATTAACAACCACCCCATTATATTCTAGATTTGGAAATATTGTCCCAGTTCTTTGTGTGGAACAACATTCCATTAATTATGCAAGCAGTATACGAAGCAACCCGTGGATCTAGTCCACATGCATGAGAATATATATTTTTAGAGACTGCATCATAATTTGCTGAACACAATTGCTGAATCTGTGAGTAGTATAACAAGTCTGTTAGAAATGATATTCTTGCTTAAATTGAGAATAATAAACGTGGCATAGAAATATAAAGGTAACCTAGACGTGTGCGAAACCAACTTGAAAATTCGATTTAATGTCTACACTCTACATTATTGGTGCAACTATCTTTCATCTTGGTGTAGTGCTCATTACAGATCCAAAATAATATAAGTATATTCAGAAATATTTAACTAATGCTATATTTATAAAGTATAGGTAATGGAATACCCAATATACTTTAGGTATTGTCCAATCTCTGCACAATTATTAAACTTCTAACACTTTGTCTTTGCAAGTAGAGTCTCATCCAATTAATTGGAGATTAGCAAGCCCAAAAGATGTGCCTTTTGTGAGAAAATAGACAATTTTTCATATTCGATTCCTTATTGAACCGAAAAATCGACTTGACCAGATCAATAATCTTATTGGTCGATCTCGAGGTGTATTTTTTGGACCTGACTGTACCGAGACCGACTGAATGTATATATTTTTTAAATATTTATATATATAATATATTATTTTATATAATAGTTGTATAAGTTAATTATGTAATTTTCATCCAAGGGATCACCATTGACCATATATATAATGAAATTATTTAATATTCATTAATCATATATAAAATGTTAAAAATATCACTTAATTTTAATTTTACTAATTTAATTAATTTTTTTTTCTTAATCTTTCTATCAAGAAAAAAAAAAGAGGAAAAAAATGTTCATGGACCAAAGATGGCTGAATGGAGTGACCAGACTAATTACACTCCTGATTGCGGCAAATTGGCCTCTACGGTAAAATAAACTGCGGCAAAAGGATAGTCTGTGTAGTGAGGGTCGGGTAAGTTCATTTAAAGCAATACTATTTTTCATCTTAAACTTTGTATCAAATGTTTGATCTGGATAGAGTATAGCATAAGCTTATTTTCTTACCCCAAGGGGGCAGTTTATTGCTAAGGCATAATATAGAAAATGAAATTTATCTTTTTCCATCAATTTAAATTTTTGGAATAAATAATAATTTAATAAGGTACTCATCGAAGCAAGAGTCACGAGTTTGAAGTTACTTCACCCTATTTAATTTAAGAGGCATGTTAGGTACAAGCAGTTTGGCGCACCAAACTGCGTACCAACACTCACATATTTTTTTTATTGAAAGAAAAATAAAAGAAAAAAATTTAGAGAGAATAAGAAGGTCCTTTGTCTTACAAAAATAATTTTCGTCTTCAATTCGTACTGTTTTATTAAACAGATGCATTACATTTAACATCGGTGCTCGGTTTGGTGTTTGAAATCACTTGCAAGAAGACTTTTTCTTAATTTAATATTCTAGGAAGTATTGAGAATAATATAAATATGTAATTAAATTAAGTGATTTAACATTTATACATAAGGACAATAAGCAAAAAGGTTCGCCCAATTTATGGGTAAGTCTAAAAAAAGGTGTTCTGAAAATTGGTTGTTGGGCTTGAAACTGATGGAAGCCCAATCATGGCTGGAGTCCACAGGTGAACGTGTTTTCACTTTGCACCCAGCTATTGCTTGTTGGATTTCCTTGAGCCTGCAAAGCAGTTCACTTGGCATAATTGGTAAGCTTCCTACATTGAAAGAGGAGTGTTAATTCTACTGCTGAATGGTAATACTGACAGTCAATTGAATCTGCATAAGAGAGTAGTATTGCTAATTTGGTACGAAAAATTCACAAGATTTTTTAGGAGCCTAAGGTTTACCTCCTACTAGAAAGCAAAACCACTAGATTATATTGAAAAGGGAGCAAAACTGTATGGTTGCAGAAAACCTTTCTGTCAAAAGTTTGAAACTGAAGATTGTTTGAGAGCTCTTAAAGTCAGGGATCATTTGGGTCTGGTTTGTATAGCAAAGTCTTCCTAACTCATCTCATCTCATCTCAATATCCAAACACCACAAACATAAACACTTTTCAATTTCAAATTTTTAATTTTTTTCATCAAATCATTACCTAATTATTACAACTTTTTCAAATTTCCAAACTAAATATAAAAAATAATTCAAGATTTTCAAATCTCAAAACAAAAATAATATTAAAAAATAATATTATAATAATATTTTAACTTTATAATATTTTTACTCAAATTTTTTTCTATTTTTTCAAAATTTCATAAAACATTTAACTCACATTTCAGTACTATTCATAAATTATTTTACTACTATTCACAGATCATCTCATTTGTGAAATGAGGTTGTCTCTATACGTACTGTTTCTGACAGCTTTTTGTAATATTCCTTCTGGTTGAATGAAACAATATCTTATTGTGAACAAGGAAAACAAGTCAGTTCTTTGCAAATCTGAGATATACAATGATGGGAGGAATGCAACGTAGAAGTCCATCTTTTTCCATAAACAACCATCAAGCATGGTAAACATGGCGTTTTGCAAGCTGCAGGGCCAGTTGTAACTTCCTTGATCTTTTATGATATGCTTGCTTAAAATGTGCAACTTCCTTAATTCTTTTATGATATACTTGCGTAAAATCATATGCTTACTTAAAAATGTCACAATATTCCTGCATATATAAAAATATTCAGAAGAGTGGGATCAGAGAGATCAGAATCAAGTGCTAATTATAAGATAGTTCATGATGGCTTGCAATGAGAGTACAATTAATACGAGAATATGACCTGAATTAGAACCCTTTGAACTTTATTTTATAATATGAGAATATCTTATAAAACTATATCTTGATTTTAAATTAATCAAATAAAAAAACTATTCTTGAGCTATAAAATATATATATATCTTATTACATTTAAGATAAACTGGAATATAAAACTAAATACTATATCGCCAGCACCGTACAACAACATAACTATGCCTTTATTGGACTAGAATTTTTGTCATAAAAAATTCATTTTTACCACTAGATCATTTCTTTGCGATTCAAAATCTGGTCTATTAATTAAAGACATTTCTCTTGTAATGTCGATTCGATTGATTTCTCTGAGTGAGTACTGCTAGAGCCACCATTGGGAGCTATCGCCCTGGCTCTAACATGTATTTTTTCATATATTTTTTTCAGAGATTTTTTTAATATTTTTAAATATTTTAAAAAAATAAAATAAATTTAGAACATTATTAAAAAATATTTCCTTAATCATAAAGTAAAAAAAAATCATTAAAAAATATTTCATTAATCAAGAATTTTTTTTACTTCGTGATTAATGAAATATTTTTTAATGATATTGTGAATTATTTATTTTTTAAAAATATTTAAATTTTTAAAAAAATCTATATAAAAAAAAGAATTAGAAAAAATAAATAAAAAAACACATGCTAGAGCCAGCACTAGCTCCTAGCGGGAGCCACCTGGCTCTATATTCTTCTCTAAATAGCAAAAACATGTTCATTGTTTTCATTTCTAGCCTTCACATGAGTACAGTGGTATGTATAATATTGTCAAGGAGCAATGATTAAGTTCGTGGAAATTAAAGAATAGAAGAATATATAGAACTCTATGATTAATATATATATATAGTAGCAAATATAATAATGATGAATATCACCATACCCATAAAAAAAATAGTGTTCTTTACCCTTAAGGTATCATGACTTTTTGCCACATTACCCTCATGTGGTCCACTACTCTAGATCAGCAAATAATATAATTTTTGCTTGTACTTTCAAGGTGCAAGCTGATTAGATTTTATTTTTTTTCGTTTGCTTGATTTTTTTTTTTTAATAAGATATACCAGTTAGGACTGTTCATCCGGGTTCCAACCCGGGAACCCGGGTATACCCGGATCCGGATCCGGGTTTCAAACCCGGGCCGAAACCCGGGCCGGATTGATCCGGGTCAGACCCGGGTTGGAACCCGGGTAAATCCGGGTTTTTCAAAACTCAGATTCCGGGTTCCGGGTTGAACCCGGATTTTTTTTTTTTTTTCATAATAGAGATTGCACAAACTGAAATAACACTCAACAAACAGAACAGAAATGATACATTATATTATGAAATAATGTAATGCCTATATATTGAATCTTTTACATGTGAAATTGTTGCGCAATGAAGTTAGCTAGTTGGAGATCAGCTTATATATTCTTCCTTTCGTCTAATACATTTCATTTCAACCCTGCATTTATCCTGCGTTAAAGTCAAAGTTATCATACTAATATCCCCTGCATAATGCCTATATATATTCCCTTTGGCAGCACATCTTTTAAGAACAGAAAAATTAACAAGCAAGGCTAGTAAATTTCAAGACTATGCAAGTGGTGGTAATGATTACAGTATTCTATGGATTCTGCTTGAACCGCTCTAATGATTACAGTATTCTTTCTCCATCTTCTTGTCAGCTGCTAAAGAGGATGTACAAGGAACATTCAATAGAAGAAAGCTGATGCACCAGTACAGATGCACCATTCGTCTCAACATTCAATAGAAGAAAGCTAATATCTTTAGTCCATGATCATTTACAATACTAAAATCAGAGTCTCCTCCTTGAACAATTTTCCTGCCTATCTGGATCTACTTCTTCAGCCAAGTGATGAGGGTGATTATAAAATCCTCTCGCTCAATAATATGGAACCGCTTAGCCTTCAGATGCTTTACACGGAGACGTCACTTGCACATTTGGACTAAGATGACTCAGTTTCACACCAACTTGAATTAAACAAATATAAAAAGCGAAGTAGGTAGATGTTGATTAGAAAGAGGAGCAAGCACCCATAATAGCAAGATAATACCATAGTCAAAATAAAAACTCCATATAGAGCTACCATGAAAAACTAGTTCTTTTATTTTTACCATCTTTTTGTTTCTTTACATATCCAGAGCTATAGGAGATAAATATTTGTTAATTCCTAAGATTTTATTAACAACAGGTTAGCAAAAGAGACTCATATGTGAGAATATCTGCATGAAAGCATAGTGCATGACAAATACTAATATAATAAGAACTTTACCAGATTGCAACAAGAGATTGAGAAGTATTTAAGACACGGGTATCTCAACCAAGCATAAATAGAAAGGTATATTAAAGTAAATACTTTCTGTATTTTCAATAACAATTATAAAAAATTCATAAGAAGCAAATTCACAGCTACACATGTTGAGACGAATGGAAGAATCAGATACTTTAATCGTGATCACTCTCCAATAGTTATAAGTGCACAATAAACAAATGCAAAGCATAACTCATGGTCTGTTTCCATAGCAAATTCATAGCAAGTCACAATGAAGCATAACATTTGTGAGAGAAGTATTTTTCTTTTGTCAAACATCAAATTAATATATATATTTGGTTTATATGGTAAGCATATATATATATATATATTAAGGAATATTGTTTTCCCTTAAGAATAAATGGGGTTTTAGCTGGCAGATTGTGCAAACTTATAGAACGAAGCAAACTTATGTGAGAGCCAGAGGGAGAGGAAGCAGAACAAGTTCCATAGATCATCTCTTCATTCTGAGTTTACATATCCAAAAATGTCATAAAATATGCTGCCAAACAATGAACCAAGAAAGAACACCTTTCTCCCAAAACCCGAAATATTGTGGACTTAACTTTAAAAACCAATTATAGATAACTCAGAAAATATGACTAACTTTACTAATATCATTATTTAAAAAAAATAATGATATTACTTATTGGCGATGCAAGCAAGCAGATGAAATATCAACCCAAACCCAGATCAAACCGAGTCCTAGAATCGGGCTCTCTCCGAAGTGTGAAAATGTTTAGTGAGCTCAAAATGTTCCTAGAATCCCATTCATTCACATCGTATTCCCTCTCCCTTGATACTACCAAGAGTTCGCAATAATATTTTATATACAAGGACTGAACTAGAAAATAAGAACAAAACCCATCCACCCTTTTCAAATTGTAGTTACCTGATTCAAGCAACTTTCACCTCCACTAGTTGCGACACCAGAAATGGAGCTATGCTTAACTCTGAATTTCATTTTTCGTAATACGATGCCTTTACTAAAACAGTATATGCAATATACTGTATTCCCACAATATGAGAGAGAGAGAGAGAGAGAGAGAGAGAGAGAGAGACTCACGGGGTCACGGCGACAGAGATGCGGCGACGAAGATGCGGCGGCGGCAATGGGGTCGCGGCGAGGAGGCACGGATTTAGGGTTTTCGTAACGAGAGAGAGAGATAGCGAGACTGCGAGCGAGAGAGAGAGAACTCGGGGGGGGGGGGGGTTTCGTTTAGACCCGGGTACCGGGTTTAAAACCCGGTACCCGGATTTGTAACCGTATCCGGGCCGGATAGATCCGGGTTTTTTAACCCGGATTTCGGCCCGAATTTAATCCGGGTCGAAACCTGGAACCGGATCCCGGGTTTCGGGCCGGGCCGGGATAAAACCTGGCCCAGTTGAACAGTCCTAATACCAGTGATAAAACTCAGTATAAAAAGGAGAGAATGAGAATAAATAAAGAGTGTTATCAACATGATTAGAAACTCACATGAAAACAAATTAATTTTTCAATAGTAGACCCTACTCTTTTTCAAAACGACTGCACGGCGTTTACGCATTCCACGACTGTATGTAGTATTACTCAAATTCTATACCTTCTTGCGACTTTATATATGTATATTAAGCTACAATAGTGAGGAAGAATGGAAGATCGCTTACCTTTATATAAGTTTTCAAATGGTTATTAAAAATTTGAAGAGAAGTGTTACGGCTATAAAGAGATCCTATAAGCTTGATTGCATGGTTATATATGATACATTAGATCTATTTTACAATAAAAATATTTGTATAATCTTATGTACTACTACCACATCAAGCCACGTCAGTTTGTGGATTTACTTTTATAAACAAATTTTGTAGCCTGCATGATGATGAATCTTCAATTTCGATCTATTTGTTTTGTTTATAGAACTTCACTCCTGCATAGAAGTTGTAAATATTAGTAAGCGAAAATTATAAATAGGATACGACAGTCTTACACTCCTCTCTCTGATCAAAATTTGGTTCGAAGTCATTCTTGAAAAAATATATACACAAATATTATCACTTAGAATATTAAATAATATTAATATAAATTCATTATCTAAATATTACGTACCAAACAATGCTTCTTTATAAGCTACTTCACATTTTGCGAGATTTTATGCCATGAACTCGTAGCCAAAGGTGCATAAGTTCGCGTAAGAGCACTCACATGCGATGCAAGCCAAGCTGCTTGTTGTCCCTCGCCTACGGTATGTTCGTCATGAATGTTAACCTTAATCTTACCCACTTTAAGATATTTCTCCAACGTCACGCATCTAATAGTGCCTCGACCTTGACGAGATTGTACTATTAATTCTATAAAATATTTAGTTATCTACCTTTCAATTATCAATTATCTTAATTTAAAAAATGAGTCTTAGATTAGATATTTACCTTATTCTATAGAGTCAGTCTCTAGTGGTGAATCAGACGGAGAGCTAGGAACAGAGGGAGATGGGATGCAAACTTCCGTCATCTTCTATGGCATAATTTCAAGATACTGTTTAATGTGAACACAAAACTGGTCAATCATTTGTGTCAATTTCATTTGTAGATTCGCTCTCATCATCTGTAAATACTTCAGATGACTCGACATTTTGCTCAACTATCACATCAACAATTTTAGCCCCAATATATTTCCAATGTTATGGGATCATCTCATAGTGGCTCAAATCCACAAATAAGTTAAGGACGGGTTGACTCTCTTGGTATGCTTCTTGAATAGAGGGATCATTTTCTTCTTCATTTTGTCCCTACGCCTCAAGGATAACATCATATATATTTCTTAGAGAAAACTTTTATACTACTTGACATTGATTTCTTAACTCATGATCGTTTAAGAAGAATACTTGAGATGTTTGGGAAGTAAAAAAAAGAATCATCTTCATACCATTTTTTTGATGTATTAATACTCATAAAATATTCATCATGGCGTTTTCTCTTTCGAAGATTGCTTAAATCTCACCAATCACACTTAAATAGATACACTACAAGCTCTCCCAAATATCTCATTCCAATTATATCGACAATAACCTCATAGAAATCAACGTTATCTCCGTCATGACTTCTTTTGACTAGGACACCATTATTTTGTATTTTCCTATAGCGTTCTCGATTCATTGTGTAATACCTACAGTTCGTCCAATATACCGTTTGTATTACTCGCATGCATTTGTACAACCTACATATTAAATTAGCATAAATGTCCAAAAATAAATAATTCAATGTATTTTTTAATTTACTGCAAACTCGCATCTGTAATGTTATTACCCGTTGTTCAAACTATTTTGGGAACACTTCTTCATATTTCTAGTCTATATCATTTACTCCCAATTCTTTAATCACGTTAATATGATTAGGGGTGCTACCCGCACCATACAGTGCGGGGCACCCCTACCCGCCCCCCGCCCCGCATGGGATGGGGGTGGGATTTCTCCACCCGGCACCTGCCCCCGTCGTGCAAGGACGGCCCGTCCGAGTACCAAGCAGTGTTTCTGGGCCATTTTGGGCCTAGCAACAAAAAAATGTATAATTTTAAATTTTTGAAATAAAAATAAATTGAATTTACAGTAAAAAAAAAATACAAATTAAGAGAAAAAAGATTAAAGAAGTACTACTAATACTCCTAAGTCCTAACTTCTAAGCTGTTACTATTTACAATATTAGAATTTAAAATAAAAATATAATAACTAAACTATTACAATAATACAATATAAGAGAAAACAATTACAAAATTACAAACATAAAAAGGACATTGTGATTGTATCAATATTATGATTGTATCAACATTACAAAACCGAAACTTAAAAGGGACATGAGGAACTTTGAAGTTGAACTTTGACTTTGACATTTGGGGCGGGTGGCCTGGGCGAGGGGTGGAAATATAATTTAGTTCTACCCACTGTGAGTCGTGAGATCATAAAATCTGAAACATTAACAATTGAATAAGAAAATAAATTAGAATTATAAATAAGAAACAAATTAAAAAATTACAAATTAAAATCTGACTAATCAAGATGAGATGATGGGGATCAAGATGCGACATTGAGAATATATCATTTGAATTTTGGCTTGGAATCAGGATTGAGGCTTGAGATGCACATATGAGAGTAAGATTATTAAAACAATTAGATACAAAAAAATAAAATAAAATAAATACGAAAAACAATTAAGGGACAATACAAATTGTATATACCTATGCCAAATGTCAATAATGGGTTGGGGTCCAATATGGTGAAATCATACTACAGCAGAGGTAAACTTCGTATCATGTATGGCTATAACAATTAAATTTGAAATTAATAATTTAATATCGATTAAATGAAAAGAAATCATAAATAAAATAAATCAAAATAATAAAATGAAACATTGAAATCAATTATTACCAGGTCCAGGCTGATCACGACCCTTCTTCTTGTCGGCCTCATCATAGTCAAGAACATCTGGAACATGAATTTGAGTCTCTTTGATCGAATTGTACGTGCAAATCAATGTCTCCACAGTGGTAGGGGACAAAGAACTCCGGAATGGATCCAATATTAGCCCTCCAGTAGTAAAGGCCGACTCTGAGGCTACGATGCTAATAGGGATAACCAAAATATTGCGGGCCATCTCCCCAAAAATGGGATACTTCACGACATTGATCTTCCACCAAGCTAATATATCAAACCCTTTCGTATATGGAAGAAGATCCACTGCCAAATATCAGTCTGCCTCCGACTTCGCTTCTGTAGATTGAAGAACTAGTTGGGAGTTCTGTGAGAGGCTTTGGGCCCACACTATCTTAAGCTTTTTCCCCGTCCCGGCTTTCGATGAGATGTTGGGGTAGGTGTAGATGTAAGTGCGCTACCAACCCTGATCACAGTAAACTTATCAAACAATCTACTGAAGGTGTCTAACCAGGCTCCCAATAAGCTCAGCCCATGCAGCCCCGTGCACAAGTCTCAAACCATATACCATGCCTTCAATCTTGAGCTGGGGTTCAAGAACAACAACCAAATATAACAAAATATTGGTCCTACCCAAATCCCCCCCAATACTTGTCATATTTGACCATCATCATTAATGACATCTTCTGCATCCTAGTATGATCACTCATACACATCTCATCCAATTCTTCTTTCACCTACATATTTGTTGAGTGAACTCATTGGATGTAGGGCATAAAGAACCAGATATTTTCAATGTCATCTCGTAGAAAAGCCTTAAAAATCTACAAAGATAGCAACCACCTCTCAATCATCATCAATAGGCTTTCCTAATCTCCCGTGCTCATCAAAATATTTGACATATTAAATGTCTTCATCACCCAATAATTGAAAAGATGCCTTATATTCTTGAGCCGCCTCCAACATCAAGAAGGTTGAGGAACATCAGTGCAAAGGCCCTTCATGGATGTTATGCCTGCATTATTTGTAGCAGCTTTGAATTTCTCCAATCTAGCAAGAGAAGATCTTACAAATCTCACAGTCATTCTGACTCGTGCAACAGAGCCATCAACATCTCTCAAGCTATCAGACACAATTAAATTCAAAATATGTGCAGCACATTTAACATGCAAACAATCACCACCCAAGATTGTTTTATTTGCCTCTCTAAGATAGGTCTTAAGATATCCCAATGAGACATCGTTAGATGATGCATTATCAACTGTAACCATCAAAACTCGTGCCAACCCCCACTCCTTTATTGTGGCCTCCAAGGCCTTCCCAATCGTCTCACCCTTGTGATAGAAAATTAGACAAAACTTTACAATTTTCTTATGTAATGTCCAATCACAATCAATGAAATTCATAGTCAAAGACATGTAATTATAATTTAGGATGGATGTCCAAGTATCGATAGTGAGTCTTACAACTTGACCCGCCAATTAGCCCATCAACAAATCATTCTCCTTTTGGAAATGTTTTTTAATATCCTTTGCCACAAGGGCGAGAAGGAATATTAAACCTAGGTTCTAAGCAATTGGAATATTATTGGAATCATCTCCCCTCCACAAACTGAAAAGGTAGCTAGTCCATGATAACCATACGAGCTAACCTTCTTCTGAACTCATCAGGGTCATACTTGGTATACCCATTCAAGTAGAACCCACACTACTCTCATCCACCATTTTTTTTAAGTCCAATCTCTATTCTAGATTGACTATTCTCTTGTAAGGATCTCAAAACTGGATTTTTCTTGCATTGTTCATTTTAGTACACATTTAACTGTGATGTACCTTATTTCCTATAGTGACATCCATAAAGTTTACCACAGTAGTTACACTTTGCTTGAGGGTTATTGGGGTCACCACAATTTAATTTAGTAAAATAAGACCACACTATGGAAACGAGTTTCTTGCTTTGTGTGGGCTTGGGGCTAGGATAGCTGTCACTAGGGTTAGTGCTAGGTGTAGGGTTAGGTGCTGGGGTAGGCCCAATAAAGGTAGGACAACTAGCACTAAAATCTAATGGAGTAGATGAATACATTCTTCAAAACAATCAACAAATATGAAATTAAAACAAAAACATGCCACTAATCTTTTCATTATTTTAATTTGTTAAATTGTTTTATAAAATAAGCATGCACAATCAAATTTCAGCATACCACTAACATTTTCATTATTATAATCTTTTTTTTTATAAAATAAGCATGCAAAATCAAAATAGACATCATATAATAAGCATACACAAATAACACAATCATGGTAAAGATATTATTTTTATATTATTTGCACATAGAGCATACCACAATTTGCATTCAGAATCACATGTTCACTTTATAATTACATTCATGGTAGAGATAGTTGTATGGGCTCCAGTGATTAATTTTCAGTTGGGGCAATTTGGCATAAACTGATGTCTATGCACTTTCAATTAAAGAAAACGAATGTACACACACATAGAAATGCACAAGCACATGCATATGTGCAAAAACTTATGCATGATGCACTGACATTTTCTGTGATTTACCATTTAAAATGAAAGAAAACCAAGATTAAAAAATCAGTTTCATTAGGGTTCTAATCTTCAAAAAATCAGAATTTCAAAACCCTAAATTAATTTTGGGATTTCAAAGATTGAAACCCCTAAATTAATTTAGGGCTTCGGATTGAAACCCCTAAATTAATTTAGGGCTTCGGATTGAAACCCTAAACTAATCCGCATACACTGACGTCCATGCACCTTCAATTAAGGAAAACGAATGTACACGCACACAGAAATGCACAAGCACAAGAATATGTGCAAAAACTTGAGCATGATGCACTGACATTTTCTGTGATTAACCATTTAAAATGAAAGAAAACAAATTGAAAAATCAGTTTCATTAGGGTTCTAATCTTTGAAAAACAGAATTTTGAAACCCTAAATTAATTTAGGATTTCAGATTGGAACCTCTTTGAAACTCCTAAATTAATTTAGGCTTCGGATTGGAACCCTAAACCCTAAACTAATTTAGGGTTCCAATCCGAAACCCTAGCACAAAATCACAGATTCACAATAGTTCACAAATCACAGTTCACATGCACAATCAAATCTTGATTCTCCATAGCACACAGTTCACAAATCACATCCTACATCTCCATTTAATCCCAACCTTCCTCCAATCTTCATAACTAAAAAAAAAACATAAAATACTAAAACTAAGATATTCGGATTTAGGGCTTAGCTTTGGCGAAGATGATATGACGACCACAAAGAGCGACATAGATGACTGGAGAGAGACTGAGAGTCGAGAGAGAACTGCAACGTGAGAGAGACAGAGAAAGGGGAGCGGTTGGGGGGGAAAGGAGTCGCAAGAGGGGGTGGGGTTTAATTAACCCAGACGAAATGGTGTCGTTGTTTTTTAAAAAAAAAACTAGTGGGGCAAGGGAAACCCGGAGCGAGGCTGGGCCCCCTCCAGCCGCCACCTCTGCTAGAGGCCTCAGATGCGGGCGGGACCCACCCCCCGCATCTGCTGCACGGACGCCCACCCCGCCCATGAGGGAGCAGGGCAACAGGGTGTGGGGACCCTTGCCACCCCTAAATATGATCACTGGAATTAAACATTACCAAAAAAAGTTATATTCCTATGATTTTCTAAAGTAAATTACAATATTAATGAACAAATAATGCGAACTTACTTCAAGTGGCTCTCTATCTTAGGGCAATTGTTTAGCACGCATGGCTGAATTTTCTCGAACTCTCTTCCACACAAAGCATAACCACGCGCTGCACTAAGTGAACGTACTTGTTGGGAAAACACATAAAACCCGTTTCATTGTCTTTCTTGGTCAACATCAAATTTTTTTTTCTGGTCGATCAAATCTCGTGTCAAAGCCTTGGAAGTATTTGGAAAATAATGTATGTCACTCATCATCAATATATGTTTCTGTAATTGATCCTTCTAGGCAAGCCTTGTTACCCACTGTGCGTTTCAACTTTCCAATGAACCATTCGATGGGATACATCCATCTATACTGAATTGGTCCCGCGAGTCGAGTCTCACATGGCAAATAAATGGCTAAGTGAACCATGACATCGAAAAGTGACGGTGAGTAAATAATCTCCAGCTTACACAATATTATAGCAATTTCTCGTTTCATATGATCCAAAGCTTGTATATTCAACGTTCTAGCACATAAGTTTCTAAAAAATACACCCAACTCAGTCAAAGCCACCTGCACATCTCTCTTTATGTACCCACGGATACTAACAAGCAATATACGTTGTAAAAATACATGACATGTGAGCGTATGTTCAAACACTGCATAAATGCGTTCGAACATATCTACACTATAAGAGGCGCCAGGTTCTCGGTCATTTGAACCAATTCGCGGAAGTGTTCAAAACTCAAAAACCAATTGAACGCACGCCGTATCACCACTACCGTCGACCATCAGTACAACTATTCCAAAGGTACATTTTTTCTTCCGTTTAAATGTATCTTTTTGGTTACTTTCATTTAGTTTTGAAAACAAAAATAGAAAACTCATATAATTTATAGATTTAGTATTCTAGGGATAGAAAACACAAGGTTGGGATACTTTTATGCACATTCCGGCCTTATGTGTGTATTATTTGTGGAAGAAACGTTTTAATCGCCACTGAGTGGACTCAGCTATTGCTAAACTTGATCTAGATTCCGTTCGAACAAGGTTTAAGCACGTTCGAACGGTTATAGCTCAAGGGTCAAAATCTCAAATGGTTAGGATACCGTTCAACCATCTATTAAGATGGCGTTCGAACATAAAAATAACGTTCAAACGCATGCGAACGTATTACTAACAAGTTTTAATTTCAAACGGTTGGAAAATAGTTTGAACACTTTTGTTTCCATTTGAATGTATGTAAAATTGTGCGAACGGTTAATTTAAATTGCATTGTGGAGTGTGAACGCCTTGTAATTCGATCGAACGCTTAGGAGTAAAATAATTTTATTCATTATATAATTTTGTCACTATTTTATATTTGATATTTTATAATTAATTTTATTAATTATGTTATTTAAATTCCAAGTTGGAAAATGTCTTCTATGGGAAGTAAGCGTAGCAAATCAAGGCCAGAAACTTCCTCTAGTACCAGTGGCGATACATTTGCAGGCCGAATGGTGTTATTGGAACGTCGGGTGAAGATCTTTGACTTTCAAGATCTTCTCTAGGAGGGGCGTTCCTTGGCACCCGTCTTCGTGGAGTGCAATTGGACACCTATTCTAGATCATTGGGATGAGGTGTTCCACCTCATGTCATACATCGACATCGTCACTAAGTTTTATAGAGCGCTCGGTGGCTCCAGTCGAGATGTTGATGATGCATACATGATCATTGTACGAGGAGCAACATTTATATTTTCAGCAGACAGACTTGCTGATTTCATCGACATCTAACGTTTACGGACTGCATATCCGAACGTAGTGCCTAGGGAGTTTACAGCTGATGGGGAGACGATTGAGAACGAGGGCTCTGATAGAGATGAGATCGACGGCCTCGCGGATCATGAGGTCAAACAGTTGGTTATTGGTCCAGATGCTCCTCCCTATGATGGGATGAAGAGCATCAAATAGACTGATTTATCTTCTTTCTTCAAGATCATGAACTTGATCATCGCCAACAATATTAATCCTCGACAACACAAGACAGAGGTTGGCATTGATCGAGCGAAGTTTATGATACGCGTCGCTCGTATGGTGCCTATCAACCTAGTGGGCTATATATTCAGTAGGATTCGATCAGAGGCTTCCTACGTTAAGACAGATATTTTGCCTTTAGGGATCCTCATCATGTGATTTCTACTACAGGTCTGGGTCTTGCCAGATATTGCCGAGCGTGTCCAAGAGCCGACTGGATCGATCAACTCCTCCACCCTATCACAGAGCATAGGGCACTCGAGACTTTGTCATATGCTCCTAAGGATGAGCCAGTCGATACTCAGGCCGCAGATGCACACCCGACAGATCATGGAGTATCAGCCGGTGAGACATCCACACAGCCCGAGGCATCACACACTGTTACTCCTGACCAGATTGTTGATATATTGCGTGGAGAGATATGCGCACAGATTTCAGAGATGATCGTTGTAGTGCGTACGGAGATCTGGACTGCCTTCTCTGACTTACGTTACTACGTACAAAAATTACTGCTACCATTTCTAAGTTATGTACGGAGATTGATCTCATGTCTGAGACTCAGGTCACGATCTGTACACGATTGACACGGCTAGAGACACGCCTAGTTTCAGTCAAGGATGTGTGTAGAGAGTTAGGATCTTAGTATTTTGTATTTTTAATTCATATTTTCTTTTGTTTTTGGTATGAATAATATTTGATGTTTGGTAAATTTAATTAATTATGAGTTATATATATTTTTGTATAAATTAATTGTTGATTTCTATTATATATTCTTTAATTAAAATTAATGTTAGCGTTCAAACAACACATATACCGTTCGAACGAAAAATAACCGTTCGAGCACTGTTATCCACGTCCGAACATTGATGATCTACATGTTTGAACGGTAAAGTGGTATGTTCAAACAGAAAATCAATTTTCCACGCTTAACCCTCCAATTTCTTTACCATGTTCGAACTGTTATTTTATTATGGACGAAATTTATCATCCGTACATTCAAACGGTCAAGATGTTTCAATTTTTTTTTTTTTAACGAACTCTGAATTTCGTCCCTACATCTCATTTTTTGGGATGATTTTCATTTCATTCCAAACAAAAATCGTCCTAAAAACCAAATTTTGTTGTAGTGTTGTCCTCTTTTATAC
This sequence comes from Juglans mandshurica, assembly GCA_022457165.1. Lineage (NCBI taxonomy): Eukaryota > Viridiplantae > Streptophyta > Magnoliopsida > Fagales > Juglandaceae > Juglans > Juglans mandshurica. The sequence goes on from CM039622.1 coordinate 25,404,956, forward strand.
ATAAGGAATCTCTGGAAATCAAGTTTTCAAACCCCTAATAATCTCTTTATTCAAAAAAGAAAGAAGATTAATGCACATGACTTATTCCGCATTATACAACAACATGCATATATAATATGTGATATACATGCATGCTACTGCTAAAACCTAAAATCGATCTAAGCATGCATTACCGACACTCCAACTTGAATAGTCTCTATTACAATATTTTGTTTGAGAGTGCTGGCGTATTGTCCAGCTTTGACCGTTGGGATGCCTACTAGCACAAATCTTCCTTTTTATTATTATATTTTTTTAACATATTTAAATATTTTTAAAAAATAAAAAAATATATCAATACACTAAAAATCACTTCTTTAATAATTAAGTAAAACAAATTAAAAAAAAATTAAATACATGAGCGATCAAATGAGCAGGACAAAATCAGGCGGCGTAGTAGCATTTTTTATTTTGTTTTGATCTTAAAGTAAAAATGATGACAAAATCACATGATGCTGCTAAATTAGATGGGTGAAGATTGATTGATTTGTTGAGTGCGTGACAGCTAAGGATCCAACAATTGGAGTTCGTAAGTTTAAGGTTTAAGGACATCATTCTTCTTCGAAACTTCAATTCCTAGATAGGGATATGTTCCAGCCATTGTCTCAATTCACTTCACACTCCTGAGACCTTATCTCATGCCATCTCCACTACTTCGTGCTTGCCCTACTTGAGCTTAAGTTAATATTTTCTTCAAATGGATAAAAAGAATATTATACATTTGAAAGGGAGTATGGCCCAAAGGTAGAGCGAAACATGTTTTTCCCTCTGTTCAATTGTTCACAAAATCAGGTTTTAAAATGCCAAATAAAGTGCAAACCTCAAAACCAAAGAAATTAAATTACAAAACAAAGTGCAAAAATTATAGTGTGCACTGTGCTTCCAGTTGCAAGTCGGTGTGGAGAAGACATGTATCATTCACACTGCTTACATGATAATATTTTACTTTAAAAATTTTAAATTTTAAATTTTTTTTACAAACCAAATTATACCATGTTGGTGATATGAAAGGCTTGTACTCCACACAAGTTGCAAATAAAAATTTTCAAGATGATAATAATAAACTATTAATTTGATTAATAAATAAATTCAATCTATAAGCTTTCGTTTGTTTTCAGAGATGAGATGTGATTAAAGTTAAAAAATTAAATAAAATATTGTTAGAGTATATTTTTTAATATTATTTTCGTTTTGGGATTTGAAAAAGTTAAATTATTTATTTTATTTTGTATTGAAAGTTGAGAAAGTTGTAATGATTAGATGAGATGAGATGTTTTTTCAAAACAAGCTAGGCCTAGTTTAAAGTTTTTTTTTATTTCGATCACTTGTCAAATCAATCTGTACTTTATTAAAAGATGATAATAAAAATATCGATATTTGGCACTAAATAAACATCATCATTCATCAATTTCAAATAAAAATGTATATACATCACTAAAAATAGAGAAATGTATTAACCATAAAAAGATTTTAAAAATTGATATAGTTTAATGTTATATCAATTTGATTCGACTATAACTTTATGCTTTGATTCCGATTCCGATTTTGTATATATATGTTATAAAATACGTATTTATTTATATATTTATCATATATACTGGTATAGTTATATATTTATATAACCAGAACTTATATAGTTAAATTTAATAATATGTTAGTATAAGCTAATTATTATAAAATAATATACTTATACTATAATATAATTAAATAAGTCTAGCATAATAAGTTAATAACACATATACTAATTTACTAAAGTAAACAAATAATTAGACACTAGAAATTCTAGTATATAATTAGGTTAGAAATGAGTTAGACATTAGTATAATAACATGTAATACTAATGTATAATAACATGTAATTAGACACTAAAAATAATATGTAATATTATAGTATAATAACATATAATTAGACACTATAATATAAGTCTAGTATAAAAATAAGTTAGAGATTAGTATAGAAATAAATTAATAGTGAATGATTTAATTTTAATTTTTTAGAAAAATTGAAATTTGAAAATCTACAAAAGATTATTTTTTAAAATGGGATAAATATGAAGCTAAAAAAAGTCCAAAATTGAAAACTTAAATTCAACTCTGACAAGTCGAAGTCCGATATAGTAGCCTACACAAGACCGATGCTCAGCCAGAGAGAGAGAGAGGATACAAATAAAATTGACATTTCCCACGTCATGCATGTTATATGTACTTTGGGGTAGCTACATAACGGAGCTTTCATATTTATGGTGTTCAATAGTTCAAACACAATATTCCGCCACAACTTCACCTTCAATAAAAGAAGTAAAAGCCATATAGAATGTTGCTGAAACTCCGGCGTACGTCAAATGATGTCAAAGGGTTACTACTAACTACAAGTAGAAGCCAACGTGCAATACCTCAAATTAACGAAAACAAAAGCTTTAAACAGTTGGGGGCCAATTATCCTTTTACGTAGCGCAATGCTTATAATCATTCTGGGGACAGAGATCTGTTTTGTATTTAATTGAGACCAAAATGCTTATGGCCTTCATTTTCAGAGGTAAAAAAATGACCAGAAAGGAAAGTTGAACTATGACATCAGAGGTTGTCCAACGAAAAAGTTCCCACGTGCGCGTATTCGAGCCGGGAATAGCATGGGTCCAATTCCAAATCTGTCTGAATGGAAGATACGTATCCGATAACATGACAAAAAAGAGACATGTTCTTATTCGTCCCAACGGATACGGTAAAAATCAATCCACCACAACACTGAAACAAGAGGTAATTGAATGGGGAATGACTTGAATAATGTAAACAGAAAAAACATATCATGCACACACAACACTAGGATAAGCGAGAAAACCATACTTTTAATAGACATCAATCTACTGACATGTATATACACATAGACAACATACAAAAATAACCTACAAAGAAGAAGAGGAAAAAAAGGAGCTATTCATGCATCTTCATCCTTGGAAGTTGAAAATTGTTCACAATTTTAGCTCCTAAAAAGTTTAGAATAATAACCTCAACACCAACTATGCTACTAAAGAATTATAGACTACCAAAAGAAGAAGAAGAAGAGTAGTGGTGTATGTTACAGAGATCATCTCTCTCTAGAGTCTAGATCTCTCAGCTACCGGGAGCCTTAAAATGTCCCATAGCACTATCCCAATAGCACAGATTCTCTGCTCCTAAAGTTTTTGCCTTTTTTTTATTTAAGCTCTCTATCCCCTACTTTCCCACCTCCCCCCACCAATGCTCTGCTCTGGTTGCTTATCGGCTATTCCCAATTTTCCCCAATAGCGCTAGCCTGAGTTGCTCCTGCGTGTAAAACCGACTACCCATCTTCACCGTAGCTTGTTGGATCATCAAATCGTTCACCACCGAAACGCTGGCGTGGTGCACATCCAGGTCCAACTCCTTCAAAGCTGCCATCAGCCTCGCCGCCGGGTGGTTCTTCTTGCTGCTTTGGATCCTGATCATCGCATCCCATCCGATTATCTTCACGTCGATATCTAAGTCTATCAATCTCGATGTCTTTGAGTCTTGATCCGACAGCGGAGGCGAAGGGACCGAGCCCGGATAGCGCGGGTCTTTGCCGGTAAATTCCTTCTTCAATCCCTCCAATTGTTTCTGCAAGTCCTCCTTGTCCGACTCCGTACTCTGAAGCTTCCCTTTCAGCTCGTTTATATACAATATTGCGTCCCCAAGAAGGGAAGCTTTGTCCATTTTCGAAACGTTCGGAACAACCGCACGGAGAGCGTAGAACCTCTGGTTGAGCTTCTCTCTTCTCTGCCTCTCTGCTTCCACGTGATTCAGAGGTTCTTCTCTCCCGTTTGCCGGTTTTCGACCACGTTTTCGAGGCCGCTTCTCCGGGTCTACGACTCGGCTACTATCAACCTCTTTAGCAACCGACGCTTCGAGATCGGAGTGCTCCGAATCGGCCATGCCGCCGCCGCCCGACTTCGCCACACAGGGGTTCGACAAAATGACACCTGACGTAAAAGAAAGCATTCCTTCTTCGTTACTACCCCTCGACTGGGTCCGCTTCTTCTTGTTATTCTCCTCCACCGCCGGAGAGACGAACTGGGAATGGCCCGAAACATAGGAGCTCCTCTTGCTCTCCCCGAAATTCAAAATCTCCCCCGAACCGGGCTTCAACTGATTCGAATTCCCATTCTTCACAACACTACTGCCGTCGTATCCGTAGTCCGAAAAGTTCAACTCTCTGGTAAAGAAGCTCTGGGTCTCCGATTGTTGGCGTTGCTGGTGGCTTTGGTTAGTGTTTGGCATATGAATCGCGCTGGGGTTCTCAGTCAAACTACTGGAGCTAGGGTTCTCAAACTGAATCGCCTTTGAAATCTGAAGGCCGTTGTTGGTGGTGCCAGGAACCGATGGTACAGTAGTGCTATTAAGCGAATCTTTGATCTCCATAGCCATAGGAGCAGCCGGTGTGGGATCGTTAATCCAGAGAGAAGAAGGATCGTTCTCGCCTTGGTCGGTAACAGGCCAGGAACCACCCATTTCCAGGCTGTCGAAATTGAAGAGAACTCTAACTTTATTCATCAGATCGGAGCTATGTAAAATCAGCTCCGTGGAGCCCAACTCCACGACGCCGTTCGCCGAGGGTATGCACACCATGGTATGGAGCCCGAATACCTGCCCTTGACGGGCGCGTTCGCACGGCGAGTCGGTCAGGCGGTCCGCTCCAGCTACCCAGACCGGACTCGAATTGAAAAAAGCCTGGCCCGCAAGGCCGCCGCCGTTGACGAAGGAATGAGTCATGGACACCAGGAAGAACCATTCGGTGTCGGTGACCTCTTCGTCGACGGAATCGTCGGCGGCGGAAGCGGCGGAGTCTGAGATCAGAGAATTGAGCTCGCGGAGCACCTTCTTGCGGTGTTCCTGCTCTGCCGCAGACGACGTCGTCTTGGCCTTGCCTTTTGACTTGTCATCGTCACCCTTGTAGTAGCCGTCGCCCCAGCCCAAGATGGATGCGCCGGAATAGTCGTAAGAGGACTGCCAGAAGATGGCGTAGGTCCAGCTCTCACGGGCACCTTCGATGAGCGCTTGGAGGCGCTGCTGGAGGGTCTCCTGGTTGAAGAGCGCCACGGAGGGCTGGGACTGCGGGAAGGCCTTTGTGGGGTCGGCAGACGTGGAAGCGGAGGATTGAGGTTGCAGCTGCTGAGCCTGAGGAGGAGGGGGAGGAGGCGTGGGCCAGAACGAGAGATCCGAGCTCATGAAAGACTCTATAACCGATGGGTTGTCGTCGGACGTCCACAGATTCATCGACGGTGTTATCCGATAATCTGTCATTCCATGCATACGGCCAAAGGGCTCTTCCGGTTTTTGCAGAGAGAGAGATGTAGCAGAGTAAGATGAGCTTTGAGCTTTAGAGAGAGAGAGAGAGAGAGAGAGAGAGAGAAGATGGTGGAGGCGTGGAGGTTGAGGAGTGGGGAGGGAATAAATTATAAGAGAGCGGGTTGAATTGAGAGTAAAATGGGGTGCATTTGGGTTTGGGATTTATTTGCAATGCATTTGAGCTTGCATTTTAGAAAGAAAAACACAAAAGAGGGTGGGGGCGGTTTCGACGAAAGGTGCGGCCGATTTAATCGGTGAATGGATTCATTGGTTTTTGTGTTTTTATTTATTGATTTATTTATTTTATGAAGGGGATTCATTGTTAAAAGCCGGCGAATTCAGATAGTTTTCGTCTGTACCGAGTAAACTGAGGTTTTGATGGAGCTGAGATTAGTTTAATGGTATGTGAACAGTAAAATAAAAGTTGAATTATTTATTATATTTAGTATAAAAATTTAGAAAAGTTATTTTGAGATTTGAAAAAATTAAATTGATTATTATATTTTATATGGAAATTTAAAAAAATTATAATAATAAAATGAGATGAATTTTGAATCTAAATTCCTCCTCGTGGCACGTGTGTCTTCAATAAAACCATACAAGAAGTAGATGAAAAAACCTCTTCTGATGTTAACCACGCTAATAACGGATATTTTACCAAATAACATTATTTACAATTTTTTTTAATTATATGTAAACTAAAAAATAATGAACTTTACTACTCATCATCTTCACAAATCATACATTATATTTATTTTTATTATTTTTATTTTAAATTAATTAAATTATTTTACTCATCATCCATACACGTACACACATTCGATAAGAAAATAAAATGTAGTGTATTGTGTTGGGATGATGAATAGAACTTTTTAAAAACATTATATTCTTGACAAAGTTGCCTTATCATATCTACCAATTATAAAATGATGAGTTATTCCTTTACCAAATTTTGTAGATGGAGGTGATGGACCACCTCGGCCTCCATCTCCTGAATTGTATAAAGCATTGTCTCTCATCAAGCCTCTCCCATGTCTTATGCAATCTCTCTCTCTCTGTGGCAGAATTTAGGGTAGAGGGTTTGAATTTTAGTTTTTAAAATCTACAATTTCATGTTTGGATATATTAAATTCGAATTTAATTTTACACTAAAGGCAAAATTTTTAGAATTTCTACATTAAAAGTATAGTTTATTTGTAGTATAATCCAAATTCTAATTCTATCTAAAGGGATCTATAACATAAATTAGAACCCAGAAAGATTAATGTTAAGATGCATAATATACAACAAACGTTGAGTTAAGAAAGGAATAATTTTTAAGAGGTAATATTAGCGCACCAACAAACTAATTACACTATAATCCCATAATGCCATTATGACTTTAAAGCGTGATTTACCAATATTGATTTCATCTAACATTTTCATGACAGTATTAAAAAGAAAAATATATATAAAAAATAATCTTATAAAATGATATGATTTGATGTGATTTATCAAATTGTAAAATTATTTTTATTATAAAATAAATCTGACAGAGCACGTGTAGGTATATTAATTTATGAAATTATTTTTATATAATTACTTTATTACTGTAGCACTCTTAAAAAAAATAAAAAATAAAAATAAAAATGGTAAAATGCACCCTCATCCGTTAGAGCAAGTCCTTTATCAATACAGAAAAGATAAAGAGAGATACTGGAGTGTAGTCGAAAGCCGCAGCACATCACAGGTAAATTTTTTATTTTTTCACCCAATATATTGAGTGTGCGGCAGCTGTTATGCATGGTAGGCTGCTATTTATATTTCATTAAAGATAAAATGTTTGTCCAATTACACAGTGTAAGTAAACTCCGTCAATCAGATTTCCTTAAAATAGTAGGTTGTCCAATCAAGCCCCCACGTTGACACAAAAAAGTCACCAACGGTGATGCTATCAGACCTCTTACATAGTAGCATTACTCCCCTCTCCCACGTCTCGTCGTCACCATATCTCTCGGGGGCGCGCGTTCCATGAAAGAGCCGCCACTCGGTAGCCGTAGTAAAAACCAAAAAAGAAAGAAAAAACTCGGCGTCCACTTTCCAAATAATCGCCAGCGCACTTCCACGGTTCCGCTCTCCAACTTTTAACATTTTATATTACTCAAAAATAAACAGACATAATAAAAAACAAGAGCTTAAAAACAAAGTGATTAAAAAATATATAATATAAGAGGAAAAAAATTTAAAATTAAATTAAAGGGGAAAAAAAAGGGGTAAAGTAAAGGGCACGTTGAGTGGTTCGTCCTTGTTTGTCCGAGTGTGAAGATATTCTTCCCACTTGTTTGAATAAATAAATAGATAGATAAATATTATATATTATTTCTGATCTAATTTATATCATATTCTGTCAATTCTAAATTAATTATTTTAAAAAATATAATGTAATGAATATTACATCAATGAATTAATATACGGTCCCCTGAAAGGTATTAGTTATTGGGCACGTTTTACTCGATGCGTATCCTGAAAACAACGCTTTTGTTTTGTTGCCTTGGGTCACGTTTATTTTAGCAATGCCACGTTTGGAAAAACCACCACCAAACACGAAAAAATAATCTCACGTTGCGACTTCAAATTGCGAGTTTCTAGTCCACTTATATAATGTCTTTACTTAGATTATATTTCTATTAGCATCGTTAACTTTTTTTATTTTCACGCTCTGTTTCTTGTAATAAATTTTTTGTTGAGGCCTATTATTCCCTCTTCTTGTATTTTTGTTAAACTTATTAAGAGAAATATAGAAAACTTAACATCATGTATCATGCATGCCGTCGAGGGCTAGTGTACAAAAAAAGAATAATGGTAGAGAGAAGTTACTGTAGTAGTGCACACTTTACACTCACTACATGGTTGCTTCTAGTTCTCTATTTTTTTTTTAGATTTGGGAGATGTGTGGTCTATATGATACCATATCATGTGTGTAAAATAGTTACTCCCAACAGTGATTTCTATCTATATTTATTCTTCTAGTAAATATAGGCAATGTAACAAGCGAAGGCAAATTTTTTTTTTTTTTTTTTTATACGTAGATCATCAATTCTCTCTAGATCTTTTTTTTCTTCCCTCCTCCTTACAAACCCAAGAGAACTCCATCTTTTCTGGACAGAAGGGAGGGAGCCGTTTTTTCTATTTTCATTCCTGTCTGTTTTCCTTTTAGGTCGTAAATTGCATGATCTAGTACCGTATATCTTTCGTCCACCACATCTATACAAGCGCCACACTATTGTACTTTTCCGGCACCGATTTATTAAATGGGTCAAGAAAAGCCGTCGTTTAACAAGCGCATGGGGCTCTCACTTAATTGCTGCCCTAGCCTTGCATGAATCCCACGTGCCGGCACTGCTAGCTCCAAGATTCGAACTACCACACACACAGTACCAATAAACGATCTTTGGCTTCAAATCTTCAAAATACGGCCAATTCCATTCCTCTAGGTGGTTAGTAGTCCTTATTTGGTGCTGTTAACGATCGTGGTTTTCAATCTCTAACTATCCTAGCTACTATTTCACTATTTTCCTCCGAATTATGAGAACATGGAAATAGTGGAAGTGGAGTTCTCCTACAAAATGCACCATAATATTAGATTGCAGTGTCTTTCTTCCGGTTGTGGTTTACATCTACAATCAATGGATCAACTCATGATGAAACCGCTTTTTACAGTACCCTCATTGCAGCAGCTAAGCTTAGGACATCTGCTCGAACTTAAGGTTTTTGACTATTATTTTTTATTTTATTTTCGAGCACTGTAATTATTATAAACGAGATTTTTATATGTAGTGTCCCATCTCCTCCTTTTATATCTCTATTTTAATTTGAAACACCTTTGTTTAAAAAAAAAAAAAAAAAAAAAAGACGAAGAAACAAGACCTCATGGGCATGAGAGAATTGAATTTTGAATAAAGCATAGTGGGAATATTGGGGGTCTAGATCAGAAAGTACGTCAAACTGAGTAAATAAAAAAACATGGTTATAGCAACCTTCTTGACAAGACAACGCAACTACCAGAGACTAAAAACGTATTCTCATGGGATAATGTTAAAAACAACACGTACTGGAAGCTTGGTCGAAACTACTGATCAGTACTGATTTTCTTAGGAACAAGATGCGTACTTCTTAATTATTCAATGATAAAAATCGACTCTCTCTGACTGAGTTAGGACTTTCAATCCAACATCTTGAACTCTTGCTACGTATATACGCTCACCAAATATGAAGGAGGCCAGCTGATTAATTATCCCGAGGCCAGATGCCGTAGTTAATTAGCTAGCTAGCTCCAACTTTGCTAATTATATCTCCACCTATTAAATTAACTCGATCCAAGGACATCAAGCCTCGCTTAAATAAAAATATATTCCCAGAGCTTTAGCTTGGTATCCTCTAGAAACTTTCAATTGATTCAAAGGAATAGGGGTAGTGTGGGCATTTTTAATATTGAAAGCAAATAAGGAAGGGACATATATATATATATATATATATATATATATATATATATATATATATATGTGTCCATTTGTTTTTTGCTTTTTTGTTTTTGTCTTTTTAGTTTTTCTAGTTGTCATGGCATGGATATTTTGTCATGTTACTGAAATTATTAGTCTCTTATAGAAGAAATATTATGCTTATGATAATGTGTAGAACATACACCATTCATATATATTGTTAATAATATTACTAAATTTGACTTGCAAGATAAGTTTAAAATTTATAAATTCTCTTGTAAATCAAATCATGGCATATATCACGTGGAGGATATCATGATGTTCTTCGTATCGACTTGTAATTATAATTTTTTCTGATATAGATACGGATACCAATTTCAAAGGTTAAGATATAATATATATATATATATATATATATTAATGTTACATATAGTCGTGGAGTACGTAAGTACCTTGCAATTGTTTTGAAAAAGAATGAACTTCATTATTAAAAAAATAATTTTTTTTTAAATAAAATTTTTATTTACTCACTTTTTTCAAAAATATTACTGGTATAAATGTAAATAGATAGGTAAACTCGTTAAAGCCGGCCATTTCCCGTATGAATTTTGCGAGAGTACCCAACTTGAGCATTAAGAAATGCTTAAAGCTGGCAACTTTATGAGGTGCCAAGAAGAAGCAAATAATTAGTACTTTCATCTCTTTCAAGGCAAATTAAATATAGTTAATTACAAAAGCAGATAGACTTCACGCTTTAATTATATGGTGATCGGAAAGGATAACGATTTCTAATAATTTTAGGTCTTGAAAGAGGTCATGCATGGTTCCATAACTATAACATTATATTATTCACATGTGCATGACTAATTAAGTACGTAATTGACATGGAGATTATTAATTATGAGTTTGCAGATAACTTTTCATGCATGGCCTCCTCAATATTCAAGCTGGTATATATTCTCATAATGAAAGATGCAATTAAAATAAATAGATATATAAAATATATTTTACGGTATGTTTTTCGGGAAAAAAAATGAGCGTAGTTGGCATAAGATAGCGATCGAAGTGCTTACGAAATAAAAAAATAAAAAGATAGCGAAGCGTCGTGAGGGTGGGACCTAGCCAGGAGGATAAGATAGATACAAAGGCTACTAATCGTCTCCACGTATGATATATTATATTAGAGAAATTCTATTTACAGTTTTTAAGTAGGGACTGCATATACAGACCTTTTATTAAATGAAAAAAAAAATATCATTTTAAGAGGGATATTTTTATAATTTTAAAAAAAATTAAAGATAAAATTTCATAAGCTTGCATTGCAGTCCCCAAATGAGGACTATATCTAACATTGCTCATTATATTAAGAGTTTGCTACACAACTTCCACCACACTCCACATTTCATATTTTTTTAAATTTTTTAAATTTTTAATTTTTTTTAAAAAAAATTTAAATTTATTCTTTTTAAATTATTTCAAATTTTTTATTTATTATTCATATAATAAATATTTAATAAAAGAAAAAAATAATAAAAATTAAAAATAATGTAGAGTGTGGAGTGTTAGGAGGTTGTGAAAATTTTTTGTTATATTAATTATTTTTTATTTTTTTAAAATTTATTTTTATTTTATTCATTATTTATATACTATATATTTAATAAAAATAATTAAATAAAAATTTTCAAACTAGGGGTCGTTTGCATTCAAAACCCACCTCAACCCACCTCAACTCATCTCAACTCATTTCATCTCATCATTACAACTTTTCCAAATTTCTATACAAAATATAATAAACAATTCAACTTTTTCAAATCCCAAAATAAATTTTCCAAATTCTCACACAAAATATAATAAATAATTTAACTTCTATTCTACTATTCATAAACCATCTCAACCCATCTCAATTCATCTCTGAATCCAAACCACTCCTTAAAAATAAAGACAGGTGGGAGAGTGGCGCAGGAGATAAACGTGTATGAGCCAAGAGACAAAAAAAAAAAAAAAAAAAAAAAAAAAAAAAAAAACTAGAAAAGGCAATCATGCCCTACTCCAAGAAAAATTTAAAAAAAATAAAATATTGTAGTATTAAACTGTGGGCGGCAAGTGCACGTGATTCATGCCCCTCTTCCAAAACCTTTCGCTTTCGCTTTGGGACTTTTTGTCGTCACGTCGTCATGGGTCCGCGTCAGTAGGGCCAAGCCGCGTGTGCGGTGTGCGTATTAGACTGTTCGAAGAAATTCAAAGTCTTCCACTTTGGCGAGTCAAACTAATGCAATGACTGCTCCGCCCTGGCCTCTTATCGTTATGTGGTGACTGGTGTGAATGTATTCATGCTATTATTTGTTGAGTAATGATATATATTTAATATATTATAATGAATAAATATAGATAAAAGTTATTGTTGAAAGTAATTATTTTGTATACATGATGTAGCATCATATAGACCATACATCTCTCAAATCTAAAAAAAAAAAGTAAAGAACTATAAGTAGCCATATAGTAAATGTAAAGTGTGCACTGCTACAATAACTTCTCTCTAGTATTACTCTTATCTAATATACAGAAATGCTAAATCTACGAATTTGGATCTTGAAAGTGTTTCAATTTTTTTTTTTTTTACTTAGTAATTAAAAAAGTGTTTTTCCATGAAATTGTGAATTTTTTATTTTTTTAAAAAAATATTTATGATAATTAAAAAAATACATGAAAAAAAAAGAAAAGAAAAATAAAAACATAAAATGTACTTTTCGAGACACACATTACGGACAAATTTTCGATGGGTGTAGTGTTACTCTATAATATATTATATAATAATATTATAAAATGAATATATTTTTATAAAATTATGTTACTTTTATAAGATATTTTACAAAAATACATCTCATTTAAAATATAGTTGTATAAAATATTGTGAAAAATGTTGTGTGTAAATTATTTCCTTATTTTCTACCCTCAAAAACTTAAAACAGAAAAAACAGTTTATGCATATAATTATATGCTACTATTTTTTGTTTTTTAATAAATGAGTTTCTTTATAAAAGAGTTTAAATATATATATATATATATATATATATATATATAATGTAATTAAATATACATCAATGAGCATTATTTTACAAATCTAAGGTGTTGGAAGTAAAATTGGAAGAAATAAAAAAGTCTTACAAATAAGAAAGTGAGAAATTGGAATGCAGATGATACTATAAAAAAATTATTTATTTGTAATCAGTTATTTTATATTAAAATAACTATTTTCTGTCAAAACGAGTCTATTCTTATTACAAACAATCATTCTCTTCGTAAATAATTTGTCATAAATACTTATTTTTTCTTGTAGTGATTAGTAAGAAACAAATATAAAAGTTTTTACATATATGAATAGTGCACGTCAAATTTATAGCTTCTTTTTATATTGAGTTAATTATATATATATATATATATATAATATATTACATGATGCATTGAAAGTGCTCTTATTATAAGAAGCTCCATCCGAGCTTTCTCTATAAAATGTAGAAATCCAAAACATCGTTCTCAAACCTCTAAACCTGCCAGATCTTATAGAATTAGCTAATTTAGCTCGTGCTCAATGGACCACCACTCTCTTTTAACACGTTTCGAAGCAAGTGATTCTAATATTATAATATCCAAAGCCATAAAGGATGGAGAGAAAAAAAAGGAGCTTCCACAACCATTCACATTAATTCAACTATTATATTAATTATAGTACAAGAAAATGAAAATGAAAATGAAATACAATTTGATCAAATAATTAGATTTGTCGCGTCTCATGTTTTTAGGCGTGTCATGTTAAGGTGAGATTTAGATAATGAGTTAAGATAAATTCTGAATCCAAACAGGACCTAAGAGGTAAATACTACAAGGCTGATTTTTAAGATTATCTAGATGTGAGAACTCTTGTTGACGATGCTATGTATATGTAGAGTCATATTATACACCAGTCACTGTTTTATCACATGTCCCAAGTTACAACCTGAAGTTGCACGAAGCTTTTTTTTTTTTTTAAAAAAAACAGTAAATAAGAATTTAGCAACAATTTGGAAAAAATTGTATGATAATTTGTTTTGATATTTGAAAAAGTTGAATTATTTTATGTTTTGTTTGAAAATTTGAAAAAATTATAACGATTAAGTAATATTTAGATATAAAAATTGAATATTTAAAATTAGAAAATATTTATATTGAAGTAATATTTAAAGAATAAAATTATAATATAATATGAGATGAACGTTATTCCTTGAAATTCTCCATTATTTGAATTCCAAGTTATCCATTGAAAAGAGAAGATTTGAATTTGATACTGATAATATTAATGGTGATGAGGCAGAGACAAATGGTGTTTATTTCCCATCAAAGCAAAACAATTCCGACCAGCCTGCCCAAGTACCGACCAAAACTGTAAGGTGAGAGGCATGCATGCATGCATTCCTAATGTCTTCCACACAGAGTGAGCCACCTACCCAATTACTTTTACAACTCTCCAGCACAGTAATATTTTAAGATTAATCTTATATATAATAGTAAAGTATACAAGTGTCGTTTAATTACTTTAAAAGAGAATATAATTTATTATTAAAAATTTAATTTTTTTTCATGTGAGTCTCTTATTTATTTACTTTTTTAAATTAATTGTACGGCGCTTACACACTCACGACAGTAACTATCATTTTTCTTATTTTAATGGAGCAATAATATATTTACACATTTTTTTACTAGTGTTTCATTATTCAGTTATTTCTTTCTTTAAATTTAGATAAAAAATTTAATATGACATTCTTAAATAATTTAAAAATAAATAAATTTAATCAACTAATATATTTATATAATTTCAGGTCAATATTTATAAAATTAAATTTATTTTTAATTAAATTATATGATTCATTGAATTTATTATTTTTTATATTATATAAAAAAATTATATTATAAAATTTTTAATCTAGATTTAAATAGTAAAATAAAAAAAATTAAATAATAAATCAGGAGATATAGATTCATTACACTTTCCAATTATTTGGGTTAAACGTACAAATTAAGCACCCATGTGGGTACCCGTACACACGCCCAAGATCTCAGGTACATCTCCAGCAAGTGAGTGGGGCGCACCGCGTACAGATCTCATGTACATCTCAAGCAAGCGAGTGGGGCCTCGGGGATCGGAACCCACGGTGTACGCGTGAGCTTCGTGGGAGTGAGGGAGACTGACAGAACCCAGACCAGTCATATGCCTTTAAAATCTGTTTTTTTTTTGTTTTTGTTTTTGGGTTATATATAACCAGTCGGAAATTGCTTCCCACCGAAGGTGGCCACCGAATGCTTTTTTTTTTTTTTTTTTTTAAAAAAATATTTTTACTTAATTGTTAAGTAATTATTTGAAAATGAATATATATTTTTTATTTTTTAAAAAGAAATATTTAATAAATTAAAAAAAAAAAAAGAAGAAAAAAGATTAAAAAATTTTACCTATTCGGTGATGATTTCGGTGGACTGCCTGGGAGTAGCACCGTCCATAAGCAGTCTAATTTCTTCGTAACTGGTTTTTTTTTGGGGTTCGAGTAGTAAACGTGAAAGAAGAGAGTGTGCGGTGGGCACTGGGCAGTGCAGCAGCGAACCGGTTAATTAATAATCATCATGGCAGGGTGGCAGTTGACTGTACCCGGACACAGCCCGGCTGCGCACGTGTTTCCTACTTGAGTGCTATCACGCGTTAATTTGGTGAGACGAAAAGACAATTTTTATACCATAAGCATGAGTTATTTTATAATTTTTGTTCATAAATTAAATTATGTCATTTAAATAATTTAGAATGATGCTTCTTAGTTTGAACCAATTAATAATATGCAAGTCATCTTTGCCATGTCAACCTTTTAATTAAAGAGAAAAACCAAGACAGATGAAAATAGAAAGAAAGATAATAGGGTTTGAATATAAAGTTAAGATGAGATGAGATATTTTGAATAGTAGTTGAATAAAATATTATTAGATATAATTTTTTATTATTTTTATTTTGGGATTTAAAAAAGTTAAATTTTTTATTATATTTTTGTATGGAAATTTGAGAAAGTTGTACTGATGAAATGAGATAAGGAGGTTTGTGTATCCAAACCCAACCTCAGAGCTCTTCGTGTGGTGGTTGTCTTCTTCTTCGTGTGGGTCTCTTGTCTTCATCTTCCTGTGGGTCTCTTGTCTTCATCTTCCTGTGGGTCATCTTCGTGGGTAGATGAAATAAAAGATCTTTGAGTCTTCGTGGGTAGATGAAAAATGCAGATCTTTTTCGTGATTTCTAGTAGATGAAATAAAAGATCTTTGAGTCTTCATATGGGTCGTCTTCGTGGGTAGATGAAAAATGCAGATCTTTTTCGTGATTTCTATGACCAGAATGACATTCTACGATCCTCGTGTGGGTCGTCTTCGTGGTAAGATCTTTGGTGTGCTCGATATGGATCTAGCTTGGTAAGGTCTCTGGTCTTTGGTGCAAACTGGTAAGATCTTCATATAGGTCGTCTTCGTTGGTAGCTTCATCAGACATTGATAAGATTTTTGCTTTTCTTTTCTCAGTCAACTACTAATCTCAATTGGATCCTCGTGTGTATTTGCTCCATTCCGCAAGAAGATGTGAACTTATTCCCCCTTCAATTTTTGTCTCCAGTCTTGAGCTTCCAATATCACTAATCTCTGTAGACTCTAATTTGTCCTGAGCTTCCAATAGCAATATTTTTGGTCTTAGACTCTAATTTGTTTCTGTGATACCCCATATGTGTATCCCATATAATATAGATAAGGGTAGGTGGTGTATGAGATCCCATATTGCTTAGGAATGAGAAGTTCTTGCTCTTTATAAGGTTCTAATGGGACTCCAATTATATCATTGACTAGTCCTTTTGGAGTATAGGCCATGTGGTTTGGGCCTTCTATTGGGGCGTTACAAATGGTATCAGAGCTTATCCCAACCAGAAATGTGGAACTTGAGCCATACCACCTACAATGGACAGGTCCGACGAGGACATCGGGAATTTAAGGGGGGTAGATTGTGATACCCCATATGTGTATCCCATATGATATAGATAAGGGTAGGTGGTGTATGGGATCCCACATTGCTTGTGAATGAGAAGTTATTGCTCTTTATAAGGTTCTAATAGGGCTCCAATTATATCATTGACTAGTCCTTTTAGAGTATAGGTCATGTGGTTTGGGTCTTCTATTGAGGCGTTACAGTTTCTCTTCAATCGATTCCCTTGATAGCAATGAAACTTCTATTGGGTCTTTTATGTTAGGACATCCCAAAATTTGGTCCAAACTTTACAAATTACAATGCACGGTTACTATGGACCAATGTCTGCATGGTCATTGGCTTTTCTGCCATATTCAGATGGCAAAATATCCAAGCAACATTCAGGTGACGATGCAACTATGTTCTTATCTTTTTTTTATAAGTTTGTATTTTTTAGAAGTTTAATTGCTTTCATTTTTGTGCTTTAAGCTGAATGTTGGTTACCCATTTCAATATGGAATGGGACCTTCGACTTCTTTCATCACTACAAGCTCTGCAACTAGCGCAAGAGTTGGTAAAGAGGATACACCCGATTGTAGGGAAACTGAAACGCCATGTACCTCCTCTATAGTTGATGAAGAAAGTAAAAATGATAGACCAGATTCATGGAAAACCAACGATAGCATTGCCGGGACACCTTAGTTAGTGCAAATGGATGGTGGTGATATGGTTGAGGAGCCAAAGTCGGGGATGAAGTTTAATTCTTTTGAAGGATTAATGAATTATTATAAGCAATATGTTAAGAAATGCGGGTTTGAGATGATGACACAAAGGAGTGAGAGAAGAGAGGATGAGAGTGTCAGATTTGTCACCCTTGGTTGTGCCCGTGGTGGGAAGGCCCGGAATAGGATATTGAATGTCGCCAAACCACGTCCGACAGGAAAGACAGACTGTAAGGCAAAGATTAATGCCTTGAAAGTTGAGGAAAAGATGCAGTTGATAACAGTTCATAATACCCATATTCATGACCTCAGTCTACAAAAATCTCGCTTCTTTCAATATAATAGAGAAGTGAGTGAGTTCGTAAAAAAAATCATTGATACAAACGACTTGGCTGGTATCCAAATGAATAAGAATTTCAGATCTCTTGTCATTGGTGCGGGTTGATTCGAGAACCTTCCATTTTTTGAAAAGGATTGTCGCAATTACATCGACAAGGCACGAAATCTACGACTTGAGAAATGTGGTGCTGGAGCACTTTGAGAGTATTTTTGTAGGATGCAATACAAGAATAATTGATTTTTTTGCATTGATGGATTTAAATGATGATGAGAGATTAAAGAATGTCATTTGGGCAGATCCACGCAGTAGAGCAGCCTAGCTATATTTTAGTGATGTGGTAACATTCGACACCACATACCTGAGAATAGATATGAGATGCCCATTGCACCCTTTGTTGGTATAAATCACCATGGACAATCAATTCTTTTTGGAGCATGGTTGATTTCCAGTGAGGATACAGAGACATTTACATGGTTATTTCAAATCTAATTGCAGTGTATGGATAGTATAGCTAAGAAAGCTATTATCACTGATCAAGATAGAGGAATGAAAAATGTAATTGTTATTGTCCTTCCAAAAAGTCGACATAGATTTTGCCTGTGGCATATACTGAAAAAAGTTTCCGATAAGCTTGGCTCTCATGGTGCCTACAAAAGTGGGCTGAAAAATCAGTTAATGAAATATGTGTATGACACTCAAACTATTGAAGAGTTTGAGAAATGTTGGGAAGGGTTAATTAACACGTACAACTTGCATGAGAATGCCTAGTTGCAAAGTTTATATACTGAGTGTGGGCATTGAGTACCGATATTCCTAAAAGAGTACTTTTGGACTGGAATGAGTACAACCCAGTGAAGCGAGAACATGAATGTTTTTTTTTACGGTTATGTTCATGCGAGGACGAACTTGAAGGAGTTTGTTGACCAGTTTGACAACGCGTTGAGAATGAAAAAAGCGCGGACCTCCACTCATTTAACATCACAATTTCCTGCATATATAGATCTCCAATTGAAAAGAGATTTCAAGAGTTGTACTCGAACACAAAATTTAAGAAAGTTCAGCAACAAGTCATGGGTGTGCTCGATATGGATCCAGCTCTCTTTAGATGGGATGGTTTAATGAAAACCTATCTGGTAGAATATGAAGTTCGTGTTAGTGTCCAACATTGGACACCCGCAAGAAAGTGTAATATTTCTAAACTTTTCATATTTTAATAGTAATATCGACACCACATTAATATTTGCATATTATTCATTACATATATAATTTGGGTTGGATGGATCACAACCCGTGTAATGATATGGTTGAATTTAAATTTCTGGGAATTTTTGTGTATTGAATGTAATTCCTAGACACTTTCTATGCTATTATACAACTTTTCATGTTCTGTTGAACAGTCCAAAGAATGATAGAAACAATGATTATTCCTTTTGTATTTTCAACATTTTAAAGTAATATTATTTTGTTAAGCAAGCGTGGATTGCATTAAAAAGGATGGTATGGTTACTGGCTTTTGGTCATTGGCTATGAATAAGAGCTATGAATGGATTATGCAACACAAGTTGTGTCCACATTTCTTTAGATCTCCTTTGCCAACTCCACCGTGTAGCTGTAAAGATGTCCTCTTTACAAGCATTGCAATATCAATATCCGTGAAAGAAACTCTATATTTGAATTCAGAATTTAATAACATGTCAAAAAACTTGCTTGGTTTGATGGCCCTGCAAATTTGAGTGTATCTCATTGTCTAGTCTTTCTACAACCAGAAGGAGTTTGTCGACTATTTGAAGTTGAAATCATTCTACTGCTGGAAGTATTAGCAGGCTTACTATATTGAATAATATATTGTCCAAAATATTGCTTACAACATCACCAACTTCAAATCTCTTAAAATTATAACTTGAATAAAATTAGTCTACTGCTGGAAATAAAATCTTCCAGAAAACATTTCTAACTTAAAATCTCTTCAAATTCAACTTGTCTACCTGCTTACAACTAGTCTAAATAACTTCTAACACTTAAACTACATATTCAGACTAAGCTGTAACATCAAACAACTACCAAGTAACATGAAACAACAATTGCAAAAGCCCAATACACCCGGAGTAGTGTGCTTGAATGCCTTATAACAGCTTGTTGCTCAAGAAGCACCAACTATTTCTTCATAACTTCCTCATTTCTATTGGATAGTATCATCTCTCTCTTCCCGATCTCATCCGCTCTCTTACAAAGCTTAGTCTCCATCTTTTTGATATCGCTGAGTATCTTCTCGAGCTCTTTCTCATTCCTAACAGTTCATTTATTCTTCCTTGAAGATCCAGCTCTATGTATTGATTACTATCCACCCACTTGAGATACTTGTAGTATGGTAATCCCTGATCATTTTATACATATATAAAAAATGTTAGATGGCTTACTATATTAATCATTGTATTAAAAGTTTTACGTTACAAATGATGTAGTTACCTCTGTATTGTACTTTGGATACCCTAAGAATGGTCATCCTGGATTTCTTGCAATATTTGAGTATCTCAGTGTGACTTCAACCTCACAGAAGCAGAATGGTTGACCAAAAATAAGTTTAGCAAAGGATGAAGAAGACATTGATGATGATGACATTCTAACATGAACCAAAAATATTATGGTTATTCACTTTTTATAAGTAATAGTTTGTCACAATTTGTTTGCTGCATTCAATGATGTGCAAACATGATAGTTTATTTTTTTTTTTAAGTATGCAAACAAAAATATGCATACATAAAATAGATGTGGACAGTGGACAAAAATCTTTTGTCCTTTTGACGTCCTCTGGTTTTTGGCTCTAACCCACCCATGAACCGAAAATTGAAAAAGAAAAGATCCCTACAAAACTTGATGCCAAAGTGCATGCCCATGCAGCAAAATTGAGATTGTCTGCGCCATTTTCTGAAAATTTTCTATAAATTTAAATTGAGATAGATACCAAGACTAAATTTTACAGTACTAATAAACGCCTCCATAAACGGTATAAATCAAGCATTATAGTCTTCTAGAATCTACCAAATATATTTTTGTTTGTATCTCTAAATCAAAAAACATGTATTATCCTCAATAATCATCCAAATCAAACGGTAATTATTATACCATAATCGCCAATTTGATGGGGGGAAGGAAAGTAAGTAATTACCTGGATGCAAATTAATATTAAGAGAATTATGCAAATTAAGAAACTAACTTAGTAAAACTCATGCAGCTATTAACGTTAGGGTTTGAAGAAATGCTAGAATATGGAAAAGCATTTTTCAAAAAGTTAGAAGAAATGCTTGCCTTCCACCTGGACAGCTGGACAGGAGCGACTGATTACCAGAAATAGTGATCACCTTCTTGTGGTTCCTTTTAGGGTCAGGGTTTCAGGATTTCAATTCTTCTAGGGGATTTCGATTCGGAGAAGGGGGAAAATGAAGGCTTCGAGGATTGAAGAGGGGTGAAGGAAACACTACCAAGGAAACATATATTGCGAGGAGGAAGGGTGAACGACGATCAGCGAACCGTGTGAGGGAGAGGCAGAGCTTCGTGGGAAGATGAAGGTGGGAAGACGAAGGTAAGGAGAGGCATCCCTTCATGTGAAGGAAGTGCTTGGTGGGAAGACGATGGTGGAACGACGATGCAAATGGAGAGGCAGAGCTTTGTGGGAAGGAAAAGGTGGGAAGACAAAGGGAGGGAGAGTTCGTGGGAAGACGAAGGGATGGGATCTCTTTGGGACGAAACAAATTGTTTAAGTATTTGACTAAAATGGTGCGTTTCATTTTCCACGTGGGCACCGGTTCCCTCGCGATTACTCACGGCGACTGCATTTAGCTCTTTTCATATGTAAATAATCCAGATGATGCTTCTTAATTTGAAGGCTACGTTTAGATATTGAGTTGAGATAAATTGAGTTCTTTATGAATAGTAGTGAGTTGAGATGGTAGAGTGAGTTTTGTGGGACCCACCTAAGATGAATTTAGATGTGTTTGGATACTAAGATAAGTTTAGCTATATTTAAAGTAAGTTGAAAAAGTTTATGGGTCTCACGTGTAAAGAGATGTTGAGTTGAAAAAGGTTGTGGGTCCCACGTTTAAAGATGTTTTGAGTTGAGATGAGTTTAGTGATTTGAGAGTTTAGTATTTGGATGTTAAATTCAGCTTAAAATTAGACTGAACTCCAAGTTCCAAATGGGGCCTAAAACCTAGAAAGAACACCATAAAAATGATGCTAGATATGCAGTTGCAAAAGAGATGTCAAGTCTAGTGGCAATCAATAGTTTGTCGTTATAACATTTGCCTGTTTGTCTAGGTTTATTGCTGCATTGCACACACTTTGCTATCACTTTTAATGGAGTCTTTTAGGCTATATTTGGTTGTTAAAGTGATCTCAATCCATTTCAAACTAATTATTAATGGAATTCACTACTTTTTTAACTTTTTATAAAAAAGTTAAATTCGTCTCAACATATTTCATACATTCAAACACATATCTCAACACCCATTTACATGTAAACACACATCTAACGTATTTATATTCAAATACTTCTCAATGAGACCCAAAAAATACTATTATTTATATATCATCTGAGATCACTTCAATATCCAAACACAACCTTAAAATTGTACATCTAAAATTTTTTCATGGAGTCTTTTTCATTAGTAGGAATATTAATACTTCCTTCACGGTATTGAATGATAATTTTATATCATAAATCAAATTATATAATGTCATAATATATATAGAAGATATATTTTAATCTACATCGACTAACAAGTATAAAGCCGTACTCCATAAAATAATGTGAGTCATAGGTCAATTAGTTGAGCGGCAATAAAAGAGTTTGTCGTGATGGCACTGGCAGGGACGGAACTAGGATTTGGTGCGTGGGGGCCGATTAGCAAAGTGTGTCATATGTATGGGTGAACAGTAATCGACATTTAAAATAGCAAAATGTGTCACCGACATTTAACATTAACCATATAAAGTTGTTATCTAAAGACAAACTAAATTATTAAAACCACTCATCTAAACCTCTCACTTGAGCTCCATCGGACTCAAATGAAAGATAAAAATTAAGATAGAGATAGACATGTAAAATTTTTTGAAACAAATGATAAAAATTAAGTAAACAAAGATAAATTTTTTGTTGAATATAAGATTGAATATTGTAAAGTCTCTATAATATAGATAGAAATAGTTATGCGAGATTTGTTGTATTCACTCCTAATTGTTAACTTGATGGTAGTATATATGTACTTACTAACAAAATTAATTCAAACAAGCTAGCTAGTGGAAGACTTAAAAGGAAAAGTGTAAATAAATAAGACAAATGAGGTTGTAAATTTACCAAATAGCTTATAAAAAAAGACCAAGATATTTTATTGCCTCTTATGAGATGTAAAAAAAAAAAAAAAAAATGTGAGATTTTATTAATGACAAAAAATTATTAAAAAACTAAAAAAAACCTAGACAACTAAATACTAAATGAGATTTTTGAAAATATTTTGGTGGTCAAATTATCCTTATATTCAGATATCTTTGAAAAAACCCAACCACCAACGTAGCACTGGGGTATGAATCACGTGCACACTTGGCCTTTGTCCATGTAGAATCTACGCCCTACTTTGTCATGCATTCATATTAATTGGTTTATTACACTTTACTGCATTGCACACACTTTGCTCATATTAATTGAATTGTACATCTAAAATTATTTCATGGATTCCATTTCATAATTAGTGCGCTAGCTGAAGTATGAATCACATGCATGCACACATTGCCTTTTTTTTCTGGCGCAATTATTTATCATGTCCCACTTTGTCCTCCATAGAATTACTTGGTTTACTTCTACAATGCACACACTTTGCTTTCATGTGTATGTACTCTTTTGGAATTGTGCATCTGGAATCATTTTATGAAAAGAAATACTACGTATGATCTGATCTATACTACACACCAATATGTGATTTGTTATTTTATTCTTCTATTTAAATACACATATTTACACATGATTAATATGTGTGTGTTTAAATAGAATAATAAAAATGACAAATCACATATTGGTGTATGGTGTATAGGATGATTAATAGAATTTTTCTTATATGAAATTCGTTCTGTTTGTACAAAGGACACACTTTGCTTTCACATTTACAACTCGAACTCTAAGAAAATCAGTGCATAAAGTGTGCCATTTGCAACTATATATTTACAAACATAGTTTTTCTATTTCATATGAACCAAAACCATTTGTATATGTAGATTCGGATTCACTTCAATGGGATTTATACTTGTTTTATCTTTCTTATGCAAATAGATGATCAGGACGTGCATGTGTATAAATGAAATTAACCCAACGTATTCTAAAAGGCTCGGAAAAAATGATATATATTTTTTATCATAGATTTTATAATTGAAGTGACACTTAGTGATATGACACATCATGCACCCAACACATGACCACTAAAGTGGCACCCATGGTAATAAATTAGAAACATTAATGGTGTTTTAAGTTTTTTATATTTATAATGGGTCACACAACACAACAAGTGGTATCAACATACCACCAAACTTGCAATAAAGAGAAGCATTGTTAAAAAACACACCTAGTTAATTTTGTTAACACCAAATTATTTTCTTTCATGGTTGCAGAAAGTTTTCTTATCTACAATGTGGTCTAGGAAAAAAAATAGGGTCGAATCGAAGTAAATCTACAAGTAACATCCGTGAATGTAGAGGTTGAAAGAGAATAAAATGAGAATAGATCAGGAAATGAATCTAGGTAATTATGAAGACCTAATTGCGTGCAGCTACTATTGGGATCTTAAAAAGAAGATTGGGTCATGGTGGCTTGCATGGTATATATATTTCTATATTTATTGTTAAGATATATATATTAATTTATATGACTAAATTTACCAGTTTTATTAGTTAAACTTTTGAGATAAAAGTATTATTAGAGTTAAAAAAATCTTCACAACCTCCTAACACTCCACACTCCACATTATTTTTAATTTTTATTATTTTTTTCTTTTATTAAATATTTATTATATGAATAATGAATAAAAAATTTGAAATAATTTAAAAAGAATAAACTCAAAAAGAAAATTTAAAAAATATTAAAAATTTAAAAAATTTAAAAAAATGTGGAATGTAGAGTGTGGAGTGTGGTGGAAGTTGTGTAGCAAAGCTCTTTGGTATCGCATGCAGAGTGTGTTAGCTAGCTTGGAGGGAGGGTTTAATTCACAGCAGTTTATTTTGAGAGAAATTTCTTAAAAGAGTGCACAAAGATCAAAACAAACTTAGGCTTTTGGGATCACAGAATGGTGGGAGTTTGGAGATATATGGGCATTTTTAGTTGAGAAACTTTATTTATTTCATAACCAAATGCTTCATAACCATAACTCAAAGCTAGCTTAAGCATATATGCATTTATATATGCTTTGGGGAAATAAGTGGGGCTTACCATATATATTTCTTTTTTTATTTATTCATTGATTAATGGACCTTAATTAGTTAGACAGGTGAAAGCATGCTTAAAGTTATATGCATGGGTATATACAATAGTACATGCATGGGAATTGAGCTTTGAGTTAAACTACTGTTTACAAAAATGAAATCACATGTATGGAAACCTTCGTTTAAAAGATATGATGAAATGTTGACTAAAATAGATGCATATATGACACCAAACTTTGTTTTAAAGTTGACAATTTCGGGGGAATGGGGTCATATGTTTCCTTGGCATTTAAGAGAATTTCTTGATCTTTTCTTTTTGTTTTGTTTATTCTTCATGATTTTCTTGTTTTGGCAGGGCCAGGCGCTTCTAGAGTACTCTGATAATTGTCCACTTTCCTGTGTTTGATTTTCCTATTATATTTCTATGACCTACCCGATCATGCATCTCTGATATTGGTACTAATTCATCATGATATAGCTAGCTGGGAAGAGATTCATGAATTTGCATGTTCTGGGGCTTGAACTCTATAGTACTGATCTTTCCACCCCTTAATCGATGACATGTTGACAAGTACTAGCATTAACAATATTTCGTAGATCAAATGCAAAGTACATAAAAACGTGGCCAAGAAAGTAATAATTATATCTTGATCATGTGGCCTGCCAAGTAGTTCACATGAGTATATAGATGTGAACATTATTGGGAACATGTATAATATTCCTAGAAAGAGACGTTATTCTCTAAACTCCTAATTATATATCTTGATCAACAATATTGATTTAGTCCAAGCGACTGAAATTAATGTTTCGCAAATGCTTATAACAGTGACCTTGTAACTAATTAATTAATGGGTCTCCGGACCTTTAATTATAAGAAATTTCTATAGTTCTTTTTCATCCCACTATATATATTATCATATATATATATATATATATATCATGCTTGTATGTCATTATTTATCAACTATTACATTTAGCAATATTAATGGAAGGTGGGATGTCCTGATCTAAGTATGCACAAAAAAAAAAAAAAAAAGAATTTCGAGTCTGGTGGATAAGTAATGATCATGACAGGATCCCCTACCTTGATCATGATTTAGTGGTTAATTACAAGCAAGCAAGCATGCATGCAGCAGAATTAATCTTAGACTAGCCGCTACATGAATATATATGCATCTTGCATTGCATACAGGAGCAGTCCAAATTTGCAAGTTTAGTTTTACAGTTTGTGGGGTGTGATCTAGTACTGGTTATAAAATCCTCGATCGTACGTACGTCATGTGTTTCTTTGGACAAGAACATATATATCTCATGTTTAGATCAAATGAACTGATCCATCTTTTATTAACTTCTCCTGAAGTTATACATATAGTTTTATTGTCTTGAGAGGACAAATGTCAGTGGGGCCGGGCTGATAATCCATTACCTCATTTCATATCATATGCTAATAGAAGTTGAATTATTTATTATATTTTGTGTGGGAATTTAGAAAAGTTATTTTGAGATTTGAAAAAGTTGAATTGTTTATTATATTTTGTATAGAAATTTGATAAAGTTGTAATGATGAGATGAAATGAGTTGAGATGAGTTGGGGTGGGTTGAGGTGGGTTTTGAATGCAAACGACAGTATACCCGTTTGAATAGTGAGAGTGTTTCATCTCATCTCATTTCATCATTATAACTTTCTTAAATTCTCACACCAAATATAATAAATAATTCAACTTTTTTAAATCTCAAAATAATAATAATATTAAAAAATAATATTCTAATAATATTTTATTCAACTTTTATCTAAAACCATCTTATCTCATCTCACTATCCAAACTGCATCTTAATCTCATCAGATAATATTGTTCTGCATGCCCTAGTTATCTCTAATGGGTTATGCTAGTCCAAATTAAATTAATTAAGTTATAAGTTATAGTGAGATGAAAATATCCCAAATGTTTCCATGGATGGTCAGAATTAAATCTATTTAAGTACTGATTGGATTAAATTAAGGATTCTCCTGTAATATAATTATTCTCTCTTGCCATAATTAGGAGATACTAAAAAAAGTTGTTATGATAAATTAAGATTGATGGGAATATTTTTGGACCACCAATAGCATGAAGATGGGTTTTTTTTAAATAAGGTGAAAATTGAATTTTGACCCAATTACATATATTTAATTATATATAAAAAAAATAATACTTGTAAGTTTTTTTAATTAAAGTTTTTTTAATTATAATTTTGTATAGATATATGTATCAGCCTACAATAATATTGCTAGTATCAACTTTTGGGCATGTTTCAAGAGGTTATGTTATATTGAGGGTAAAAAAATAATATTGAGGCAACTGAAAAATCGCCCACGAGAAAAAAAAAGAAAAAAAAAAGAAAAAGAAAAAGAGAGAGGTAACTTAAAAAAATATAATTAAAAAAACTTTAGAGTACTTAATAATATATATATATATATATGATATACGCAATCTCTTTCTAGCTAGGTTACTGGTCGTAGTTTTGAAAATGCAACTCGATCTGTCCGCAATTCAATCAATTAATCATGTATACTTTTGTAACTGATCAATTGCGCTTGCATTTGAATGGAGATGTGTACATGACTTCAGACTTTGTTTATGTAGATTATATATATATATATATATATATATAATAACAACATGATCACATGCATGTACTTAATGATAGGGTGCCTTGGTTCTATGAATGATCCAGAGACAATGCATCATATTTTGATATTTTCTTCACGTTTGAAAGGATCGAGGGGTCATCAATCATTTTTTTTATTTTTCATGAAACAGATCAAAATCGATTTAAGGTTGATGGCCGGACACTATATATATGAAAAAATTTAATTGTAAACGATTATGCGCACTAATACTTGCACCCATTCAATATGATTGGTTATAAAATAAATTTTATTGAAAATAGTGCTAATCTGAATTTAGAATATGAAAGCAATAACATTAATACGCAGATTGGTACGCAAACTTGCTTGTATTTAATATTAACTCGTTGATGATCTCTATGGTTTTATTTCATTTTACCATCTTGTGTTTTTAATTGATCTAGAAAATATTATCATGATCATGATGAGGTCGGGTAAAAACTAGGGGCATTGGATCCCGTGGAAACAACCCATTTTTCATGCACGAAAGAAATTGACTTTTAATGGAAGGTTGGTGTCGCTAGCTAGCAGTTGTAGTGCATGATGAGAACCCTCTCTCTCTCTCTCTCTCTCTCAAAAACACACAAAAAAAACCTGCTTTTAAAGTTAACCAACCAAAAAGTTTCATAATGTCACGTTGAAATGAAGAGCACAAATCATAATCAGCTGCAAATGTTCGATGCACCCATACATGATGACAATATATATTTTACATTTTCAAATCGGCGGCTTTTGACGCCATTTCTTCTAACTGTGATCTTCAAGGAAAAACATTCTTGCCATTCGTCTGGATTGAAAGATGAGATGAGATGAGTTGAATTGATATAGTTTATGAATATTAATAGTAAGATTTATGAGTTAAGATTAATTGAGATAGTTTTTGAAATTTTTGTATGTTTGATTTGGAAGTGATGAGATGAGATGGTTTTAAGTTGTTAGAAATGAAATAGATGTGGATCCTATAAATGATCGTATGGTATTTATAATGATTTTATTTTATTTATAAATTAGTAATAATAATTTTTTAATAAAAAATGGCCAATTTGTTTTTATAATAATAAAAACAATAGAAACCATCTCAAAGTTAAAAGAGTGTTTGGATTATAGAGTGTTTTACCGTACGAGAACCAATCTCTCAATCCAAACGGGCTAATGCTACTGAAATAGAAATGCTTTATTAGACTATATTTTTCTTTCCTTTTTTTTTTCTAAAGTTGTAATTATTATTATTATTATTTTGTTTGATATAATTTAATTTTTTTCCCTTTTCCTTTCCTCTATTGATTCTTCTAATTGCAATTCTTTCAAATGTATTTATTAGTTATTAAGAAAAATGCATATTTAATTATTTTCTTTAAATTCCCAAAATTAGTAAGAAAGATATATCCTCTCTCACATATAACATTGGAAATTATATATAATAAGACCTCAAAGATCAAGAGTTCAAGATCTTGGTGAAGTTTCTTTTAAGAAATAGGGCGTAATTCATTTTTATTAATAAATCCTTACTTATAATAGGGAAATACATTTTATAAGAAGGAACTTTAGAGTTGCAATAAGCAAAATTCTCAAATCAAGCTCATATAAAAAAAAAAAAAATTAAAAAAAAAAAAGCACAACTATAAAGGAAAATAAGGGATAAAGAAGTAAAGTTGTTACGAAGAAAGTCTCGTGTACTCCGGCCCAAGCTGACTTATGGGCCAAAAATAAGCCCAAACTTTTTCTACGAAATAAATTCCTAATAACGTGTTAGTCGGGCCGGCCTAAGCTTAGAAAATCCGGAACTAGAACTGCCTTATGACCTAAAACAACGGTTCATTTTTGTTTTAAAAATAAATTTGTAAGAATTTAATTGATATATCATAATGAAATATAATACTAATATGAAGATATGTTACATCAATCAACATTAAAAAAAAATAGTTGGAATACTATGGGGTGGATTACTATTTTGACTAAAAAAGTTCTGAAAGTTAAAAGATATATTTTTCTGAAGCCAACAATGTATAATTCTTCTCTATTATTTCTTATTCATTTCAATCATTTTTATACTTACACATGACTATGTTTTTTAAAGAATATATTGCGTTTCAGTTGAAGAAGAAAAATCATAATTTATAATTCATGATCTGTTAATCCTATTAAATATCTTCAAATTAATAAATATATTTTTATATCTATAATTAGGTTTACAATGATGCGTGTTTTATTTAGGGGTGGGCTCCGACTCTAACGGAGTTGGAAAGCCCACCTCCGAACTTTCACTTCGACTGGAGTCGGAGGCATTTTTGGGTTCTAAGTCAGAGTCCAACTCTGATCGGAGTTTGGAGTTGGCGATTGGAACTCGGAGCTCCAATCGGAGTTGGGCTTGCCCACGGCCCAATATATGTTTGGGCTCCCATTTCTAAAAAACCAGTTAAATTTAAAAAAAAAAAAAAAAAAAAACTAAAAATCACCAGACCAGTGGGCTTCCCATGTCCGAAAAGTATTGTAAAAAATAATTAAAAACATAAATACAGTGAGTAAATTGCATACATTACAAAACAAAAGAGAAAAAAATGCACAATCACAAACAAATATAAATTAAAAATGCAATGAACCGCCAAACAACCACCACAATCACAATCAAACGACCTTCACAATTACAAGCTCACAACCTGCCAACCACCACAATTGCAATCACAATTGTCAATCACCACCAAACAATTAACCACCGTCTTCCACAATCACAACCAACCCTAATTACCAACTTATCCAAGGTCCTCAACCAATTTACAATCACAATAACCCTAAAACAAAAAGCTACAATTTACAATAAATAATTATTAGCACTATCAGCCTCCAATTCCAAGCATCTTATATTGTTTTGGAAATTAAAAAAGTTAGACATTGCAATACTTACCCAATATCATACTAATAGTAAAGTACCTCACATGAAAGTTAATGGATATATCGAATCCAGACTGCATCCCACGGTGTCATCGTCTCAATCATCCTCAATTATTTTGGGGTTCATAACTAGATCTACAAAAACATAAAAGTTATAACTTAAAATAATTTAACCATTAAAAATATGTAATTAGTTATTTAAAAATGAAGGTTAAAAGCATAAAATTACTCGATTCAAGCCTATAACTCTCGGCATCATAAACAGTATCTAGACCAATAAGCGTTGAACTTAGCCAGTTCTGTGTGCAAATGAGGGCCTCCACGGTGGTCGGAGCCAATTAACTCCAATAAGCATCCAACACGCGACCTCTAGTACTAAATGCCGACTCAGAGGCAACCGTAGTGATAGGAATGGCTAGCATGTCTTGGACTACTCAGGAAAGGATTGAAAACTTGGTGTAATGAACCTTCTACCAAGTTAATATATGAAATGTATCACTACATGCTTCGACATCTTCTATAAAATAACGTTCAACCTCAAACTTACACTCCGTAATATTTTTCGATGCTCAGATTTGATGATGCCTTCGCATAAAGACAGATGAACTGAAGTTCGCTCGTGCCAAGGTCGAGCGAATATCGAACAAACAATCTTTCTGAAGTTCACTCGAGCTAAAGTCGAGAGAGTATCGAGCGAACAATATATCTGAAGTTCACTCGAGTCACAGTCAAACATCTTCTGGATGGCGTTTTCAAGCTTTCAACAACAAAATCCCCCAATTCAAAGGCTAAAAACTGAAATCATCCAATTCAAACAACAAATACAACAAAATTCACAATCAACCAAATTCCATTTTGGGACCCTAAGTCAGAAAAACCATAAATCAAACAACCAACACAAATGAAATTATGAGGGTAAAATCGCCTTACAGTGTCGCAACAGCTGACGAGAAGTAGTCTATGGTGGGTCTAGGCTCACGATGGCGTCAGGCAATGGCAGTAAGGCGCGGCACGACTGACGAGTAGAGAGATCCAAAGAGGATAGAGAAGCGTCTTGAAAGAGTGAGGGGGAAAAAGGGACGTCCTGCGTTTTGGACCTTTGATGTGCACAAAATGTCGTTGTTCTACTTGAAATGGAACGACGTTGTTTAGTTAACTTAGTTTCAAACTATTAGATGTAAAACAACATCGTTTTACATTTGATTTTAATAAATAAATAAAAAATCGGAGTTTGAAGCCCATACGAACTCCGAATTAATTCTCCTCCGATGTGGACGTTGGCCGAAGTCGGAGCCAATGGAGGATTTGCATAGCCCTATATAAATAAAAAATTATTATAATAATATAAATTCACCTCGTTAAAGATTAATTCTTAACTCTTCCACTCAGAATTTTTGTGGCGCACCCAGCCCCCTGTCTTGCCAAGGACCGCGATGTCTGGATGTTGGCCGCACGGATCATACACTCCTCGCATGTAGTGATAACAAAGTGTGTATCCACATACTCAATTAAAAGTGTACAGTTAATTCACAGTGAAAATTAAATGGATAGTCATTAAATCTAAATAATAGTACCAAGAAATTTAAAAATACATCACATCGCAATATTATCCAAAAGTCACGTCTCCAACCATAAGCAAAAAAATAATTATAATTATCTAGTTTTTCAAAACAATTCAAACATATCAACTTAATAATGTGGGGAAAAGTCTCAATCCTCAATCTTTTGGCAGTGTTGAATGTCCATGCTCATAACCACCAACAAACTCTTCTTCTGCGTCCAAATCTATCGCTCCAAAGAGCGGGACTGTAGTGAGATTACCACAGTTAAATTTAACAAAATTTCAGTAAGTGAAACTATGACACACTAAAAAATGTGTGTTTGTGGAAATGAGATTTATGCAAGTAATTGATGAGGGGAAACTGATTATTAACATTTCATAGTTAACTAAAATTAAACTTAACCAAATAGCAGTCAATTTCATCCAAAGGGCTATCGCATAACGAAACTCACTTACTCAACACAATTCCCATGCAAGTTGATGCACACCCAAAAAAAAAATCTCATTTCTCAAAACATCCATTGTATTAATGTATGCATCATAGTCTCCTCTAAATTGACCATCCACACACTCTAGCTTCATTCGCCACACCACAAGTAACGACTATGCATGTGATTTTGTTATGAGCGATGCTTGGCATTGTGCCTCATCTTTGACTACGACGTCCTCTAACCTCCGCCATTAGAGAGGTCACAGCTTCAACCCGAGAGCATGACCATCTCGCTCAAGTCTGTATTCGCCCAGTGACAATCTAGTAGACACCACTCAATATTATATGCCCTCGAGTGACTAGAGAAACTCCATTGAGATAATACACCATCTCGTCTTGGAATTGTGATACGTACACACCCACACAAAGAGCACAATCGGCGAGCAGCGACTGCGAGGCGTGCAACGGTGGCTAGAGGGAGGAGGCACATTGTGTATTTTTTCAAAAATGGGTTTAGGGTTTGAGGTTGAGAGACTGAGATAGACATAGAGACCGAAAGATGGTCGGAGAGAGAGAGAGAGAGGTGGACGAGAAGGACAACAGGGCCATGGCATGGGACTGGCGGCAGAAATTCATAGAGAATGAGCGAGAGATGTATAAGAGGGCGCCAGAGTGGAGATGATAGGAAAAACGTTTTTAGGATTTTTGGAGTATGTGGGCTGGGCTGTAGGCCTTCCTAAGGTTGGGCTTGAAATGGGCTTGAGCTTGGATTTCAAAAAAAATTGGGTTATGAAAGCTTCTGCTTAAAATATATATATATTGTTTTTGTGTTTTATTAAATACTCTCCTTGCTCTCTAATGTTCTAATATCACAAGTTATTCACAAGTCACCACCATCAGTGCATCACCATAAACCAATCTAAATGAATAATAAAAGTATTGCAATTAGTTCATATTTTTTTTCTGTGAAATAAGTTTGTGTATTTAAAGGCTTAATAGAAGAATCGAATTGATCAAAATAGAAAATATAAAGTATAAAAGTTTTTAAATTAAAATATAATAATCAAATATTTAAAAGAAATCTATAAATATTATTTTATTTTTTAAACGTTTTTGTAATGAAAAATGCTACTTATCATCCTATAAGTAATATAAATATAAGTAATGGAGGACAAAGTAAGATGGGGCTTAATTGAAAAAGGATTGTTCTCTATCAAATCTGCCTATTTTGCTGATCTTAATAGTAAGAATCAAAGTACAGATCAGTCTTCTAATTCTTCATCAGATGTTATGTGGTGGAGGAAGGTATGGAAGTTAGACTGTACAGGGAAAGTAAAACAACTTATTTGGAAAGCTCTCAATAATATTCTACCAACAAAAGAAAAACTGTTTAGAAGAAAAATAGTGGAGAATGTTATGTGCCCGATTTGTCTCTTAGCAGAGGAGTCGATACTACATGTCTTATGGCAATGTCCTGCCACCATGGATGTTTGGGGGGAGTTGAACAACCCTTTACAGAAATGGAACCAAGATTATTGTGATTTTCAATCTTTGCATGGTATTTGGAAAAGAATGAATGATTGTGTTCAATAACAAATTTAGAAGTCCTTCCTCTCTGTTTCAACTGGCAACTCAGGATGATAGAGTTGTTAATTCACATCCTCCATAGGGACTAAATAAATTTATGCAGGAGAGAGCAGTAGTGACAGTAGCTGAGCAAGGATGGATCCCACCAAGTGAAGGTTATGTAAAAGCTAATGTTGATGCAGCTTTTGTTAAAGAAACAGGAAGGATGGGACTTGGGATAGTAGTAAGGGATCATTGGGGTGAAGTTCAAGTTGCTTTAGCTGGCTCTAGAAGTGCCATTCAAACTGCTGCAATAGCAGAATGCTGGGCTATCAGTAGAGCCATTATTTTCTGTGATGAACTAGGACTAAGATGTGTACAAGTTGAGGGAGATGCAAAGCTCGTTGTAGATTCTGTAGACTACTCTTGGAATGGTCAACTCATTGATGTCTCATCAAAATTGATCCATACAGCATATGGCAAGAAATGGAAACAAAGCAGCTGATTCTGCTGCTAAATTAGGATTGTCTTTAAATTCTCAACAGATCTGGATAGAAGAGGAACCTCCTAGGTTGCCCCATTTGTTATTTTTGACAAATTATGTATTCTTTGAATCATGAGTGGAATTCTTTTTTTTAAAAAAAAAACACACACACACACCAATATATGATTTACACATATAAATACGAGTAATTCTACATACAACCGTGAAGTGCGTAAACATCACGTAATCGCTTTGAAAAAGAGTGGAGTTCACTATTAAAAAATTAATTTTTTTCATGTGGATCCTATATTTTATTCAACTTTTTTCAAAGCGATTATGCGACGGTTGCACAATTCACGATTGTAAATATATTTTCTCTATAAATATATATATATATTTCTTTTGTAATAGGTTGGTACGGCTTCGCTACCTTAACAGAAAGACCGTTAGCGTTAACCGAAACAACAGCCACCACCGATTCCAAAACCGAAGAAGGTTATTTCCGTCGCTTTGTAAAATTCTCCGTTTTGGATAGGAGGAAAAAAACAGAAAGGAAAGAAAAAAGTAAAAAGAATAAAATAAAACTTATCTGCGGCTTCACTTATATTTCTCTCCTTTTCCCTTCAGGAGGTGTTCGATTTGAACATTCGTACACCCCCTGGGTCCTGAGTCCCTCTCCCTCTGCCAGACTGCCATGGCATCGGATGGGTATCCTGACAAGAACGCTCTTTTCAGAAAACTGAAAGCAAAGTCGGAAAACAAGGTCTGTGCTTTTGTTTTTCCTTTTCTAACTTATTCTCTTTTAGGTTTCTTTTGGTTGGATCTGAATCAGATCTGAGGGGCTCTGTAATGGGATGTTTGGTTTTGAATTTCTCGTTTGGGTTTTGCTTGTGGATTCAGATGTGTTTCGATTGTAATGCAAAGAACCCTACTTGGGCGTCCGTGACGTACGGGATCTTCCTCTGCATTGATTGTTCGGCCGTGCATCGAAGCCTCGGAGTCCACATTAGCTTCGTCAGGTATCGGTTCTAATTGGGTTTTTCTATTCTTTGGAGATCTGTTTTGTTTTTGGTGTGCGACGAGTTCGTGGGGTTAGCTTTTTAACTTGATTCAGCTGTGATTTAGCTTGCATTCTTTTCTGTTATTTATGCCCAAGAAGTTATAGATGGTGTGCCTTTTTTGTCTCTAAATTATGGAGTAGGCACTTTTCCATTCATGGGATTAGCCATAGTTATATCTTAATTCGCTGTTAAATAGCAAGAAACAAAGATTTATGTTGATAACTCAGCGTGCCGCATATTCTTTGATGCTTATGCACTTTGGCGTGGCTGGTTCTGTGTGTGGATTCAGAAACATGTTTGGAATGCAATCAACATATCTAAGAAGATTTTCTGATCAGATTTTGTGACTACTTGGATGGTGGGTGAAATTTTATGCAAGGATGTGGTAGAAAAATTGGATCTAGAATGTAAAAGGAAGGTATAAGACTTAACGGTTACAAGAAGGGAACGAGATAATTTATGCCTTAAGTTTTGTGATGGTGAACCTACCCCTCCACCCCCTCTTAAAGGGGAAGAGTAAAGGGAGAAAGAAAAAGGTTTGTGAGCAACTGCACGGGGAATGTCAGATCAAGAAGTTTAGGTTGTACTCTCCTTAGACCTTAGATAAAAATAAAAATAAAAAATTATCAGGGTCTTTTTTTATTGCCTTAATTGTTTTTTGTTGCCTTAATTTTCTTTATTGTCTTAATCAGAGGGTGTGGTGTAACCAAGTACATAGGAATTGGCTTAGATTTTGAAGATGGGGAGCAAGATTAAATTATGAGAATTTTCCAGCCATCTTTATTTGTCCAGATCGTGTTTCTGAAAACATTAGTGGGGACTATTTGAATTGTAATTCTTATACATCCCTTCCTACAGTATGGCTTGCAAGACATTCTTCAGGAAATAGAACTCTGAAAAAGAACATAGCTGACATGTTTACAAGGCCATTTTTAGTCTAACACAACATACTTTTTAATTGTGAATTAAACAGGGAATCATGTCTTTTGCTGAAATGCCAAATTGTCTTTACTAAATCTCCTCTTTTTTAAAACATTTCCGTTAGAGCTCATGGACAAGACCTTATATTGTTGTTCACCAAATATTAGGAGTGTTTTTATGTTTTGGTTTGGGAAAATGTGTCTTTGTATCAATGGTTGGTGTTGGAAGACCTCATTTTTTTTCAAATCATGTTACAAAAAGGAGGTTGAAGAAGCATTAGTTTGAATTTGTTACTTGTTATAATACATAAGATTTTTTTATAAGTAATTTTTTTTATGAGTAATATAAAAAATGAAAAACACAAGAAATATTAAATTTTAAATTGATAAGAATCCTCTCCATTTTTCTTCTACCCCTGTTTGAGTATAGGAGGGTGGTGAATGAGATCCCACATTGCTCGTAATGGAAAATTTCTTGCCGTTTATGATGTGCCAATGGGATCTAATTATAATAGATTATAATAGTTTCTTTTGTAGTATGGGCTCATATGTGGTTGTGGTCTAAGCCTTCCTTGGATGGTTACTAATGGTATTAGAGCCAAACCCAACAGGAATTGTGGGACTTAGGCTGTGCAACTTGTGATTGAATTACTCAACAGAGTCATCGAGGATTTAAGGGAGGAGAGATTGTAATACCCCAGGTTAAGAATAGGTAGGAGGTGAATGAGACTCCACATTGCTTGGGAGGAAGAAGTTCTTTCCTTTTATAATGATTCGAAAGAGCTCTAATTGTAACATTGGTTAGTTCTTTTGGCAATATAAGCCTTTCTTGGGTCATGACATGTTTTAGTTTTAGTTTTATGGATATCTCATCTTTAAAACCTAAATCCTAGGTTCTAATATGCTGTCTAGGTGTCATCATTTGTAAGTTGAGAACCATTTATGAGTTATGGTAATGGAGTGACAAACTTACTGGCGCAAAAATTCGAAAATCATAATAGTTGTGTGTTTGAAAGTGCACATCACAAGATCTTAGAAGAAACTTATGATAACAAGGTTTTTTTTTTTTGAAATATTGTTAGCATATTCAAAGTTTTCAATATAATATTTGGGTCAAGTTCTTTAGGTCTGTTCCATGTTTTGAGTTTGTAATTCAACATGTCAATAACCCAACAAACAAACCTGATCTGATCTACTTAGTTTATCACAATTACTTGCCCCAACTTCCTCCCGTCTCTCACTAAGCCCCTTATCGCCATTCCCGACAAAGGTATCATTGGATTTGCATGATGCCGATGTGTCTAATTCGACTCTAGTCTCATTGATCCCCTCCACCGAGTTCGAGTCACTCCGCTGATTTGTGCAACATGTCCAACATGCCTTCATTGGCTTGCAGATTTGCTCTTCCTTCACCACCTTCACACAAGTGGCTCCCTCATATAGTAGGTTTGGGATATTGGTTACCCGACTGTCAATCTAGTCAAGGGGGATGGTTCGATTTGGTTTAGTGATTGATCACAAGTGTTGGTCGGTTAGTTGATGGCCATCGTTTCTTTGGTCGACAAGGGTTGAAAACTGACTAGAGGAATTCTACCAATAATTATTTAGAATCTCTTCTTGTAGGGAGGCATTAGTGGTTTTGAACATTAAAGGGTTACCAATGGCAATCCACTATGGAGGATTAAACCAAGCATTATTCTCTTGTATACTTCCTGTTTATCACAACGCTTAGCGTGAAATTAGTTTCATCTCTTGTATACTTCATGTGTACCTTGGCCATGCCTAATTATGTGGATTAATACATTCTTCTTACTTTTCAAAAAAAATTAAAAAAAAATTCAGGCATTCTTCTCTTAAAAGGTTTTCTGAATTCTTTTTATTCTTCCCTTAAACGAGATGTTCCTCCTATGTATTCCCTTTGTGTACATGGGTTATCCCCTAGTGCTCTTTAGGCCCCGTTTGGATAAGCAGTTGGTCTCGTCTCATCCCATCTCAACATCCAAATACTACTAAAACACAAACACTTTGCAATTTCTCTTTTATACTTTTTCATCTAAGCATTACTAATCATTACAACTTTTCCAAAATTTCATATAAAACACAAAAAATAATTCAATATTTTTAAATCCCAAAACAAAAATAATATTAAAAAATTATATTCTAACAATATTTTAATTTTAATATTTTAATTTAACTTTTTCATTCTCCTTTCCCAAAACTCAATGAAAATCTTAACTCAAACTATTTCACTACTATTTACAAACCATCTCACTACTATTCACAGATTTCTCATCTCATCTCATCTGACTATCTAAACAAGGCATTAGTAAAATGCAATGTCTTTACTTATAAAAACAAATTTATCAAATCTTATTTTTTTACTACATTGACGCAGATCTATAAGATTCTTGCACATTGCTTCTTCCTATAAGAACTAAACCTTTTCAACATGAAAATCACTTTATTTAAGTTTATGACTTATTTAGTACTCAAAGGAAGCAATCCTAAAGCTTGTAGAAAACTCTAGAAACACTGGATCTTGACATAAATATGAATTTCTTTGTAGAACTTTATTTAAGTCCCTTCTTTTTACTTATATATAAAAAAAAATTATTTAAGTCCCTTTTAGGTAAATAGGTAAAATAAATAAATTTTAACCCTAGATTGCTTATAAGATCTTTGAAACCATTTTTGTTTCAATAGGGTGTCTCATGTTGGCTTCACGCTTGGAAAGCTCTGAATTTCCTAAACTAAAAGTCACTGTTAAGACAATAACTTTTGACCCTTCTTAATGGATGTGCACTTGGAGTGCTGACATTTTCTGATCAAAAGTATCAGGATCTTTGGTGTAAGCTTGATGGCTTGTATTTAGAGACAGGATTCTTGGAACATTTTCTTGTAATCTTCTGGATTTTGTAAATGTCTATAGAAGAAATGGTGGATAATTAGAGTTTTTCCTTCTTTATATTTCCTTCTTGTCATGCAGACTTTTTGGTCCACATCGTTCATGCTTATTTTTCTTTCTTTTAAATGTCTCGGACTCATTTCCTCAGGATGGGCTTGTGAAGATAGAGCTCCTGTGATAACTTAATGTGGTCATATTTTTTTATTGGTATATATTTTTAAGTCATTTAAAGGCATTTGATTTTTAAATCATATATTTGGCAGACTAAAGCACCTATAAGAGTGGGATTTTTTGTTTGGACAGCCACCTTAGGGAATATCCTTATCATGTATTAACTTCGGGAAACGTCATATCATCAATGATTGATTGGCGCTGTATCCGGAGGAAGATTGAGGAATCTATAGACCACTTTTCACTACATTGTAAGGTTGTTAGAGCCCTGTGGAATGACTTCTTTAGTAGAGTTGGGATAACTTCAATTATGCTTAGAAGGATGGTAGATCTCTTTGCAAACTGGAGAGGGTTATATGGAAGCTCTCAAATTGTAGCAGTGTGGAAGATGACTCCCTATCTGTCTGGTGTGATATATTTGAAGGGAAATGAATGGTAGAAATTTTGAGGTTCTTAACCTAACGATGGAAAAATTTAAAACCTTCTTCAATACTCTATATTTCTTCGGGAACCGCGATAGATTTTAATGGGCTGAGTTTTCATGATTTGATTGTATTTTTTTATGTTTAATTATGTGTTCTCTTGTATACATACAGTGTACTTGGGGTAATTCTGTTGCATTTGTACTATTAGGGGTACTTTACTCTGGCTTGAAAGCAAGGTTGTCAATTTCTAGGTGGTCCTTGTTACATTTTATATGTACACTTGCAGACCATTTCTACTACAGAGTTGAATGGAACATTGTGGGAGCTGTTAGGCTTGTCACTAGGGCATATTCTTTCTTGTGCACCCTTTTTCTATTGGCTTATTTTTCTCTAAAAATAGGAAATAGAGTTAAGACTTAATGAAATTGTTTGTTTTGTCATGAAGGTCTACAAACTTAGACTCATGGACTCCTGAGCAGCTGAAAATGATGACTTTTGGGGGAAACAATCGTGCACAGGTTTTCTTTAAGCAGCATGGATGGACTGATGGGGGCAAAATTGAAGCTAAATATACATCAAGAGCTGCCGACTTATATAGGCAAATCCTTTCCAAGGAAGTTGCTAAAAGTTTGGCAGAAGAGACAGGTTTACCATCATCATCCGTTTCTTCTCAGTCGACACAAGCTGCTTATGGACTCCCTGATGTCAAGACAAGTGAAGCTCCAAAAGAGAACGCTTTATCAAGGCAAGATGTACCTGATACATCTGCCTTGCCTAAAGCTCCTCATGCAGTTGCTACCAGTACTGTTAAGAAGCCTCTCGGTGCAAAGAAAATTGGGAAGACTGGGCTTGGTGCTAGAAAGCTTACTACTAAGGTAGATGTATTGATGTGCCTCTGTGAACAGCCTTAGAAGTATTTTGTGGCCTGGTTTCTTCTGCCTGATCATCCTAGATTAATTAAAATGCTTTTCTGTTAACAAAATATTCTCTTTCAAATGCAGTCAAGCGAAAGTCTCTATGATCAGAAGCCTGAGGAACCAGCTATTCCAGTTTCCTCCACAAATAGCAATCCAACAGCTGGCTCATCTTTTGCATCGCGCTTTGAATATCTTGAAAATGTCCAATCTGCTGAGAATAGCTCCAGTGGGCCTCACATGATCAGCCATGTATCTCCACCAAAGTCCTCAAGCTTCTTTACAGATTTTGGAATGGATAGCGGTTTTCCAAAGAAAGCTGGCTCAAGTTCCTCAAAAGTGCAAGTATGCTACATAAGCATGCTCTATATGAAACATTTCTGTGGTTAGCATTACTTATGTGTGGATCATGCTCATCTGCTTGACATAATTTTAATCAAGAAGTTAAGAACAGTAGCTGTGAAGAAAGGTTTCTAGGCCCACTATTTGATAGGTTATGATGCAAAGATTCAGACCAGTGTCATCTTAGACACTAAAGTTACCCAACATAACTATACAGAAAGACTATTGCACTATACTTATAACGCATGCAGGCTGCCCCCCTTTTTTTCCCTTAAACCCAGAGATAAAGAAGCACATATCTACATTATATGTTCCTGACTATCTATGTTATCATTACTTCTTAATTTTTATGTTCATAAATGTGGTCAAATTTGCTTTTACATGTTTAAAAGTCGTTAGAAATTTTCTTTTATGCTATGAAGTTGGCCTTCGTTACCAAATAGGACAAGTCAGTGTCTGAATGTATCCACAGTAAGATCCATGTCCATGACTGAGTGTCTGAAACTAAATCTATACCAAAGAGATGTCCAATTATTGTTTGTATGAATGTCCAATGACCACATTATTGTTGTCAGCTCAACAATTTCTATGGGAAAGAGTCCTTAGTTACTTGGTAGCTGAGTCGGTTTGTTATATTGGATGTTTCGCTCATTTGATGGAAGTTGTAAAGTCTAAATAAAACTCAGTGCAGCATTACTTTAAAAAAAAAAAGAAATTAAAAACTCCATCCAGCATAAAAAAAAAAGAAATTAAAAACTCCATCCAGCATCAAGACATATCTAGTTTTGTGATGTTATTTGTATTTGGTTGCACTAATTTACTCACATCTTCAGTGAAATTTGTTGGTATGGAATGTAGTATGTCGAATATATGGAAGTAGGGTTTTCATTTTCTCTATTGCTGTGTGCAACTCTTTGGGCATCATCACAAACTTCATTTACAAGCTAATATATATATCCTCTAAAATGGGTTACTTTTTAAGATATGAATCATCTTCATTTCAGATTTTCACTTGAATTGGATAGTATCGATTTAATTCTCTCCATTACTTGAGGCATGGATATATCCTCGTTTATCCCTTAATTATTTATTCTCTTACACTACTATTGTCCTTAGATTCAGGAAACTGATGAAGCAAGGAAGAAGTTCTCAAATGCGAAATCTATTTCATCTGCCCAATTCTTTGGGGATCAGAACAAAGTTACTGACGTAGATGCTCAAGCATCTTTGCAGAAGTTCTCAGTGCGTGTCCTTACCAAGACATACTTAAATATTATCTTCTGAATTGGGACTTGGGGGAATCTTTTAGATTTTTGAATGTTTAATCTTGTTTTGGGTTTTTACATTATATGCTTATATATCCTGTCCCTGTTCCCTCCCATATTGAGGGAATATGAATAAAAAAATAAAATAGAGAAACATATTTCTTAGCTTTGATGAAGCTAACTTTTTGTGGTTGTGCAAAGAAATTGCTTCTTAATAACATGACTCGGGAAAGGATGAACTACTGATGATAAATTAATCTGCTTTGCCATTTTAACCTGCTTTGATGAAATATCCTGATATGAAGTAATTGATTTAATGCATGGAACTTTTTGTTATGAAAATGGTTGAGAATATGTAATTAGAATTTTTTCCTATGAAATTGGGTTTAGCCCACTAGGAAGATATATAGGGATTCTGGATTTTGTATTAATTGTTTTCTTGTTAATTGCAGGGTTCAACTGCCATTTCCAGTTCTGATCTTTTCGGTGACAGCACAGACCATTCCATTGATCTTACTAATGACCTCATCAATCGACTCTCTTTCCAGGTAGGCCTTGCAACTCACTGCATTTTTCACAGTTTACTTGCATTATTCTTGATCAGCTGCAGAGATTCACCGGAACGTTCACGATGTCATCCTTTACATTTAGGTTTTCTCTTTTCATCTTGGATTGCTGTGATACTTTTTGAATGACACTGATGTGGCTCCCCCCCCTTCCCTCCCTCCCTCCCTCCCTCCCTCCCTCCCTCCAGGCACAACAGGATA
This sequence comes from Juglans mandshurica, assembly GCA_022457165.1. NCBI lineage: Eukaryota > Viridiplantae > Streptophyta > Magnoliopsida > Fagales > Juglandaceae > Juglans > Juglans mandshurica. The sequence continues at coordinate 25,448,715 of CM039622.1, forward strand.
TTTCCAACCTTAAAAACATTGCGGGAGAGACCGGGAAGAAACTCAGTTCTTTGGCATCCAATTTAATAACAGATCTTCAAGACAGAATCCTATGATACTAATATTTTTATGGTGGAAACAAAAAAAAAAAAAAAAAGTTGAGGAGTTTATTACCGTACCAACCAAATGTGTAGTGAATGTGAAACGCATTCATTGTAAAAATTTTCAGAAGACAATAAGATGTTAGGACTCTCCAGGCTTGTGACATGCTCTGGTATTTTGAGACTGACTGTGTCTAAGCTTTTGTTTTCTAATCTTGTATGCAAACCTCAGTTAACTTTCCTGCTCTCTGTATAAGAAGTGTTTTTGAGTCGAGACAATATATCACCTTTTTCTTCAGACAATTTATCTGTGTATGTTAAAAAATGTATAATCTTTTGGCTTTTCTTCTCTTATGCAGTCTTTGTTTTAAGGAAAATAAATAAATTATCACTAGTTTGGAATGATTGCGAGTTTGAGACGCTCTGAAATCCATCAAATCGATTATATGAGTTAATAGGTATTCAGAGTGCATCACAAGCAATAATGTAAATAAACAAAATTATTCGATTAACAAATTACTATTGACTCACTTTTTTTTAAAGAGATTGTGACATTTGCACACTTCTCGATTGTAAATATCATTTCTTTATGTTAAGTTTAATAGTAATTAAAAAATATGAAAAAAAATCAATTTTCTAATTTACAAAATCCCAAACTTTGCTTGTTGAAATTAAATAAAGTTATAAGATATAATATTCCCCACATTGTAAATTAAATTGTAATATTCCCCACATTTACACTTTTATTTATAAAACATTAAAATTTTATAATATTATTAGAATATTTTATTTTATTAAAAATAAAAATAGTTATGTTAAAAATCTTTCAAAACATGAAAAGGATAAAAAAATTTTTAAAAAAAAGGATGGATGATTTTTTATCATCTTTATTTTCTTTTTAATTTTTCTCTGGGCTATTCATGTCATTTTGGCAACAGAAAGATTTGTGTTCATATTAATATATGAGAAATATTAAAAATATCCGAGAATTTATAGAAGGCAAATAATTTATATAAGTTTATAGCGTTTAAAATCCATGTAGATATTAAAAAAAAAATAGAATCCATATTAAAAATTCACTTTTTTTTATTATTATTGTGGATTTCTCTTTTTTTAAAAGAGATTTAGGTTACGTTTGGATGTTGAGTTGAGTTGAGTTAAGATGATAAAATATTGTTAGAATATTATTTTTTTATTATTATTATTTTGAGATTTGAAAAAATTGAATTGTTTATTATATTTTGTATTGGAATTTGAAAAAGTTGTAATGATGAATTGAAATGAGTTTAGATTCCAAAAACGAGCTTAGTTTGGATATTGAACTAAGTTGAGTTAAGTTGAGTTGAGATGATAAAATATTGTTAGAATATTATTTTTTAATATTATTATTATTTTGAGATTTTAAAAAGTTAAATTGTTTATTATATTTTGTATTGAAATTTGAAAAATTTGTAATAATGAGTTGAAATAGGTTTAGTAACCAAACGAAGCCAAAAATGCACTACACTTATATCATTACGCTTTACAATATATCTATTACTATATATAAAAGCGGAGTCATATGACTCCGACATGACATTATACCCATAAAAGTAGACTATTGTTGGCAATAATTAGAATAAAGAATAGAATATTGAAGTGTTATGTTTATGAAACGGTAATTCTTTTAAAAACAATGTTTCATTATAAATTGTTGTAACTTTTAAGTTTCATTTTTTTTCTTACATATAAAGATATAAACCGATTTAAGACTCCATCCAAATGCACTATTTCAATATTTATATTATTTCGTCAACCTTTATATTGTTTCATATGACTTTGACATGACATTCTACCGAAAAAAGTAGGCTATTATTGGTAATAATTGGAATAAAAAATAGAATCGTGAAGTGTTATGTTTATGAAGCGGTAATCATTTTAAAAACAATGTTTCATTATGAGCTGTTGTAACTTCTAAGTTTCATATTTTTTTTTTTTACATATAAAGATATAAATTGATTCTAGACTCTACCCAAAGGCACTAATTAAACTTTTATATTATTTCGTCAAAATCAATCGCCTATAAACCCTTTTGAATTTCTCTACTATAAAACCATGTCTCTCTCTAAATCTTTTTCCCTCATACACAACGATCCATCCATGTATTGCGCGGGTTATAACCTCGTGATAGTAATAAATCATATAACATTATTTGATGAGTATTCACAATGGTTCTTTTATTTTATCCTTTAAAATATGTCACCAAACTTCACTTTTATTTATTTATTTTACATATTAACTTTTACAATATATTATATATTTAAATAATATATTTTTATTTTTTTTAAATATTTCATTTCTATCAATAAATTTGCAAAAACCATATATATATTTTTTTATTTGCAATATATTTTTATATACAATGTAATATAATTCAGTTCTATACACACAAAATAAAAATATATAAGCCAAATAAAAAATAAAAATAAAATAAAAAATTTAGGTAAATGCTAAATTGTAATGTATTTTGGGTTTGTAAGAATATCGATATTATCGTAATAACTTCTAAAATCAACCAAAATCAACTGTATAGAATATTCTTCTGTGTTTGCAACACTTCAAAATCATCATTGTTTCATTCACTTCGATTGAATATAGCATAGTGACATCTCAATGATTGAAATAAAGACTATAATTATTAAAACATAAATTACTATAAACAAAATTCGTTTAGATAAAATAATAAACATGACAATTGGATATGTTAATTCGTTTACTCAAACCATTATATAATTCAATGTGTGATATATAAGAAGTGAATTGCATTTCTAGCTAAATTTGAACTACAAATTTAGGGAATCTATTGCCAATGCTATCAAGATCTCTTGTCCAAACTTTAAAATCTAATTAAGGTCTGGTTTGGATGGTGAGATGAGATGAGATAATCTATAAATACTAGTGAAATTATTTATAAATAGTAATGAAATGATTTTGTGTTAGGGTGGCTCTACAGCCACCGCTCCCAGTCCCACTGGGAGCTACTGTTAGTGTAAAATATTGTATTTTTTTATTTTACTTTTTTGTATATATATTTTTTTTACACTGTAAAATATTTTTTAAAATAATAAAAAAATCATAATATCATTAAAAAATACTTACTTAATCATTACATAAAAAAGTATTAAAAAAATAAAAAAATATAGTGGTAACTCCCAACGGGACTGGGAGCGGTGATAGTAGCTTTACTCTTTGTGTTAATATGTTTTATGGGATTTTGAAAAATGAAAGAGAAAACTTAAAAAATTGAATAATAATATTATAAAGTTAAAATATTATTGAAATATAATTTTTTTAATAAAACTTTTGTTTGGTGATTTTAAAATGTTGAATTATTTTGTATATTTTATTTGAAAATTTGAGAAAATTTTTGTTTGTAATGTTTAAATATTGAGATGAAATGAGTTGGGAGGACTTTACTATCAAAAGAGGCCTAAGAGAGTTAACTCTATAAAATTTATAATTACTGGAATAAATTTTGTTAACAATATTAAATGCCTAAGAAATAATAAAAATCTTAATTAATTTATGTCGGTCACTACCGACCAAAATAAAGTCCCAAAAATATGGTGGGAAGGTGGAAATACCAAAAAGAATAGCAAGCTCAGATTTCCCTCCTTTTTCAAAAAGTCCTCGAGTCGAGACGATAATCCGCCACGCCACCAAACCATATTTCAAACCCAAATTTCACCCTTCCCTCTCTCTGCTTCACCGCTTCTGAATTCAAAAGCCCTAGAACAGTTTTCGAAAACCCAATTTTTTGGAGCCAAACAATTTCTACCAAATTTTGGACCCCTCAGAATTCAATCCCCTCAAAACCCTGTTTCTCATTGTCCCCATTTCTTCACAGATATCCCTCATTCAAGACACAGCGTCTGAATTAAATCTTCCATGGAAACCAATGTCGCAAGAATCCTAGAAATCAACACTGCTCCTTCAGATTCTATTGCTTCCCCGGAAACCCTTAATGGGTCTTCACCGTTTCCTCCTGAAATGCTTGTTTCTGAAGAAACCCTTGACGAGTCTTCGCCATCTTTGCTTTCTGAAAGCCCACGCGACCATTCTTTGGCCCCTGCACCAGATCAAAATAGATCTTCTCCAAATTTAGGTAAGAAAGCCCAAGATGACCCGTCTTTGGTCCTCTCGCCAAGAATTCCTTCTGGGACTTCTACAATGTTACCTCCTATTAATGAAACCCTAGATGGGTCTTCCCCGGCGAATGAACTGGATGCTCTTGATGGGTCTTCTTCTATGCCTATGCAAGCAGAAATCACTAATGATTATCCCACTTTCTCTATTCGTGGAGATGAAGAAGCCCTAGCAGTTGACCCATTTCCCGCTTCCCCGAATCGCTTATTGGGTAATAATTTATTGGATTATTCGTCATCACGTTGGTCTTCTTCATATTGTTCCTCGCCCTCAACAACTCCTTGGCCTTCATCTGCCCCTTGGTCTTCTTCGTCTTCATCTTCCAGAGACATCTGGTCTACATGGTCATCTTCGGAAGAAACCAAGCCTTTCATGGTGGTAGGTTTTATTCCCTTTAATACCGGTTAAGATTTGTGTATATGTTTCTTTGTTTGTTTTTAAAGAATTTTTCTTTGTATGTGTAGTACTTATTTATAAATTATTTGGGGTTTTTGGATTTTGTCTAAAAGAAGTTGCTTCTTTTATAGGGGGCGGGGCTAGCAAATCTGGGCAACACATGCTTTATCAATGCCGTGCTGCAATGCTTTACGCATACTGTGCCACTTGTCCAGGCTCTTCGTTCTTACGATCATACCATGCCCTGTGTCTGTAAGATCATGGCTTTCATTAATTTTTCAATTTTTAATTTATCTGTGTGTTCTCCGATGTGATTTACTCCTATAATTAGTATCTTTTGTTCAAATCTGTGTTTGGAAATCTCAGGTGGTAGTGAAGGGTTCTGTGCTCTGTGTTCTCTACGTGGCCATGTTGAACGTTCATTAGCTTCTTCTGGAGGGATTCTTACTCCTTTGGAACTTGTTGAGAATTTGAACTGTATCCTTTTGAATCTCTTCCAAATATATCCCTTATTTGAGTGGGATGGTTTCCTGAGATTTTCTTATTTGTAGAATGATGGCCAATTGAAGAGGTTTGGATACTGAGATGAGTTGATATGAAAGTTGAATAAAATATTATTAGAATATTAATTTTTAATATTATTTGTTATTTGAAAAATTTGAATTGTTTATTTTATTTTATTTGAGAATTTGAAAAAATTGTAATGATTAGATGATATGAGTTAAAGATGATTTTGGTGTCCAAACCTTCATTTGAGCATAATTTGGAATTATAAGGTTTTATGATTTATGGGTCTCCAAATGGTTTGAATCATTGTATACGGTTATACCTTCTGTTAATCAAATGCTCTATCCAATACACAATTTTAAGTGCAAGATGTTTTTTAATTTCAAAGGGCATTTTTGGGAAGCTTTTGTGATCTTGACCTGTGAACGATCAGATGTTTCATCTTGTTTCCGGAGATATCAGCAGGAAGATGCCCATGAATTTCTGCAGTGCTTCTTAGATAAACTTGAGAGATGTTGCTTGGATTTGAAGGGAAAGGATCTATCATCACAAGGTAATAACCTTGTTGAGAAGGTTTTTGGTGGCCGACTTGTTAGCAAGGTATGAGCAGAAAAGTAGCTTTGTTAGTTTCTACCATTAAATATTTATCTGAATTCACGGTGATCATTTTTGCTTGGGTTAATAAAATAATGTCATTGTTTGAATTTCAGCTTCGATGCTGTAATTGTGGACACTCTTCTGACACATATGAACCTCTGATAGACTTGAGTTTGGAGATTGAAGATGTGGACACCCTTCCAAGTGCTCTTGAATCTTTTACCAAGGTGGAAAGGATTGAAGATTCAGGGGCAAAGTTTATGTGTGAGAACTGCAAGGAAGAAGTGTTAGTGGAGAAGCAGTTTATGCTGGACCAGGCTCCTTCAGTTGCTGCATTCCACTTGAAAAGATTCAAGACAGATGGACCATTTGTTGAGAAAGTTGACAAGCATGTGGAATTCCCTTTGGAGTTGGATTTGCAGCCATACAGCACTGGAAGCCAAAACAACAATGTGAGTTGCAGATTATTTGTCAATTTTGATTAAAATATGTTCTCTGAAGGCTGCCAGATTTGTTAACATTTGATAATGGGTTTTACATAATTTTATGAATTTGAGAGTAGACACTCATTGTTGATATGAAAGAATAAAGAAAGAAAATCTTGTCATCTAATTTGGAGATAGGCTAGTTATAGTTTATGAACTGAATACATTGGAGATTTTTTTTTTTGAAGTATATACAAATTTGGTTTGAAATTTTTGGGTCCGCTTATGGCTTATGCAATAGCTGTATTTGTATACAAGGATTTGGTTGACTGTTTTTCCTTAGGTCTGCATTAAGTGACTGCTGAAGTGCTTATTTTGCCTTTGTTTCCTTCCAGACTGGTGGAATTGAAGTATAACATTTGTTTTTGATAGGTGGAACTGAAGTATAACCTGTATGCAATTATTGTACATATTGGGTTCTCATCTACTTCTGGGCATTACTTCTGCTTTATTCGGTCCTCTCCAGAGACATGGTACCGCTTGGATGACTCAAAGGTAGTAATTCTAATATAGCCTTTTTATATAGTCGATGAGCATGAATATTTGCCAAAATTACAGAGTTGACCTTGACCTATTTTGGTGCACAATGCCAGAGTAGGGGAATGATCTTGCATTGTGAAAGTCAATATTTTGGATCATGTTCTTTGTTTTGTGAATTGTTAAAGTTTTTCTTCATATTGAGTATGATAATGAGTTTTTCTGATGTTTGTGGTATGGATTTTTTCCCCCTAAAAGATTTTGGAGGTGTTTCCTTTTCTGGTTCTTAAGATTATAAAATTAGCTGAACAGCCTCATTTAGAAGCTTTATTCTTAACGTCCTTGTGGTTGGATTATTTATGCTCTATTTATATCTTATTTTGTCTATGTTGATGTTAAAAATGTGCAATGTGTTCTTTACATTTACAACACAAGCCATTGTTTGTTGAGGCTCCAATAATATGTTTATGGGAAATGATTTGTACTGTCTTAGAGTGAGCAAGTTTTATGCACTTTGAAAAAAATGGGCAAATTTGTGACCCACATGAAAAAACACTTTTTCAGCAATAAAAAAAAATCCACTTCATACTTTTTTTTTCCCCAAAGGGAGTGAGTGCTTGGGGCTTTTACACTATAGGACTGTATATAGTTTTTTTTTTGTTGGTCTTTGCACGTTAAGACATTATAAGAGCTAATAAATTTGAAAAACTTATTTTTTGATGGATGTCTTGTAGGTCACTAGTGTACAAGAAGAGTTTGTACTATCTCAGGAGGCCTACATTCTGTTTTATGCAAGGCAGGGTACACCCTGGTTTTCGAGTATAATAGATGCACATAAGCCATGCCTGGATCCAAACATATTGAATACATCTCCTAAGTCAGTTCTAGACAGTGTGGAAGGTGCTAGTGCTTCGTATCCTAGTGTGGCTTGCATTGATAATTGTGATACCAGTGTCTCCTGTAAAAAAAGAGATGAAGGGGTTGATGTGAATGGAGCTAGAGATGCAGCTACTGTGAATACAGTACAATTGTTAAGCCAAGATGAACTTGGGTCCAAAGATTCTAAAGATGATAGACTCATGGATAACTCTTCAATGCCACTTGGGGACAGTAAATTTTGTGACGTGACTTCATACAATAAGAAAATGAGCACCACATCCACCGTTGGGGTAAATAACTGCAAGATTGAAATTAAAGATGATGGTTTTCATCCTCTAACGCCGCCCGGATCTCCAAGTCCAGATAAAGTTTCCTTTGAATCTTCAGGTAAAGCAGATTAGCTCTGTAAAGAACTTATGCATATTTTCCTATAAAATCGTTCATTTGAACTAATTAATGAGGTGGTGTGGATTTTGCCAGAGGTGAGGTATCAGATTCCCCGCAATCATCTTAAATTGGAGAAGCGAGTTAGTGGTAAGAAACAGTTGAACAAGGAAAGAGAACTAGAAGATTCAAAGAGCAAGGAAGCTTTGAGATACCTTTCGAAGTGTGCGCACTCCTCTGAGAGGCGCAAGAAATTTATTGCTGCCATTACTGAAAACCAGAGTGAAGGCTCTCTAAACAAGAGGAAAAGAATGGTATCGGCCCCGTGTAAGAACAGCCCTCCCAGAGCTCGCCGTAGGCCCAACCACAATGCTATTGTCCAGCCTATGGCAACGGCAATTTCTCGCTGAATGGGGAGATTTTGCTAAACAAACCTGGCTTTTGAACAGTGCAAATATATTAGAGTCAATGCTGACCTTGTTTTGATAAGACTTGGTATGGCCCTTTGAAAGTGTTTAGGTTATTCTGTTTGCTGCACATGTGGCGGGACTGGGGAGCCTGGGTGATTAGCCATTGTCACCCTGGGTTCTTTTTACCTTTACCATGAAATGTAAAGTTCTTGAGGTCTTAATTTACTATAGTGCTTTTTTAGAATCGGTATAAGAAAGGCATTTTTGAGCACATGCTTTGTGGACTGTATAGGCTTTGCTCAAGAGGTTTAAATTTGAGAGGTCTGCCATCTTAATTGAAGCTTTCGTTGAGAGATTTAAATAAATTAATATATAAATGACATTGATATCACAGGTTATATTCCAGTTTTGCTTTCGTATGCTGGGAAAATAAATACTTCTGCATCCTAGATGAAGCTTTTATATCAGTAAATATACAGGGGCTTTAAAAATATGGTCTAAGACTCTTTAAGTTTCCCAAGGTTGTGGTTGGATTGCAAAATTTGGATTTTGAATTTCAAATTAACCATGATTTCAAATTTAAGATTTTAAGTTGTTTTAAAAACTTGTTGGCTTTGGTGCAAATCTTTACCCAAATTTTAAATGTATGATTTAAATTAGAAATTTGGATTTTAAGGCCTTGTTTGGAATATTTGGATTCATAATTCAACTCATCTCATTAGTACAATTTTTTTAACTTTCTAAACAAATGGTCTGTTTGGGGTTGTAGTATGAGTCTTAAAAAATGTTTAAATAGCTTTAAAAACTATTCAATAGAAAAATTAAATTGTTTGGATGTTACATATTAAAATATTTTTAATTTCAAATAAACTAAAAAGTATGTTTGATGTTTTTCTTCAAACGTGTTTTTACAGATGACGTGAAATGTAATTCAAATTTTAAAAAGATTATCAATGGACTAAAAGATCTATACAACTTTCAAACTTTTTTAAATATGATCAGAATATTTAAAAATTCAAATAATTGTCATTTCTACCTAAAAGTAATTTTTTAATTTGTTTTCAAACAAATGTAACATATTTGAAAGTGCTTTAAACATATAGTTATCAAATTGTAAATAAATTTTTAATAGTATAACTTAAGTATAAGTTATATTTCCCACCGTAATTCCAAACATGCATAAAATATAATAAAAAATTTAACATTTTCAAATTTTAAAATAAAAGTAATATTAAAAAAAAATATTTATTCAACTTTCATCTCAATTTATCTCATATCAGCTCACTATCTAAACTTTGAAAAAATCTATAGATCAACCTTGTTTGTTATCAACCATTGCACACCTTACGTGTCAGACCGGGTTCACTAACAACGAACCGGTTCCTTGCCTCAGCCCACCCCCCCTCCCTGAAGCCCTCAGTCCCTCTCAAATTCGAAAGTGTGCTTCGACGTGCTTCTCTGTGAAACCTCAATCCCCTCATGTTTCTAATCTAACTTCTTCACTGTAAATCCCTTCTTCTTCTTCTTCTTCTTCTTCTTCTTCTTCTCCTCTGTGATTTTCTCAGTCCCCTCACTTGCATTTTGATTTTCCCCCGATGTGATTTCCCCAATCTCAGTCCCCCAACGGTGTGAGACCAGACACGAAACCACCGCGTCCAAAGATCTGCGAGAGAGGTAATCTTCTTCAAATCTTGGGAAAAACTATTGTTTCTCTGTGATTCTAGGGTTTAGGCATGCATTCGTCCAAATATATGGTTTTGGAATGCCATTATCTTAATTTTTCTAGTACAATCACACAACCAAAAATTAGGCACTAGTACTCCCTTGAAGCTCTCTTTTTCTATTTTATCTTATTTTTTGAGCGAAAACTGGGAATAATTATATAAATTACTTGGCTAAAAGTTCACGGTGTTGTTTCTTCTCAGGATTTCTAAGAATCAGAATTAATCCCCACAATAGTGGAATTTATTTGATTTGATCTGGTGCCGAGTAACAAAATCTATAGTTGCAGTGATATATATATATATATGTGTGTGTGTGTGTGTGTGTGTGTGTGTATCTTTGTGCTTTTAATTGATACTAAATCTTAAGTACGTTTGTAGGAATGTTACTGTGACGCCCCGACTCCCACATACAAAAGAACAGGAATCGTGACGTCAGGATGGTGACAACACGGTCACGCATCCCAACGAAATGTGCTCAAGTGTGTGTGCAACATGCAAAGGTGCACAATAAAAGTCGCAGCGGATAATATAATAAGTCAACTAAGTACCAGAAATTTAAATATAGGTATCCAAAATAATTTATCTTTAAAAATTTATACAGTCATCCCAAATATATTACAAAAGGTAAATACATAAAAGACTAGGATAATAAATATCGATGCACGAGAGCAATCCCAGATCGCTCTCACCATGGAGCCAAAGCCTAAGACTCATCATCCTCATCTGCATCAAAAGCTGCGATACCATAAAACGGTACCGCAGGTAAGTATAACCCAAAATAACAACGTAATATAAATGCATTAAATGCGACCAACATGCATGCATAAAAAGAATATACATTTCTCTCAAAACACCATTTTCCCCGAAAATGATTAATTTCAACATGCCAAAAATCTCATTCGGCCCAAATTATCCGTAAAATACTTTTCCATAAAATGATTTACACTAAACTCAACCATTTATCAGACACTGTAGGTGGGACTCACAGGCCGGACTATACCACCATCCCTGCTTACCACCATCCCTACCGCGTGCACCGTAGGCGGGAATCACAGGTGGGACTCTACCACCGTCCCTGCTTACCACCATCCCTACAGTTCCTTTCCACACAATAGATACATATCAGAGCATTGTAGGCGGGACTCTACCACCATCCCTACCGCGTGCACCGTAGGCGGGAATCACAGGCGGGACTCTACCACCGTCCCTGCTTACCACCATCCCTACAGTCTCTTTCCCTTTTTTCTCAAATCAATCAATCCAAACAAATCCAATTTCTCACACATGAAATCATAACTTTTCTAAATCACACATGCACATGAATGCAATACACGAAAACCCAGTTTTCTTTACAAACATGATCATGCATGAAATATTGATATGTACATGCACCAACACTGATCCATAACAATCAACAACCAATAACCAATTCAATCAAACAACCAAACAACTCCAATCACAATTCCATTCGACCCCCGAACTCCTCGGACTCAGTCCGGCATGTCAAACAAATACAGTGTAATATGTTAGTGCAAAAATACATTTAAATTATGAAAGTTCTTTGGAGAAATACTTACAGTGCAATGTAACAATTTCTGAAGGATCACGAAGTTGAAAAAGACGACGTCTGAGCAACACCACAGTGTAAAATACACTGTGGCCGTGGGTCACAAATACCAACTTTTCAACGGGTGCAAACGAAGACCCGAGATTTATAGGGTAGGGCCTAGGGAGGTCGGTGAAACTAGTGGTGGTGGTGGTTTGCCGTGGGTGGCGGCGCAATGGGCGGTAGAAGACCAAAATACCCAAATCGAAAATGTAGATGGTGGAGCTTCACCGGTGGCGGATCAGAGGTGGGGTTGGTTCCAATGGGTTGCCAAGAGGTCGAGGATGAAGTGGTGTGAAGATGGTGGCCAATGGTGGCGCGACGGCGGCGCTGGAGTGAAAGTGACGCTGCGGCTTTGAAGAGTTGGTGGTGGTTAACGGCGGCACAAGGGAGGCTGAGATTGGAGGGGTGAGGTCGCCGGTGGGTGGGGGAGCGGCTGGACTGGGTGGTGTCGACCACCGCCGGCGCACGGCGGTGATAGGGGCTGACGAAGGAACGAACGGAGGGAGAGGGGAGGGGTTGGGTCATGCGGGAGGGAAGGAGAAATAAGGAGGAAAAAAAAGAAAAGACAGAAAAGAAAAGGAGGAAAAGAAAAATAGAGGAAAAATAAATGAGGTCCAATCCTCATAACTTGGGTCACAAAAATGATCCAACGGAGACGATTTTAAAACCACAAGTTAAATAAAATAATTTAAACGTAATGGTAAAGTCAAATTGAAATAATTAAATCCCACAGTAATTAATTTAAATATTAAAAGTAATTTAAATGCATAACAATAAATAAATATTAGGAAAGCACATAAAAATAATTTTCACCAAATTAAAATCATAGAAATAAACTCACTAAAAATCCAACCAATTTTAAAATAAGAGGATAAATTTTTGAACAATAAAAAATAATCCTTAAGTAAAAATACACTAAAATACGGGATGTTACAGTTACTTATGTTTCTGGCGGATCAGTCATTATTGTAGTTGGAAAGAGTTCCAATGGTGTTAATGTGGTTATATGGAATACATTGGTTCCACCTTTAACCTCTCGAGCTTCCATTATATGTCATGAAGGTTTTCCTCTTAGTTTGGAATTGCACATGGTGAAACCAATTGCATGTTACCATCTTTATCTGCCAAATTCTATTGATTTGTAGTGACATTTGTAGGCATTTAAAATAGAAAATACATAAAACTAGTTACATTATTATACGATATTCCCACAAGTTTTTCCTTGAAAATAAGGGTGAATTTTTTGGTGGTGATATAAGTATTCCAAAAATATTAACTCATGAAAGTTGCCTGAAGGTGATGCAAATTATGATGACAACTATTGACAATGTAAGATATAAATTGAAGTTACCTAATGAGAAATTGATTATGAATATGGTAATTACCTCACTCCCGCAAATAAATTGTTTCTATACTCCATATAAAGTAAGGTTTAGGTTATCGTTTATTAGATTGCTATTGTTTTGGTCTAGATTCTTGGCAGCATTATTTGTGGAAGTTCATAAAAAAAAAAACTTCTAAATGCATCAGATCTGGAACATTGACCAATCCACCACCCTTCTTCAATTTTCTTTAGGTGCTCAGTGCTCTGGCCATACTTTTTGGTTTGTAGATTGCTATTCAGCTGTGATTAATTAGTTAACAATATGCATTTCTAGCAGTAAAGTTGTTCATTCATTCCATCTTGTTGTGAATCGAAGGTGGAGCCCGCTCCCTTGCTATGTTTAATAATGATGTAGGAAGTGGCAACAATGGTGGTGATGTTGGATTCCATGACTTCCGGTATATTGCTACCAGTAAGGGTAAGCATAACAGGCACGCTGATAATGGTGAAAGCATAAGCTCATCTTCAAGTTCTGACATGCTGACAGAGATTACTAAAAATGTTGGGGACCAAAGAATTATCTTTTGCATAGCATAAAATGTCCCTCTCTTAAATGCGTTTGTTGTGAAGTTGAGAGTAGCTCTTCTTGAATTGCAAATTTTTGAATGATCCAGTTGTAATGGTACTTCTCAAGTTGTGACCTTTGTAATGATCTTTGTAAATTAACCGTTGTAATGAAAACAACTTAGTAATTGGTTCGGATCAAATAACGTTGTAATGAAAATTTGTGTAAATTAACATTTCTTGAATTGTGTTCATAACTGGAGAAGTTGAGAGTAGCCCTTCTTATATTACTTTTAAATGTCTTGGACATTAACAACATGGTGGATAGGTCTGCTCAGAGATTTAGCATTGGATTATATAAATGTAAATGTAAAATTTGCATAATATGACATGATTTTGCATTGACTATTCCACTCAAAACTAATTCCCACATTGGATTATCCATCTATTAGTCAAAATAATAATAAAATATTATTAATTTAATATTATTATGATTTTTTTACCTAATTTATTTTTATCATATTTTGCAATTCTATAGCTCATATCTTAATTAATAATCAAGTTATAATTAAATTATTTCATCTAATTGCACCAATTCAAGCAAAACATACGATCTTCAGAATTTAAGCATCAATTCAAGCAATATGCAATCAGAACCTGAACTCTCCAGTTTATAACAGGAAAAGTGAACATAACAGCATGTCGACTTACAAAAAAAACTACGAAAATATAATTGACAAAAGAAATAACAAACGAATCGAAGGTTTGAAGCAAGATTGACTCTCACCAAGAAACCAAAAGCTACCAAACCCAGTTATCATCTGAACCGTGCAATTGCACACATCCATCTCCAACTCTACTCTTGAATTACCGGAACCAAACTTCAAGCACAACCTCAACAATAAAGCTTCCTCAGTTACAAGGGGGAAAAAAACTTTCAACCCAGAAGATTGTCTTGTGATTGCCCAAGCCATCGGAGAAGGCGCAAGAACGTAACTTGGAGATCCTCAATCTTTGCCAATGGGTCCAGCTTTTTCTTATCAGATATATGAGGGGAACCATAGGAGTCTTCAACAGAAACCTGCTTCTAGGAAGGATTATGCTGATTTTCCTGGTTACCATCTGAAGTGTGTGAGGCATCAGGAAGTAGTGGAAGTGCTACCAAATTGGCTGTACGACTTGAACCTAGCAAGTGACAAGACAATAAGATATTTTCTAGATAAAATGTATCAATGAAGACAAATTCAAATCTATCATTGGAAATTGGTTGGCTGCATTGGAAGCATGTTTCCTACAATCTTCAACCAGAATGTCAACATTAAACTACAATGGAGATCTAAGGCCTGGATATAGAATAATGATATTAGGATTATAGAGAATTCAACTGGACCTAATGCAGACAAAGTCTTTACTGCAACTCAACGAGAATGCCTATTTTATGAGTGTAGAGATCCAGTATATATAATAATCTCCACCATATACACTGATAGGACCACGGTAATAAATTTAAAGCAAACTAAATCAAAATGGCCAAAAACAGTTAGCTTACTACTATTGTAAAATAAAAAATTTTCCTGTTCACAAAATCGTAGCAAAAAATGACAAGAAATTTTCCGTTCCCATTGTAGCACTTCACATTTTCCTTGCAATCCTCCCCTAATATTGACAGTCCCTTGAGTAAATTTAGTGTAAACAAACTTCCACAACCTCCACTCCAGAGTGATGATCCTACCAAAATGAATCTTTACAGCCATTGTCCAAGAAGATTAAGGGCCTCCTTAGCTAATTGAACCATTATCAGATCTAAAAAGTTATATTTACTCTCCCCATCATTGCCATCTTAAATGAAGCTTGTAACGACAATCCCAAATTTAAATCACAGAAATTCTTGCCACTGTAAAAAAGTGAGAAGTGGGGAGACTAATTTAATACACTAATTGTTCGTTTAGTCTCCCTTACAAAGTAGAGTGGCCTCTTTCTAGTAGGCCTTTTCATTTCCTTATATAAAAAAAGAAAAAAAGTAGAGTGACAAGCATAGTTTGTGTACATGAATCTATAATGACTTGAACCAAAAATAAAAAAAAAAGATTCTTGAACATAAACATAAAGGGACAGGGATAGGAAAGTACCTTGGTCATCAGACTCTTCCTCTAGAAGTCCCTCGCTGAAAAATTTGTATTAATCGAGAAAATATGGAGCTGAAACTTGAGAACTCGATCACGCCCTTTCAGTATTCAGCCATGAACCAGTGGATGGACTCTTGAAGCATGAGCTGGTATGGGTCTGCTGGGTTTGGGTAATTGGAAGGCTTTAATTGAGTTTGGTTCATATTCTGAGAGTGAAATTGAGACAGACGAAGCCAGTTATGGGGGATTGGGGAGCAAAATGGGGGACTATGTGTGTCGATTTCTTCTTTGAGAGAGGACGTGCAGAAATTGGAGAGAAGTGGGAGAGAAATGGGAGACTGTGCAGAAATTGGAGAGAAACGAAGAGAAGAGGGAGGCTTGGGAGTTGGGAATACGAGGTAAAGGGGAGAGAGGGGAGTTGGTCTGGACGATATTTTTCTTTAATAAAATATTCATTTGGTCTGTCTACAGTGCTAATCCAAATATGACCAGTGGGTGGAGATCACTGTAGCTCATAGTCATAATATTATGCATTTGGCTAATCCAATGCAGACATTTGTAAGGTAAATTATGCAAATATTTGCAAACACTGGCATTTGGATAATCCAATGCCAGTGCTCTCACGTTAATAGCATGGCAAGATTAACAGTACTACTGATGTACACTGATATATGGATATATAGATCTAAGCTTACTTTTCATTCATCTCACAAATATTACAGCAAATGAAACACAAAGTAAACAAATATTACTTTGTGTATATTACATGTCTCATTTCCCTTTTATTTCCCTCTTACAATCACTTACAATCAGTGCATGCTTAGCAACCACATACCAAAATTAAAGTTATACAAGAACTAAATATATAGCAAATGAAAATATATCCCGGTCATGTCTTCACTTCAAATTTTGTCAAAACCCTCCATCCGAAAGAAGTGCCACAAAGCCATTCAAAATACTTGGTGGAATGTTTACCAAAGTTGAAACCCAAATCTGAAAAATAGCAGAAACAAACATATCAAATACTGAATTAACATCCCGCACATATTTAACATCCTTACAATCATCCAAGCGTACAATGGGAAAAATAAATGTCGCCTTAAATAGAAGATCATGTTCTACCAAGAAATAAGCATGGAAATTTAACGACCTATATTGTAATAGATAAGATGAACAAAGCAATTAGTGTATAGACTATAAGCCATATACATATTACTTCTAATTCATCTCGCAATTTAGTCCCTTTTCCAATAGATTGTTACAAACTTATGGAAAAAATAGGACTTCTCATCATTAACTGGTAAAGCTACGAAGAACAGCTTCTTCCCTAACTAGCTGCCGACATTTTTCAGCTATAAGAAGTAAAAGCAAGGTAAACTTTCCATACCTCTACTAGAACAAGATGCATAGAACAGGACAACCAAGTGATATATGTAAACATACACAATTAAAAACCACAGGAGCAATTACTTATCAAAAAGATAATCACATAAGCAATTCAAAGATAAAATCAAACACCATTTCTATATTTTGATATTCATAAATATTGTTTAAACACCATTGGGTGAAAGCTCAGTTCTCTTTTCAAGAAAAAAAAAATAGGGAGACTCAAAAACTTCAAATCTTTCTCAAAACCCCCCAAAGGACTTTACCTTGACAAAAGTGTCACCAAAACAAAATGTAAGAGCTTATTTTAAAATTTGATCTTACCAAAATCAGAAACTAAATATTATTCTCACTAATTCTTATTAATGAATTGATAGTATGTGCATAATAAAAAAAATGCATATGATTTTGGCAAGAACTGTGCTACTTAATTTAAAAACATATGCAAACCAAAACTAGACAGACCCAAAAGTTGGTAGAATTGCAATAGTTAATCAAAATTCAAGTCCAGAAAAGTTATAGTTAAAGATGCATGCACTATCATTTTCTTAAAAAACTAGTTGAATACTTTTAGAGGCATATCTAATGGGTTTTTGCATTTGAAGCTATCATTAGTGTTATTCATCACTGAATGTAAGAGATCAATAATTTGGGACATGTAAGTTAGAAATGAAATTCTAGAGATTATGCGACCAGATCAGACTCCATTCATTATTTTGTGTTGTAAGGATATGGTCAAATGGACATCAAACAAACTTTTTAAAACAATATAAGCCATCAACCTACATGGTACAAATTTGGATTTTCTTATGTATTCTAAGGCCTCATAAATGGCCAGTAGTATGGATTTATGGGACCATAATATCCCTGAGTCTGTGAAATGAAGTCCAAGGCCCGGGTGGCATTCCATCTTCGTCTTCCCCCATCACGCTATTGAAACTAAGAATGTTAATGAGAGGACTAGTCAAGCTTAGAACTTGAGCTTCATGAAATCATTAAAAACTTGGTGAAACTTGCTAAAACATGAGCATGAAGAGCACTAAAGTTTACTTCTTCCATGCATCTGTGCAAAAGTGAAACATTGGAATGACTAGTCTTCTGGATTATTGATTGAGAATGTCATCTTACAAGAATTTGATATGGCATGTGGACCCAGGTGGCAATGCATTTTTGGGACAGAACAAAATAACACAATGCTCCTTCGCTAAGAGTAGGAATCTACATTTCTCTACAAGAAAACTTCATATTCAACAGAGGGATCTGCAATATGGTAATCCAATTACAACGACCCCCACCAAAAATACGAAAACAAAGCCCCAGTAGCTTCACCTATTGACAATCTCAAGCGGGTTTTCAAGCATCAAGTAGCCACATATGGAAAGTTAACCTCAAATTCAAGTAACCTAGAGCAGTAAAAGAGAAACAAATCGGAATACTTAAGAAAAGTTAACATTTTTTAAATTTATGTTTACAATCTACATCATAAAATTGTAAAATTTGTTTAGAATACTGAGATTGAGAAACGGAAGGATATAGAGAAACCGACAAAGGGGCACCAATATTGCTAACTAGAACGTAGTTATCCCAGTTTTCTCTATTCGAGACAGCCCGAAGTACAATAAAACATAAATCTTTCGTTGTATGATAGATTAAACTGAACAAAGCACCACAATAATACACAGTTGAATGAAGAAATTTGGAACAACAAACTTACCTGCTTCTCTGGGCAGAGGGGCGCCAAACAAAGATCTGCAATGATTTATCTTTCACGAAGAGGAAGAAGACTTTAGAGATCACTGGAAACACCATTAGGGAGAGACAAAGAGAGGCGAGGAGGGGTGAAACGGAGAACTCCAGTCGCTTGAAAGAGGGGCGAGTGGCGAAAGGGAGAAAGTCGGGCGCTGGGGGAGGGAGGGAGGTTTCTGATTTCAAAATCTCAAATGGAGCTCCCAATGTAAAACGCACCACAGGCTCGCAATGCTAATTCGAAATGCATTGGGTATTCGTTGGGGGTAAAACGAGCGTTTAGACAAAAAAAAAAAAAAAAAAAAAAAAAAGAAAGAAAGATAGCTAAGGTGTGCTACGGATCAACCGTGAACAGTGACTGATCCGTAGAAGAACTCCTAAACCTTCCCTAAAGTTCTAAATCCAAATCAGTCTTTCAAATTCATTCATCGAAAAGCACCAGTAACAATAGAAATAAGAAAAGCAAACAATAGGGCTTGATATGAGAAAATTGGAAAACCTAAGTTCCCTTTAGATATAGAAATGATTTGTACAAAAGTCTCAAATAGATAAATTTTATATAAGTCATTGTAAAAAAATAGACCCCATCTAAAAAAAGAGTAAAATAAACTAATAATGATATCCATTTTTTTACAAAATATTTATACAAAATAAACTAACATTACTTTCTTTGTTAATATCATCTCCAGTAGTCGTCAATATTATAAATTTTAAGGACATATGGCCAATAGGGCAAGTAGAGATAGTGGCACAAGTGAGTTCGCGGCCAGTCGTAGTTGTACTTGGGAGAATCATACCACTTGCAAAATTCAAAAGATTTAAAACATTCTTTTCAGCTTAACAGAAGGGGAAAAAAATACTTGTATGATTTATTAGAAAAAATGGCGTGACAAACTAAACAAAATCAATCAATCATTCACACAAGCCTATGGCTCCTTATGTGTTGAGATCATGAGTCATATATGTTGATGCGTAAAAAATCGCATAATAGGCCGTAAGGGGAGAAAGAGTCATTCTTGATTATGACGATTCGAGTCTCGATCGGTATGGTTAGGTGCCCGCGGTAGTGGTCCGGTGCGGCCGTACGGTGTCGGTGCGTATATACATGACGATGTATTGAAAACAAATGCAAGGAAAGTAAGGGATTGAGACACATAGATTTATGTGGTTCGACATAATACCTACGTTCACAGGCATTTAGGGGGAGAGAAATCCACTATAATATGCTTGTTTACAATCTCTCATAACCTCACATTTCTCACTGTACAATGGAGATCTTGAATACATTTGCTGGAGAAGACACCCTTCCTAGAGCTTCCCTTCGGGAGGTTGAAGAAGAAGTCGAAGTAGAAGCCGTGCCCAAGTCATTTGGTTGCTTGTTTTTTATGTAACCCTCTTCTCGCGTGTGCCTCGGTAGTGGTGAGTGACGTTCGCTTTGCGTGTGACTACCTCTCTTTTTCCCACTTTCTCCTGACACCTCCATTTACCTCCTGACACCTTCACTCCATTATCCCTTATTGTTCTCTATTTCTCACGTTTCTCTTGTTTCCTACTGGTGGCCTAGTGGTTGGGCCTGGTCTTGGACTTGTATATTTTACCATCTTCAGTATAAGTGTAGTATGTGTAGTAAGTAAATGAATAATGATACACTTTTAATTATTTTATAATTCATTTACAATCAACTAATACAATTGTACCACTTCATTAAAAATAATTTTCAATTTTACAAAACTACTCTCCGGCTATTTTATATAGAATTGTAAAATAGTTGTAAAAAGTAGTAAAATTTTACAAAACTACTCTCCATTTGTGATTAGGAACTCAATTACTTCTATCTAACCATTGCCCTCTATATAATTAGCGGCCGTCCAAAAATGTTTAAGGATTTTAAGAATCGTCCCCTGATTCGATTCTCACTGATCAGCAAAAGGCACCTAAATTTGAAGCCAGACGAGTATATAATCAATGAGATGTTCTGGCAGAATATGTTGATAATCTTAATTTTTTTCCCCCGTAATTATAATATGGGACTGATTCTGATGATGTATGTATATTAATTGGCAATGCCATTCATTTGTCCTACTTTGAAAGCCAGTTATATGCTTTCTCCAGCGTATATATGGAGATCACTCTTTGCGATACGTTCGAGACAACACCTACAGATAAACATGCGTCGTGAACCTAGCTTGGAGATATCCGTCTACGTACCTCAGCCTTACCATAATTTGCTGGAAAGCCTCGTTCGTGTCAATGCATGTATCATGCACAGTCTTGTTTATATCGATCGCTATTTTGATTCTTTCCCTCAAACAGGATCTGGCACCTATACTTAAGGACTGGAGAGACGCTCTTCCACTTCCCTTTCCTTTTCTCTTCCTTTCTATGTCGGTCATTCGGAGAAGCATTATATTAATTCCCCGAAATAGATCGGTATTATGATTTCTTCTTTTGGACATGGCGGTAATCATCGGAGGTCTTGGCCTTTTAGAAAGAGGAGGAGTTCACTGGGAAATCTTAGATTGCACGAATCACCAGGCTCGGAAAACTATCCAGAAAATGTGGTCATAGTGATGGATGGGATGGAAGAATTCACAATCGAGGCCACTAAATGGGCTCTTGAGAATGTTATTGTGCCTGGACGTTCTGTTCTCACTCTCATCGGTGTAATGCCATGGCTTAACATTCCGCGTAAGCGCTGCATATATATATATGGTTATCTACTAAATAAATTAATTATTTGCCTTGTATTCCATCCTAACATGGAGAATTACTGGGCTTTTTCTAGTTTATTTCAAGACAGCATGGCTTGATGTTCTGAAGCCGCCTAATGTGAACGAGAAAGGAGAGTTGGGAAGTGATGCCAGAAATGTAAAACTTCAAGCAGTCGATGAACTTTGCAGAGAATATGGGGTACGTCCATTCAACTGATCTTAAACTCCCATAAATTTTGATTCTGATTTTTAATGGTCATTAATGATATATTATTGATGTTGTTAGTACTGCTAACTGCTACCCCTTATTTGAAAGATTAGAGTTACGAACTTTACTAAATTTTTGCAACGTGGAATGTAGGTTGTGGCACAAAAAAGGGTTGTAATGGGTCATCCCTCACGACTGTTGGCAGTTGAGCAAATCACGTGCCTTAATGCGACATGGGTGGTGTTGGATAGGTAGGTTAATTAGCTAGAATAGTTCAAGATCGACAGAGACATGACCAAACTAGCTAATTGATTTTAAAGTTGTCGATCTTCTTTAATTTTAAGTCATGACATGAATATTAGGTGTTAGGTTTATTTGTTTTTGACCTAATTAGGCATAATATATAGGTTGCTTTGCGTTTCATGGTTTCAGACATCAAAGAAAGAACAGTCAATTTTATGCTAAAAAAATCCCATGCAATATGGTGATCATGAACGATGGAGGGGCTGACATGGTTAGAGGCCTGCCGAGGATTAGTAGCGGAGAGAACACTCCAGTCGAATATCAGGATATCTCCAAGGCCGGCAGGAGATATGATCGATGCATGCATGCGTGCGTGCAGATGGTTTAAAACTAAAATGCCTGTACAATGAGACAATAAGTGATTAGAATGGCTTTGTAATAAAAAAATTTACTATCATGCATATATGATATATATGGCGCCTTGGGCTATTTATATATATTGCCTATATATATATATATATATATATATATATATATTGTAGTACTCTTTGTGCATGGAATATATATGTCGTGTTATTTTTTGCTTTATATCATGCTCTCCTTCACATCTAACTTCTAAACTCATATATACATCCTAATACATATATATATATATATATATATATATATATATATATTTATATTGATCTTCATTAATATCATCAAACTGATCAATTCCTCTCCGTAATAAAGCTAGCTGTTATATCCTCTTAATTAAGAAGGAAAAGATCATCAAGATCCGTTGTACCTGTTATATATATATATATATAAAATAAATAATCTTTTCCTTTTTTGGAATATATTCAGCGATTTTTTCACTCGATACAACCCCAAGTACTCAATCTATTTACTAACAAATTGATAAGAATTCGTGTATGTTTCTAATTAAAAGACTCCGCAACATGATGATCATGAGTCCATGCAGGAAAACAATTCCAAAGTTTGTCGAGCCTACCTTGTTCCCATATTCTTAATTGCTCCATATTCTCCCTGCACAACAATTCCAAATTAAGTTGGTTTTGTCATCTGTTCGATCGGCGCGCAATCATCTCAAATCTGCATATCCCTGGCGAATTAGATGCTCAATATATGCCATTGCCACCTCTTTCTAGTCATGTAAGACGATCACTACTTATTTGTTAAATGATTTGTAATGATTTTCAATAAAAAAAAGCTGATGAACTATACAATTTTATTCATGTTTCTAAAAAAGATTGAATTGATGATCATGTGGCATGCATGCACGATCCATACTATTTAGTGATAGAATGGTTTCTGGAAGGGTAATTCTCATTCAGGCCCTAAAGAAAGCAAGCCCGTACGTTGGAAGGCTCAAGCCTGAGAATGAGACTCAATCATCTAGTAGGGATGCAGATCAAGTATCCAACTAACAGACGCGTATACGATGTGATAGTAACGGATCAACTTGTTAGTTTGTTCCTAGTACTCATCACCCAATTCATGTACTTATAAATAACATTCAAAGGCAAGGTACAAGATTCATTCGGATGCATAATTCGTTTTCACTTTCCTAACTTAGGTATCGGAGGTTCATTGGACACGCCGTGTCACCATCTTCTTTGCTATAGGTGACACATGTAGTTGGAGGTGCGTGGAACACGTCCCGAACAGTTTCAACCCCATCACTTTCTTAATTTTTTTGTGTACTGCTTGGATTTAAGCTTGATCTCCCTTCATAACTCTTGTAAAAATGCTAAAAGTTTTAATAAAATTATATCATTAATATTCCTCTTTAATTATTATAATAACAGTGTTTAATTAATAATCTTCGTATAAATGATTGATTAAAAAAAACATGCATACTTTATTCTTATCTAGCTTACTTCTATATATCTCACACTCTAGTGATGTGGTATAAGAACTAATTGAAGTAGGGCAATAGTACTATTATTCATCTCAGATTTAATTTTCCGGATGGATATTGCTTATAAGAGCATCATCATTGTCTTGACCAAAGTTGAAGTATGGTTAAAATCTAGATAATCTGTGACAAAAAGACCCCACACTGGATTGGACATTTCTAAAATTATTTGGATTTCAACTCCAGTGCTTCATCAAATATAGCTACCTAGCTACAGTTGCTTCATCACTAATTACTTTTTTTATAAAGTCATCCATTTTTTATAAATCATGAGGCAAATTTGGTAACTAGCTACAACTACATTTTTATAAAGTCAACCATTTTTTGAGACGTCTCCAATAATTAATTTTAGGGACGAAATTTCTTTTGTTCTTGAAACTAAAATTTCTTGTAATGCTACAACTGCTTCATCAAATATTAAAATATTAGTTTATCAGTCTAAGCAAATAAATTAAATTAATTAGAATTAACATTTAACATTTAGAATATAATTATTATTAAAATTTAACCTCTAGAACTATAAAATGTGATAAAAATAAATAAATTATTAAATTAATAATATTTTATTATTATATAGAGAGTAAATAGATAATTTAATGTGAGGATTAAATTTAAATACAATAGACAAATATAAATTTATACGATATTAGCTAAAGTTTGAAAATATATTTAGTCAATTCAATGAGAATGCTTGCCAATAGAGAGATAAAATATAAGCAAATTATAAAATGCATAGCTTTTGTTAAAAAATTATAAAAAAATCTAACGATTATTAAACATTTGATCTACGGACAGAGGTAAGATAGAGTATAAGAGAGTGGTCTACAGTCTACTTGTACAGTTAAATCATTTAATGCGGCATGTTTCGTGGCATGATATAATTCGAGGTAGATATAAATAATCTGGCTCGGTTTGAAAAACAAAAGAGAGTGGTCTACTCTGTGGCATTAATACCGAGTCATGATGCATATATAATCAACTGAAAGACTTTCTGCTGAGAAGGAAAAAAAAAAAAAGTTGAAAGACTTTCTCTTGGCACAAAGACAATAACAGCTGACATGGGTTGACAAAATTATCTTATTTTATCTCATATAATTACTATAATTATTTTAAATTTTTATATAAAATATAATAAATAATTTAATTTTTTTATATTTTAAATTTTAAAATAAAAATAATATTTTATTTAATTTTTAATAAAATATCTTATCTGAACAGTGTCAAAGAAAGACATTTTTTTTTTTTTAGGTGATGGGTCGATAAGGCCGAGACTCGAAAGACGACAAAAATTTTATTCCATGCGGATCAGACGAATGTCCAAGGACAAGCCATTCCTTTACTACCAGTCATTCATGTAATTATGGATTTAAACACAATCTATTTATATATGTAATTGGGTCAAATTTCCATTTCTGTAAGTGCTTTTGAATCCATGCAATATCCATATATATATATATATATATATATATATATATATATATATATATATTCTATCCATTATCGAAGCATCATGCATGCTTGCCCTAATTGTCTTCTGTTTTGACATGTTATGTCTTCAACTTAATTCTTCAATCTGGTGATCATTCGATGATAAAAAGAGAAATGGACAAAAGCGTGGCTGCTAAGTTCTTTTTGGATGAATGACCAACTTGTCCAAATATATGAATCCCTTTATATATTGTCTCTTAGTTCGCCATAAAATTTCAAGATTGCAGGCTAGCAGCCAAAAAATCATTGAGGACTAGTTTCTAATTGAAATTTTGATTATTTAAAAGTTGGATAACCTCAAGTTAAATATCAAGAAAAACAAGAACTGCATATTAATTAATGATAAATAACAACTTTTCAAGAGCATTGATAAATAATGATAATATATTAAAGTACTGATTACATATATTATAAGCTTCATATACCCAAATTGTCCTTATTCCGATCAAATAACATGGGCAAGAATTAAGACGTTGCTTTTTCAAGGGGTATAGCCACCATGGCCACCACCTCCACCACTCCCACCACCACCTCCATATCCTACCCCATGTTCAACTCCAACACCATAGCCACCACCACCACCATAGCCACCACCACTTCCATATCCACCTCCGTGTGCTCCACTAGCACCATAATTTGTTCCACTACCGCCGCCACTCCCACCACCACCTCCCCCTCCATAGCCACCACCATAACCTCCACCACTTCCATATCCACCTCCGTGTGCTCCACTAGCACCATAATTTGTCCCACCACCGCCGCCACTCCCACCACCACCTCCCCCTCCATAGCCAGCCCCATGTTCTCCTCCTACACCGTAGCCACCACCGTGACCTCCTCCTTCACCAACTCCGTAACCAGCACCATACTCCCCTCCTACACCATATCCACCACCTTTTCCTCCACCACTGCCACTGCCATATCCAGCTCCATGATCACCACTAGCTCCATATCCGGCACCACCTCCGTAACCAATGCCATGCTCTCCTCCTGCTCCATATCCCACAACACCACCACTTCCGCCACCCTTTCCTCCTCCTCCACCACCACCACCACCACCACCACCACCATATCCTACCCCATGTTCACCACCAGCTCCATATCCCCCTCCTCCTCCTTCACCACCACCGATTCCATATCCAGTTCCTCCTGCACCATAATTGCCGCCACTGCCGCCACCACCTCCGTATCCTCCACCATGTCCACCAGCAGCTCCATAGCCTACTCCACCTCCTTCTCCACTACCGCCTCCACTACCATAGCCACCAACACCATGTTCCCATGCGCCTCCATATCCAGAGCCACCTCCTGATCCTCCTCCACCACCATACTCGACACCAGTGCCATGTACTACATCATGGCCAAACTCGGGAATGTGATTAAGTCCTTCAAGAGTGAGGAGGGCTCTAGTTGCAGAACAAATGCCTAAACCCAATAACAGAAAGCCAAAAATACTAAGAACTTTGTAATTAGCCATGAGAATGTGTTATTGTCCCACGACCACAACTTCAAATGAAAGGGATGCTTGATATATATCTAGGAAGAGAATGGGGCTCCAACAGTGCATCCACTGAGAGAGTGGTTGAAGCACATGCAAGAGAGAAGGTGGATGTCCATACAATGTGGCCCAACATGTGCATATTGTAATTTGTAAAGCAACAACTCTTCGAAAATATGATACACCTATGTAGGAATGATGAGTAAAAGAATTATATATATATATATATATATATAATATATTCAAAGTGAAAGATTCAAAAGTAGCAATAAATTAATACTAATGAATTACGTTAATCATATATATTATTTAGCGATTAATTATTATGAAAAAATTCTGATACATTCCTATTTTTTCTGTAAACAATTCATGAGACTTTTATGAAACTATGATATATATATATATATATGTATAGGTTATCATCCAATAAAAAGGGCAATAAGTACTCGTGTAATAGTCAACCATTTTAACTTATACTAGCAGCTAGCTAGAATGGATCGAGGATATTTGATGTTACATATATGTAGGAAATATTTTAGGCTACTTATTTACATGTGAATAATAACTGACAAAATATTAATGTGTTCAATGCTTAAACAAAGTAATTTATGCTTCTAATTAAGTTACGATAAAAATCTAAACATGTATATATATATATATATGTATGTATATATATATTGTCTAGAAGCCGACAAAACCGCTTATCGTAGACACTAGACAGTAGTACTGGTCCAATCTTAATTGTGTCCAACATTCGATTCTGAGACCATATATATAGTTAGTTATAAACTGCTGAAGTTTTAATATATACATACATACATACATACATAATATATACATACATACATACATAATATATATACATACATACATACATAATATATATACATACATAATATATATATATATATATATATATATATATATATATAAAAATCTAGCACATGCAGAAGCGGGTGGTGGTGGCCGCTTGCCGGCTGGTGCCCACAGTACAGTGCATGCATGTGGTCCAAGCTAGCTGGGGATTAGAATTACATACACAAAACACTACTGTACAGCAGTACGTATTGTGTTTATGCTGTCCTCCACCTATCACTTTACTTTGCCCTTTTCTAGTGCTTTGTCAAAACACAGCTTCGATGATCTCCTTATCATCATTTTCCTCTCATCAATGGCTGCAAAATAGCATAAACACGCTATTTACTTGAGTTCAATGTAATTTCTCCACCATTTGTTTTGTTTCTGCGGGAAGACATTTCTAGTACATATAATTATTAAATAGTTCCCAATCATTCATTATTTTATTAATTAAAAATGATAGTTACAGTCATGAGTGAGTAAGCACTGCGCAATCATTTAAAAAAAATGAATAAATATGGGATCCCCATGAAAAAATTAATTAATTTTTTAATAGTAGACCCCTATTATTTTTCAAAGCGACTGCACGATACTTGTGTACTCAACAACTATATATAGCATTATTCGTTATTAATTTCATTGTGTTTTTTCTAAATTGCTACTTAATTAGGACAATTTGATCTTCATCAATGCTTGACCTTTGTTGGGAAAGTGAGTATAAGCTTTATCGCGTATATTGCATTCATAATTCAATACTACTAATAAATCATATTTTATTATATAACCACAAAATGTGATCAAATTATCACCAAATGTCAAATCTGTTTTAGAGCAAGAAGGATGTTTTAAGGAGTGTAACCACCTTTCCAACCCCCTCTCCACTCCTCAGTACTTTCATGTCCTCTTACAAGACTGACACGACGACGTTTGCCAGAACCACCTCCACCACCATTAGGGGTGTGTATCCAGACCAGATTTTTTCGGTCCAGTCCAGAACCCAAAAATTCGGGTGCATCTAGGCAGTTATCAGCCCACCTGCAACCTAACCGGATGTGGATTGGGGATGCGGATACCCGCATCTCGACAGATGATTGTAAAAGCCTTCATTTTTTTAAGTCTTCATTTGTTACTTTTTAGGGTTCAACATTGAAAACCTCTATACCTCATGTCGTCACCCTTTACCCACTACGCAAAACCATTTCTTCTCCGCTTCACGCCATTTTTCATGGAGGTACGCCACTCTCTCTCTATTGCTTTCTCTGTGTGTGCCATCGCAAAACCTCAAATCCCTAGATTCATAAGTATGATTTAAGTTTTCGTCTCTTGATTTTCAACAACTTGGTGATTTCAGTGTTAATCTACCATGGTTTCTTTCATCTATTGTTAAAGCAACTGAGGGTTTGTTATGAAATATTTGATCTGAATCCAACTGAAGGTCGCCAAAACCCTAAGTTCCTAACTCCTTCGCTGTTGTCGCCGCTGGAATGGTTATCTCTCTCTCTCTCTCTCTCTCTAATCTTAAATCATTGTATTAACTCCTTTTTCTTTCAAATATGTCGATATAGTACTCGTTTTTGTTCAATCTCATATCTGTCGGCTTATCTCTATTTTTCTTCCTTTTGGTTTGGATCTGTATCTACAGTTTGTTTTGTTTTTTCTATTGAAACTACTTTTTTGTTGTTTATTTGCAAATTTTGTAAACTAGAACGAGAAGACAAGATTTTATTTTTGTAACCCAGACCTCCATTTCTAATGAACTACACATACATTGAGTCTCACTTACAGTGTTGAACTTTGGCAGTGAAGTTCCACAAAGACATTGCACCTAGACCTCCATTCGTAACCCACTATATCTATCATTGCTACATAAGAATTGATTTGAGACATTTGAGTTGTTCCACAAAGCCATTCATTCAAAGTATAGTCAAGACATGGTCAAGTCAGAGATGGAGGCTACTGCAATATATACCAGTACCTCATGATCTTGCACCAGATCAGCCAACACCATCTTCTCCCTTGGTAGTATATACCATATATAACCATCACCAGCACCACCTCCGCCCTTGCTTCTCCCACCATCGTCTCTGGCTCCATGTTGGTCATCAGCACCATATTCAGTTTCATTTCCTTCCCCATTGCTACATACTTGCATATCCAACACTTGCATAACCATAAGCATGTTGATCCACCTCCACCTCCACCACCATGTCCTTTTGCATCTCTATATCCTGCACCACCACCTTCTCCACATTACAAGAAAACTTCATTTTTTGGGATGAAGTTTGTTAGGGATGCAGTAAATTTCGTCCCTAAAAGTAATTATTTGGGACGAAAACTTTATTTTGTCCGAAAACATGGTAGCAGGTTTTTACCATTCGAACAAACAAATATATGTTTGAACTAGACTTTTGGAGCCGAAATATAGTGTCTCATAAAAGAAATACGTTCAAACGTTCTAAAACTTGTTCGAACCGCATTGTAATTCATGTTCGAATGTTTACTTAACTATTTGAATAATAATCATGGCCGGAAAGCATACACAATTGTGGCGGGGGATTGCCAAACACCATTCAAATGGGAGATTTAATCAATCAAAATTTTTTCTGGCAGGAGGTTTTAAATAAATTTGGTGGGGATGGTTGCTATGACGTTTGAACAGTCATTTTACCTTGAACATATGTATAAACCTTTTGAATACACGTAATTGTCGTTCGAACGGTGTCATAGACATTCAAAATAAATTTAATTATAGAAATTTATTGAAAGACATTCAATTATTTTAAAAATAATTATTATTTGAGTCTATTAATTATCATTTTTAAAAGATGAGAAATCTACCTATATAGATTAGTTATTATTTATGGTAAATTAAAATATATAAAATATGTTGTCCTAAAAATTTTATATAATTAATTGACAAATTAATTAATGACATTTGTTATGGTATATAAGAATTTGCAATTGAAAAGACATTTCCTTCTAGGGAATGCCATTTTTTATATTGTCAAATGGTAAGGAAAATAAGGAAAATGATTTTTGATAAGAAACAAGCTAGCTATTATATATAACAAATAAAAGCGATATAGTAATTAAAGTGACAATGTTTGATACAAAACGAAAAGTCAGATCCAAAACTCAAAATTATTGTGTAAGACTATCCAAATCCTCCCAGATCGCTATAACGCATCCTTCAATCTCTTGCAATCAAACCATGATGGGCGTAGTAATCATTTCCATGATCCTTCAATCTTGCAGGGATTGCATCTCCCGGGTAGTAACCCCTGCAGCTTCTATATTAGCACGGGCATCTGTAGAAGATGGATCACGCTTCGTGCCACTACCTTTCGCAAGTGGCCCTCGCTCTTGCTAAAACAGCTCAAATGTTTTACCTACTTTTTCAGGTAAATATGTTCTCTTTTCAAATAATAACACATCAACATGCCTTGCAAGTTTCTTGTCCAATAAAATTGAATCTCCATACTCTGTTTCAAACACCTGGATCATAGATACAGGTGCCACAGACCACATTATACATTTAGTCAAGCTCTTTACTACAATCACACGAATCCTAAACACATTTGTTAAACTCCCAAATGGAGAAAATGTTACAGTCACATCTTGGGACTATATAATTATCTAATAGCCTAGTTTTGAAAGATGTATTATGTGTACCAAGTTTCTCATATAATCTTCTTTCAGTTACTAAGCTAACTTCTAAATAGAGTTGTTGTTTCATTTTCATGCCTGATGTTTGTTATATTCAAGGCCTTATCTCATGGAAGATGATTGGAAATGGTAGAAGAGCAGCTGGGTTACATGTTCTGCATCAATCATTAGTGAGTGCAGTCAATAATTCCATTGTTTTACCAAGTGTCAACTTTGTATCTGATTTGAATTTTAGAATTTGGCATAATAGGTTAGGTCATCCATCATCATCTAGATTGCTTGTTTTTGCTAAATCCATTCCAAACATTATTTCTTAGAATAAAGTTGTACATGATAATCATTGTACTGTATGCCCTTTGGCAAAACATAAACTTCTATCTTTTCTAACACATTCATATAAATCTATTTCTTCTTTTTATTTGATTCACTGTGATATATGAGGCCCCTTTTCAATATCTACTCATGATGGTTTTAAATATTTTCTAACCATTGTTGACGATCACTCAATATCAACTTGGGTGTATCTAATCAAATCCAAATCTGAAGTAAAATCCATTTTTATAGGCTTTTATAATCTAATCCTTACACAATTTGAGCAAAAATACAATGTGTAAGGACTGACAATGGCTTAGAATTCAATATGAAGGATTTTTTCTCTTCTAAAGGTATCATACATCAAACTTCTTGTGTTGAAACTTTTCAACAAAACTCAATTGTTGAGAGAAAGTATCAACACATTTTTAATGTAGCAAGAGCCTTAAGATTTCAATCTAATATTCCTTTGAGATGTTGGGGTGTGTGTGTTCTAACAACAGCTCACATAATCAATCTTATCCCTTCGCACATTCTAAGTGAATCAACACATCAGATTTTGTATGAAAATGTTCCTGCATATAGTCATCTAAAAGTTTTTAGATGTTTGTGTTATGCTTCTACTTTAACTCAAAACAGATCCAAATTTTCTCCAAGGGCAAGAAATTGTATTTTTGTAGGCTATCTTTTTGGAACAAAGGGATACAAATTATTTGATCTTGATTCTCAATTTTTTTTTTTTTTGTATCCTAGCCGGGATATCATATTTCATGAATCTATATTCCCTTTCCAAAATTAGATTCATAAATTTCCATCTTCTTTACCATTTGATATTATTTTGCCTAATCTCATTCCAGAATCAGATTTCTTTTCTAAGCCTCCTAATTCTTCATCTTCCATACCTCAAAATCTTCCATCAAAATCTTCATCTCTTCTAGCAAATCCAAATGTTCATTCACTTTAAGATAATAATCATTTTCCTTCATTTCAAAAGTCAACTCTACAACACAAAACTCCTTATTACTTGCAACATTATCATTGCAATCTAGTAGCATCTACTTCTGCCACATCTTCTACAGGCTCAACTTCTATACAATTAAGTAATAAATATAACATTTCTGATTTTTTGTCATACAAACATTTATCTCGTTCTCATTGTACCTTTAGTGTTTCTATATCATCTACTTCAGAACTTGAATTTTACCATCAAGCTGTTAATCATTCTCAGTGGAGAGATGCTATGTCCATTGAATTACTTCCTTTAGAATCAAATAACACATGGATTCTAATTGATCTACCACCCAACAAAATTCCAATTGGTTATAAATGGGTATATAAAATCAAGTTTAATGCTGATAATTCTATTGAGAGACACAAAACTAGATTAGTTGCTAAGGGTTATACACAAAGGGAAGGCTTGGACTATCTAGAAACTTGTTCTCCTGTTGCAAAAATGGTAACAGTACGCTGTTTTTTTTTTTATCCTTAGAAGGCATTCATGATTGGCATTTGATACATTTAGATATCAATAATACTTTTTTATATGGATATTTGGAAGAAATAGTAAAAATGAAGCAACCTCTTGGGTATTTGAAGAAGGGAGACACAAGGGTTTACAAATTGCAAAAGTCTTTATATGGACTCAACTAGGCTTCTCGGCAGTGGAACTCAAAATTCACTACAATCTTGCTGGATTTGGGATTTATTCAATCCAAGTCATCTTATTCCTTGTTTATAAGGAAGAAAAATGATTTATTTGTTGCATTATTGGTATATGTTGATGACATATTGTAGCAAGCAGTGATTTGGATGCTGTACACTCCATTAAATCCTCATTGAATGAATACTTCAAGTTAAAGGACTTAAGTCCTGTCAAATATTTTTTGGACATGGAGATTGCTCGATCCAAGAAAGGTATTTCTCTATGTCAATGCAAGTATGCCTTAGAATTACTTTTAGATGCTAGTTTGTTAGGATGTAAGCCTGCTAATTTTCCAATATATACTCACTACAAGTTATCAAAAGAATGATGGTGAGTTACTTGAAGATGTTTCTTCTTACAGAAGACTTATTGGTAGATTACTCTATCTCACTTAACTTAATACTAGTCATTACATATTCAGTACACCATTTGAGTCAATTCCTTGATTCTCCTAGAGTTCCACATATGCAAGTAGCCCTCAAAATCTTGAAGTACATTAAATGGCACCAGGCCATGGTATTTTCTTCTCAACTTCTCCTTCAATCCACCTCAAGGCCTTTGCTAATTCAGATTGCGCTAGTTGCCTTGATACAAGGATATCCACATCTGGTTATTGCATATTTATTGGTGATTCACTCATCTCCTAAAAATCCTAAAGGCAAAAGATAGTATCAAGATTTTTTGCAGAGGCTAAATATAGGTCCATGACCTATGCTGTTTGTGAATTGACATGGCTCCAATCTTTGCTTTCAAATCTTCATCAATAACATCCTCATGCTTCCTTACTATTCTGTGACAACCAAACAACCATTCATATTGCAGCCAATCCTATATTTCACGAGAAAACTAAGCATATTGAATTAGATTGTCATTTGATCAGAGAAAAAAATCAAGTTGGAGTCCTTCAAACATTACATGTTTCTTCAAGTCATCAAGTTGCTGATTTACTTACTAAACCTCTTGGGTCTGCTATTTTTCACTCCTTGTTGTCCAAGATGAATGTTAATAACATATACCATTAATATTGAGGGGAACTATCACAAATATGACTTTGAGCTGGCATATTGTATTAATTGGTAGAGAACTAGTTAGTTACTTAGTTACTTATTTTACTTAATTACTTTACTTTTATTTCACTTTACTCTTTCTGTATAAATACTGTATACCTCTCTTTGTAAAGTTCAATTCATATATGAAAGAGATTCTTTCTTTAAGTCTTTCCAAGATTTGCTCAAATTGGTTCAAGCATCATTGCCAGTTACACTCCCACGAGGTCGTCCAACACAAGTTTACACTCCCAAAGGACGTACACTAGTGTGCTTTTGCTGTCACCATTAATGGCTAAATTAACATTTGAGTTTTATTTATTTATTTTCACACCATTCGCTAATGGAATTCCTTTGATTTTACGAACTTTTACAAGACAATACGCAAACTACATATATATATATATATATATATATATATGTTTTCTCCTGAAACCACCATGAGGTTTATAAGTTTTGTGCTTCTTTCTGGATGGAGCAATATTAAAAGAATCCTTTTAATCTTTTCATTCTTAGGAATAGTTCCAGGTCGACTATTACTAATCTTCATCTTCAAAGTGATTCTTTTAATATGTTGATTAAATCCTTTTTATTAAGTCCGTCAAAGATGTCTTTTTTCTTTTTAGACTTAGAGGATTTGGAGGATGAACTGTCCTTTACCCCCCCGGATTTTGTTGGAGATGCAGGGGCCTGAATTAAAGGATATTCAGGAGCATTGGATGGTCCAGCCATGATCTTGGGAAATTCTCTTTTATCCTGCAGATTAGGTGCAGCTTGTGGAAAATCCTTGATCAGTAAATCAACAATTTTATCAGTGTTTGCGAATTTATCCCACCATTTGGTGAAATAAACTCGTGTCATAACATCACCATTTCTTTCGTAATTCCATTTGAAGATCCACGGGGAGGTGGTATCTTTTACAGAAATGCAAGGAATGATGAAATTTTTTGGAGTGTTGATCCAAAGTTGAATTAACAATTTTTGAATAGTGCTGGTAAGCTGCAAAGAGCTGACCAGGAAGATTATCTGGAATTAATCCATATTGGTTCCACCATTGAATGAACCAAAGTGGAAGAGTTCCTTTAAATTTGATATCAAATTTGATGAACCAAGAGTGGCTCATGTCAGGAGTCTGGAAGAACATGAACCTCTTCCAGGCATCAATATAGTCAAAATAGGAAACATGAGTGTCTATCTGAGCAAGTCGTTTGGGAGAGGATGGGTTTCCCCATTCTGCTTGAGTAATGACTTGATGGATATAGGCACTGTGAAAGATTAATTTGTTGGTATCAACCTTGTCATAAATAGGTTTGATAACCAAGGAATTTGTTTGGATTAAAATGCTGGAGTAATACTGGAGATTTTTTGAGGAATCTTCAGGAATCCAGTGGAAAAAAGTAGGGAAATAGCAAGAAGAAATTTTAAAGACATCTGTATATATTGTGCTGTTAGGCTCAATATGAAACAGATATGAAGAAAAATTCTTTTTTAGATATTCAGATTTTCCTTTTGGGAGGAAAAGCTGAGGAACAATAGCAGTTTGGGTTTTTGACTCAATTGCTTTCGCATATGGGTCAAAAGTAGTAGTGACCGCAGACGAAAATGTCTGTGGTTGTACAGGTTTGCCAAGTGGTTTGAACCTGTTGGCAAGTTCTAGTGCTGAAGACACAGCACCAGTAGTAGAGGATCCAGCCTCATTCTTGATGAGGTTTATACTGGGCATTGGTGGTGGTGGATTCACCTTTTTCTCTCTCTCTCTTGTTTTCTTCTTGCTGGCCATGATGGGGTTTCTGCAAGAATTCACGGGTGAGAAAGTCAGGGATAGAATTTTGTGTGCCTTTGATATAATCAATGTCAAAATCAAAAACACTTAAAATAGCTTGCCATCGTGCAAAAATATGTTTTGATGCTATGTTTTTAACATCTTTTTCTAAAACAAATTTAGCACTCATGCAGTCAATTCTGACCAAAAATTTCTGGTTTAAAAGGTCAGATTGAAATTTGGATATACATAGTACTATAGCCAAAATTTCTTTTTTAACAGTACTATATTTTTCTTGTGCAGAATTCCAGGTTCCAGAATGGAAGCGAACAATTTGTTCAGACGAACCTGGTGAAACACATTGTTTCAGAATGCCACCATAACCAATGTCTGAGGCATCTGTTTGGACAATTTTAAAGGAATCAGAAG
The DNA here is from genome assembly GCA_022457165.1 of Juglans mandshurica. Taxonomy (NCBI): domain Eukaryota; kingdom Viridiplantae; phylum Streptophyta; class Magnoliopsida; order Fagales; family Juglandaceae; genus Juglans; species Juglans mandshurica. Next base: position 25,485,438 of record CM039622.1, read on the forward strand.
TAGGGATACCAAGGCACGGAAGGGTTTTGACATGTGCTTTGATTTTCCTTACTAAATTTGTATGGATTTCTGTCCAAGGAGGAGGATTAGAAAGAAGTCGTTTAAACAAAGGACGACATTGTTTCCTCATATCCTTGTAGAAATCTGCAACATAATTGAGAGATCCTAAGAATCTCTGCAATTGTTTTTTATCAAGAATGACATCAGGGAATTTGTCAGCAAATTCGATAGCTCTTTGGATAGGCCTGATTTTGCCTTCAGAGATGTCATAACCAAGGAATCTAATCTTGGTTTGGAACAATTTTATTTTTGTTGCCGAAACAACAAGACCATTGAGTCTAATGATGTCAAGAAACGAATTCAAGTGTTTCCAATGTTCATCAATAGATTTGGAGAAAATAAGAACATCGTCGATATAGACAATGGTAAAAGCAGAGAACGAATTAAAGATATCGTTCATGATATTTTGGAATTCACTGGGAGCGTTCTTAAGGCCGAAAGGCATGACGTTCCACTCGAAATGACCAAAAGGGGTAACAAAGGCAGTCTTATACCTATCTGACTCGGCTATTTGGATTTGCCAAAAACCGGACTTAAGGTCAAATTTGGAAAAGACCACAGCATCACTCAACCTATGAATTAAGTCATTCTTATTGGGAATAGGATACCTAATCCACTCTAAGACTTTGTTCAAAGGTTTGTAATTGATAACTAGACGAGGGGTACCACGTTCTAGTTCTGCATTTTTCTGGACATAAAAGGCGGGACAAGACCAAGGTGACTTGCTTTTCCTGATAATGCCTTTATCTTGAAGATCTTGTATCTCCTTTCTGCAGTAATCCAAAGTCTTTCTATTCATCTGAACCGAAGTGGCTTTGGTTGGTATTTTGGATTCATCAAAACCTTTAATGTATGGGAGAGAAACTATGTGTTTCTTCCTATACCAAAAAGCATTAGGTAAATCCGAACAAACATCTGTTATTAAACGTTTGTTGAAATCTTCGATTTTTGAAATCAAAAGAGAAGAGGATAATTGTTCAGAAATCTTTTTATACTTGATTTCCTGTTGTAGGAAATTCAAATGTTTTTGTTTTGCAATAAACAAAGATTTCTTGCTCTTATCCGTATCAATTTCAAAACGGGAAGCAAAATGAAATTTTACCTTTTGACCAAAAGGGTCGGTAGTGATACCGTCTTTTTCAGTCATAAAAGGATATAAAGAGGATATAAAAGGGATTCCCAAAATCACTTTGTCAGACATGTTTTTGACTAAAACAGAGGGAATCCGAAAACAAATGTTATCCTGGCAAACATGAGCATTATTGAGCTCATAATTAATGGTCATCTTTGAGCCATTTGCCGAGAATAATTTTTCGGTTGATTTTTCAAAATATTTGCTAGGAATGAGTCCTTCTTGAATGCAATTCAAGTCTGATCCGGAATCAATCATAGCAACAACAGAGAATTGAAAATCATGAGCAACAATAATATTAACACGTGAAAACCATTTAGGAGGAATGGTATGACGAATTAAACATATCTGGTTGTCGGCAGGAATATCCTGTTGACTAGAACCAGCCTCAGTTTGCTCATTGTCAGAAGGAATATCTTGATCAAGTTGTTTGTCAATCTTGATTAATAAAAACTCTTGTCTTAAAACTTCGTTCTCAGATTTGAGTGTGTTTATTTCAGATCTGAGTTCTACAATTTCTTTTTTGACAGAATTTATTTCATGTTGTAAATCAGAAACAGAAATATCCTTGGATTTTTTCTTTGAAAATCTTTCCAAGGTTTCTTGAAAATTAATCCTTTGATTAGAGGGTTCTGGATCCTTTCGGACCATTACCTTCTTCAGCTTTAGAAGATATTCTTCCTTAAGCTCAGGATTAGTAATTTGAGAAATAAGGGTTAGCAATAGGTTTTCTTGTTCTTCAGACTTAGTCAAGACATTGATTGTCTTTCCTGGTGTCTTACTACAAGTAGTATTACAATTGCAACCCAGCTTGAGATCAGATGGTTCATGATTATCAGTTTCAGAGTGATATTCTGAATCACTAGAACTGATTTCAAGAGTATCCGATGATGAAGACGATTCTATTTCTAGGAGTCGAAATAGTTCTTCTTTATCATGGTTACCAATATCCAACTGATTAAGCTTTTTCTTGATTTTTTGGGCTTTCTTGGGACATTTGTCTGCAAAATGTCCAGGCTTGCCACACCTAAAACATTTTCCTGAAGAAATATCTTTAGAATCTTTTTTCTTGGAAAACGATTTAAAAAATGGTTTTTTGTATGGTTTTTTATAAAATTCATCACGGGGTTTTCTCCTGAAACCACCATGAGGTTTATAAGTTTTGTGCTTCTTTCTGGGTGGAGCAATATTAGGAAGACCGAACTGTTCACAGAAAGTGCCCATTTCGTACTTGGCCTTCTTATTATTCCTCATTTGTTCACGAAGCATTCTTTGATCATGACACATACTAATGCCAAGTTTCTTAACAATACTGAAGATATTACCATAAGTGTAATCCTCATAGTTAAGTAACCCAGAAGCATCAGTAAGTTCTTCCTTGACTTTATAAGCAAATAAACGAGGTAATCCGTCAATGAATTTCTCCTTCCAGTAAGGCTTCTGACTATCATCACGAAGCATTACTCGCGAAATAAAAACATCTTGGTACCATCTATAATCAGACATCTGACGACATCTAAGATTATTCAACTGGTCGCTAACGCGGCTAGTTATATTGGATGGTGTGCCAATAAAATGTTTTAAAATAGTATAAATCAAAGTATTGATTCCATCAGGATGAGACATCCCAATTTCCTCGTTAAAAATAGGTAATCCTTCCTCATTGCGTTTTACCGCATTTTGGATGGTTTCCCTAGCATCGTTGGTGAGGTACTTATCCCACCAATTTCTTAAAACACCAGTAAAACCTTGGGTTAAAATCCTGACAATATCTGGTTGCCTAATGTTATTGTTGATATAAGCATTTGCAACCATAGACATTTTACTCATGGTATTAATGATTTCTTGTTCAGAGAACCCATCAATATTCCATTCGTAAACTTTGTCGGCAGAATAAGAAGATTGGTTTTGGAAAACCTTCTCCTCAAACTGTAAATCAGGAGGTGTAGGTCTGGAGTACCAGTTTTTTGTCAAACTCATGGGCATGGGCCCTTTTGAAGAAAATCTGGCAATTTCCAGGTTTTGAAAATTCTTTTCAATTAAATCAATATCCTTGTCTTCAGAAGATTCATCGTTAGAAGAGTCTCCCGAAGTTTCTTCAAGAACAACTTCATTACCGTTACTGTTAAGAGTGCTGGTAGTGGGTTGATCTTTCTTTAGATCAGCAATCATTTGGTCAATTCTTTCCAAAGTTTTGGCCTGAGGGTTTTGGAAATCTACTTTAGGCCTTTCTTCGGGTAAACTGATCAAAGGTTTTTCAATCTTTTTCTTAGGCTGATCTTTGAAGAAATTCAAAGGATGTTCTGTTTTAAAAACAGGGTTTGAAGTAAAAATAGGCTTTTCAACCTTTTCTTCAATCCGATCAAGCTGTTCTCCGATCGTATGAAGAGTAAGATTCGCAAAATTGTTTTGAGAAATAATCTTTTTTGCTTCTTTCAGAATCTTGTCCTTTTCCGGATCTTTCGAAACAGTATCAGAAAGTTTAAAAGGTGAAGCAATTACTTCATTTCCCTTAATAGGAATAACAATAGACCTTAAAGGAGGATGACTGGCTTGGATGACAGTCCTTCCTTCTTCTTGGACAAAATCATTTTTAACAACATTTAAAGTATTTTTAGAAACATAAGTGTTTTCCGCAAAGTCTAGAAGAGAAATATGCTGTTGAAGCCTATTCATCTCTTCCTTCCATTTACGTTTAACACGTTGTTTTTCTGTATCAGAAAATTTTGCAAGATAGGCTTTACGCCTTTGCTTATTTTCTGGTGCAGCAAAATCTTTTAAAAGAGAAGGTAAATCAATTTCAAAAGATTTGTTTAAAACATTTAAACTATGATGAACAGATGCAACAGGGGCTTGCATATCTGAAGCTGTTGGGGACATAGAAGACGTATCTTCTTTGTCTGCTTCATCATTTATGCCCTGGTTAGAAGAACCAGCTGCTCCTTGTGCAGTATAAAAAGCAGAAGTAACTTGAGAGGACGTAGAAAGTCCTTTCAATTTTAAAGCAGGTTTAACAGGTTGAACTGTTCGTACTGAATCTTCAAGGAACTGATTGAGATTAGCATCATCCCTTGGATTCTTTCGATCAGTATCAATAAGACTAGATCTGGAGCCGGCAAAAGAATTTCTTCTTCTACTAGGGGCTTCGGATCGATTAAAAGAAATTTTAACAGTTTCATTCAAATACTGTTGGATGATATCAACATTAGCATCCGAAACAATATTTCTAGGAGGGGGCATGGGTATTTCTTGTTCCAAAGTCCATTCAGTGGGAAGGGTTATATCTTCCCAATAAATCCTTTTTGGAACCTTTATGTCAACATCTGAAGAACTACTCTGGATCAGGAGAGTATGTTTTCCAGATGGTTTTGTAATGGCTTTTGGATCTAAATTCGTTTTTAAAAGACGATAATAAATCCTGAAAATTAAAGCAAGAGGTTGACTTCCTTCAAGCATTTGATAACCAGAAGTAAGTATGTTTAAAATCAAACATTTTAAAATATGTTTGTCTTTCAGGGACAAAGTTAAATTGGGAAAACAATCAAAATGAACAGGTCCTTCCGAAAGGGAGGATTGAATCATTCCGAGAATGCTATCCTCAAAATTGAGGAATCTGCCATCTCGTAAACAAAAAAGAACAGAGGCGTTGATGCCTAACCTTGTTAGAGGTTTAGCAGCAACTTGAACAGAACCTATATGTATATACTTATATCCCTCTGAAATATAATCCAAAATTTGTTTTTCTTTGAAAAGAAAACATTTTTCTTGGGATTTTGATATACTATAAGTTTGTTCGACTGTTCGAACATTCAAGGTTTTTGAAAAAGTCTTTTTAAACCAAGTGGTTCGATAAATAGAATTTGGATCAATCTCTGGAATCTTCCACGATCCCAGAGCAGGAGATAGCTCTTCTCCATAAGAGCAATCTTCTTCATTGACTATATCAGTAGGCATAGTCGACCTGGAACTAACTGAGGAGTTGGACCTCCCCCACATTCGCCTATGTTTGTCCGCCATCTACAGGGTGGATATCATCTCTCTCACCTGGGAACTTACCGTTTGAGAGGCTACCCCAACTGAACCACTATCTGCCCAACACGCCAACCTAGGCTTCTCAAGGGACTTACCTGGATTCAGCTAAGCTACTCTGACCCGATCCTGAACACAGGGTACAAGAAACAAACTCGCACCGAGTAGAAAAAGAACAAACAGAAGAAAATGCAAAGGAAAATAGAACTCAGCAATTAGATACCAGATTGGCTCTGATACCAATACAGCGGAATGACGAGAGAAGGGGAAAGGAAAGGAGAAATTGATAAGTATGCACAATTAAAGGCAGGCGGTAGAACCGACCATATGCATGTATGATATGAAAAATAAATTCAACAAGTGAATGAATATAAACATATTCATAAACATTAAAATAATTACAGAGTTATGGCACAAGGTAGAGCGTTATTTGCTCTTGATAGGGTTGAGAGAAGGTAGGCAGAACTTACAAGGGAATTGTTCTCTAAAAAGATCTCTGCCTAAGAATGAAATGAGAGACTCCTTTTATAGAGGAAGGAGTCCCTGTTTACAAAGCATCCGTGAATGACAGCTGTCATTACTGTTTAATCACGGGTAAAGTAAAAAGTAAAAGTAGGTCCGTGAGTGAACAGTGTCAGTACTGTTTAACCACGGGTGTCATGATTGTGTCTGGCGGCGGCTGCTGCTTTCGGCACAAAACGACAATTTTGGTAAAGGAGACCGGTCAGTAGGTCTTCTTTGATCTCAAGTAGTAGTCTGTCAAAAGGGACTTGTCATTAGTCTTGATTAATAAAAACTCTTGTCTTAAAACTTCGTTCTCAGATTTGAGTGTGTTTATTTCAAATCTGAGTTCTACAATTTCTTTTTTGACAGAATTTATTTCATGTTGTAAATCAGAAACAGAAATATCCTTGGATTTTTTCTTTGAAAATCTTTCCAAGGTTTCTTGAAAATTAATCCTTTGATTAGAGGGTTCTGGATCCTTTCGGACCATTACCTTCTTCAGCTTTAGAAGATATTCTTCCTTAAGCTCAGGATTAGTAATTTGAGAAATAAGGGTTAGCAATAGGTTTTCTTGTTCTTCAGACTTAGTCAAGACATTGATTGTCTTTCCTGGTGTCTTACTACAAGTAGTATTACAATTGCAACCCAGCTTGAGATCAGATGGTTCATGATTATCAGTTTCAGAGTGATATTCTGAATCACTAGAACTGATTTCAAGAGTATCCGATGATGAAGACGATTCTATTTCTAGGAGTCGAAATAGTTCTTCTTTATCATGGTTACCAATATCCAACTGATTAAGCTTTTTCTTGATTTTTTGGGATATATATATATATATATATATATATATATATATATATATATATATATATATATATTAGCGATAAGGTTGCGGATGTTGCGGTACGTTATGAAAAGACCAACACGCAATCTTAAACCATTAGTAGTGGAGTTGCATGCAGCAGTACCCATCAGTAATGGCAAAATTTATATTATTTAATTCATGCACTAGTACTGGAAAAACCTCGATCTCAAATTAAAGGCATTTCGATCTTTGGCGCTAACAAATTACTACTCATCTACTATTTATTGTGTTTTTATTTTTTTATTATTTTATTTTAAATATTTTTTAACATTCTTAATTAAATTAAAAAAATATATAAACTTACTAATTGCCACTTCCTTAACTATTAAGTAAAATAAAAAATTATAAAAAAAATCAAATACAAAAATAGTAATAAATGGATAGTAAAATGATAATAACCCTATCATTTTTCCAAATTATATGGATAACTAATTATATCTGATTGAATATAGGAAAATTAAAACTCATGTTAATGATCTTATTAATTTCATCCCACTTTTTTTTTTTAAAAATATATTGTAGGATACTTTCCATCACCCTTAAAAATATCATGACCTCTTAATATATACTTGAAAAAAAAATCAAAGATTGATGCCATGCAATGCCATTAATTAATACCTCAACATAGCGGGATAATTAAAATTGGGACGATGGTATATTATATATATCATGTAGATCAATTTGCATGATTAATTAGTCCTATATATACAACGTGGCCGGGAAAAAAAAAACAATTTGGCCATGAAAAAAGCACGCAGTACTGTATGGAAAAGTCTAGTAGTATATATATGATCGATCAATACCGATTAATGATATTGATTAAGTATAGATTATAAAATTCTAAATTCCTATTACTATTGCGTCTTGATCTCTCTCTCTCGTCAAAATATTGTTGACATGAATATTGTTGAAGTTCATATCAAGAAGTACTTTATATGAAAAAGACTTTACATATATATTCACATGCACCACCTAGTTTTATGAATGTCTTATTAATTAATTAATACTTAGGGTTGGTTTGGAATCATTGATGAAATAATATGGTTTTAGATGAAAGTTAAAAAAAATACTATTAAAATATTATTTTTTAGCATTATTATTATTTTGAGATTCGAAAAAATTGAATTGTTTATTATATTTTGTGTAAAAATTTAAAAAAATTGTAATAATAAGATGAGATATAATATTTTTAGAATCCAAAGTGGGACTTAATCCCCCCCCCCACTCATGCATAATATCGATAATTAAAAGCCTCGCGCGCAGTGATTCTAGCGAGCACGTACAGAAGTGCACGTACATCGTCATGAGTTTCTATTTCCTTTCTTTAGTTTAGCTAAAATAGAATATATAGCTACGTTAATTCCCCAATATTAGGTCATTAGAGTAAATTCATTACCATGGATCGATGCACATAACTAACTTTGGTACGCACGAGCCACGTACCTCTTATTATTATAATCTAGATTGATTAGTTGATATATTTATCCAACAAACACTCCAAGGACTAACTCTCTAGTTCGTAAGAATAAACGACTAATGCATCGCATTCAAATATTACAATTACATTATACACCTTAGAATATCTTTACCATTTATCTGGCATTAATCATAGTACAATACTTTTAAATCATATTAATAAGCATCCCCACACTTATGCTAATCTTATTTATTTCTTTTTTAGTTTAAACTAAGGTAACAAGATTCACGCATGCATGCACTCTTCTTAGAAATGATAAAAGGGAGAAGGTACGTAGTTTCAAGGGACATAGCCGCCATGTCCACCACCCTCTCCACTCCCACTACCTGCTCCATAACCACCTCCACTAGCACTGCCGCCACCACCACCAGAACCACCTCCACCGCCACCACCGTAACCACCCCCAGCTCCACTGCCAGTACCAAAACCTCCACCAGCTCCATACCCACTGCCATACCCACCTCCATGCGCTCCTCCTGCACCATAGCCTGCTCCACCACCACCACCACTCCCCCCACCACCTCCTCCACCTAAGCCAGCACCATTCCCTCCCCCTGCTCCATAGCCGCTACCAGAACCACTTCCATAACCAGCACCATGTTCTCCTCCAGCACCGTAACCACCTCCACCTCCACTTCCCCCACCACCCCCGCCACCGTATCCATTTTGTCCACTGGCACCATATCCAGCACCACCTCCTTGCCCACTACCACTTCCATATCCAGCACCTCCAGAACCATAAGCAGCTCCACCTCCACCACCACTACCACCACCACCTCCACCGCCATGTCCACCCGCAGCTCCATATCCTGCACCACCACCTTCTCCACTACCAGCACCACCTCCGTAGCTAGTTACCCCATGTTCTCCTATAGCAGCTTGCACAACATTGTCATAGCCAACTCGAGTGAGGAGGGCTCTAGTTGCTGAACAAATACCAAAGCCCAATAATACAAAGAAAACAAGAGTAAGGGTTTTGTGAGAAGCCATGGAAAATTCCTTTGAATTCCAAGATGGCTTTGAGTGTCAGGGAAGATAGTTATATATAGGAACGGGATGAAGGTCCAAATTAAGCACGTCACTTTCCTAAGAGTAGCTAATTGAGAGCATAGAATATATAATAGGGAGTCCCACAAGGTGGTCCAACACAAGTTTACACTCATAGAAGCCACTAGTGTGCTTTTGCTGTCACCCACATTTACGCATGGCAGAGCCAATTTGTTAAGCAGAGTTTGTATAGACCTAACTTTCTTTACTTTTAAGTTGGTGATGGTTGTTTCCGAGACACTGATATTCTTTTCACACCAATATTGAATAATGTAGCATTAATCTACTTATTTATTTACTTACTGATATATCCCTTTAGATAGTGCACGTTTTAAGTAGGGGCTAGCATATCTCTACTTCTTAATTAATTAATTGCCTTTAATTAATTAATCTTCTTGTCGTAGTAAGATGTTGTGATTTGGATAGCCACTGATCCCTTGGCAACCACCTAGATATTATATATATACACGGTTTAAGACTTTCGTGCGTATTAATATTGGTTGCTGTAAATATGAAACCAACGTAAATATGAAACCAACGATAATATATAATTAATTTTCATTCTGCCATATCTATCAAGGACGTAATATTGCACAACAGTGAATAGATTTAATAAAACGTTTTCATCAGATGGATGAGATTTGTTTTCTTTACAATAACTCTCTTTGAACTGCATTAACAGTATTATATGAAGGTGTTTAAGATATTCTGCATGCAATCCAGAGAAAATACTAAGGCTTTAAATTAAATCAAAATCGGGTTTGGAATCTGAATCGGGCAATTCAAAATCGGGTGATTCATAACAATTTTGAATCGGATATTTGAATGTTGATAAAAAGTTATATTAAAAATCATATTAATTTGATGCAATTCAAGCATTTTATATTATGTATAAAAGAGTATAAAATATAAATTCAATTCCTAGTTTCAATAAAAATATGATATGAATCTAAATAGTTTCAATAAATATGTAATTTATGTATTTAACCTCAATTGTCGACATTTCTTTGCCTTATATATGAAAAAGATAAAAGACCATTAAGTTATAAAACATAAACATGGCAAATGTAGTAGTTTTTGCACAACCATAAATTTAATATAAAATATGTATTCATCTCTTTAATTTTTTGTTCATCTAAAAGAAATAATTAAAGAACAACATGTTTTATCTTTTAGTTTTTCTGCGATTCTTATTGAATACAATGATGAAAAAGTTAATATATATTTAGTTCTATCATATTTTTGTACAAGAAATTAAAAGAAAAAACTTAGTTACTTAAAAATAAATACGCACAGTTTTGAATAAGTTGGAATCAGTTCAAATTGATCTAAAATCGGCTAAAGTCTATCTGAATCGGTAGATTGAAGCGGTTTAGTGAACGATTCAAAATGTTTACTAAAATTGGTTGAGTTTCTTACCGATTCAATTTGAATCGGCTTGAATCGAATCTTATTTCGAATACACATTTTCTTTATTCACCAGTAAGAATGAAAGAGCACTTCTCATTCCATATCAGTCCGGAAGATGTATGATGCATTAATAATTCCCCATTATATGACAGTTTAGAGTGACAAAATGCATAAGGCCATATCCGATCGCACTACGGTGTTAAATAGGGCATCAAGTCTATACAATTCCATAAAATATGTCAAAGCATTTGATTCAAATCGAATAATATTATTGCTGATCATCATTATTGTACGTGATACCAACCCCCGGGTGTTCATAGTTTATAGTTGTGATTACTATGCACGATGCAATATGTCTAGATTTCAACTCACTGATATATGACACTTGCTCATGCTCAGTACTGCGCTCATGTGCCTGGCCTGCTATCTATTTTCTTCTTCCTTCGATTTCACCCTCTCTCTCTCTCTCTCTCTCTCTAGATGTTCACTTTTTCTGGTTCTGGAACGTAATCAAACAGTTACAACGAACTTTAAATTACAAAACTTTCGATGTGGCCATTAAGCTTAGCCCACGATATACACACACACACACACGCGACTCATTATGGTGTTGAAAACTCAATGTCGTCCAACAAATTAGCCCCGAATATTTTTACTTTATTCACCTCTACGTTTTATCACATGATATATCCTACGCTTACCTATCCAAACTAGGAAAGATTATATTAAGACTAGCTTCTTAATTTCAAGCAGCAAACTAAATATCGAGATGGGGACTAAGTTCATTATTTACTTCTGTATGCATGATGGATGGAAAGGAACTACTCCAAATCTCTCAAAAGTTATGGATCAGAAAGCAATCGATGGAAGAAATATGTGAAATAAGGATGAGTTGAAAAGGAAAGCAAGCATTCATGAAAGCCAATCCATGGTAGGATCCATCAAACGTAAAATTGGGGGCCAGTGGTACAGCATTAACAAATCTATGCCACCGACAAAAGGACTCAAACCTAGGAGGTATGAAATGCTTTCAGTGGCCTCTTGTCAAGAAAAAATGAAAAGGGTCTTTGTGTGAATGCCCGCAGCCTGATAAGAACTTACGTTTCTTCTTGTAATGATAACTGTGGTCTACTTGAAAGTAAGTACACTCTAATTCAAACTCTGATTTGCCCTTCCCTGTCTAAAAACATTTCTTTATTTTGAAGCAACCTGACCTTATCTCCATCTGTATGATATAATATGCATATACATAAAGTGGGCAGTCACATGGAAGAGCACCCCCTCCTTCTCCACCATGTGTGTGGGGTCAATCCACCTCAAATTGCTTGGCTAATGGAGCCTCTCTTTTTTCCTCTCTCTCTCTTTCCACACTTGTAAGGCTGTATGATAACAGCATTCTTCTTACTACATCATTCCTGACGTTTGGAATATTGTCCCAAAGATTTGTTTCTTTTAGCAGTACGTACCCTAGACACTAGCAATTAAGCTTGTCGGATAACAGGGACCTTCTTGATCGCCAAAACTAACCTCAGTACATGAGATTACACAATCTAAACTTTGAGTTCATAATTGGGCCAATGAAAACCTCAAGTTTCAGGACATAGTTCGACCGAAAACTAAGTGGACCAAAGAGCTATTCTGAATCGGGCAGTGGGAAGTGGGGTACTGTAGTATGTTCAACTTAAACCAACAGACGACTTTTCAATGTGACCAACCCAGATGGAATCTATAAAAGCACTTCATGTACACACAAAGCTAATTGCTGTTTATAACGCACCAAGGGAGGCCCAATCACATCTGGGCCTATACTCGGACTACTCAATTATACAACTGGAACCCTATTGAAACCATTACAAAGAACAAGAACTTTTCCTTTCCAAGCAATGTGGGATCCTATACACGACCTACCCTTATCACTTATCATATGGGGTATCACATTATTCATACATTCCAATGTGTCACTGTCCTTTAAATTAAGATTGTACCAAAGAAAATACAAAGCATATAACATACGTATACAAAAACATGATAGATTAATCAAGGAATTTATTCTATTACCAAAAGGAACTAACTATATAATTATTTTTTTCATATCCAAAGATGGATGGGAAGAGAGCAAAGTAACAACTACATAGTTGCATACTGATGCTTATATCCTGCAGCAGTGACGGTACAGTGAGTAGAGAGTCAATCATGAGGATCAAAGACCATGAGACCTTTGGCGGAGGTGCATTCTGCAAGGGTGGATTTCTGTCATCTCCAGAATGAAGAGCCTGCTCAAAAAGCCCTTTTGGAATGTGCAGTTTGCACCTTAATTGGGAGAAGGGAACGCATGTGTAACTATTTTGTTTATAATAGCATGTGTAACTATTTTGTTTATAATAGCATGTGCATGGAAAGTCAGCCCATGAGGGTTTGTGTAGACCTTTCATGGGCATAATGTCATGAGTTTGTTTTAGCAACTCCATTATAAAGCCCAAATGAGATAATGGGACTCATAGGATAGCAGATCGGCATAATGTCACGAGTATAGTCTTTATGGCAGTCGACATCGCATCCCGTATGCTTATTTTTAGAGCAATCATAGGAAGCGAGATTGTAGACACACCCAGGTAAATTATAATCGATACATTATGTAAAACTGGTTTGTATGGTTCCCTTGGAGCACAAAAGCAAATAGAAATATAATAAAGGAGCACTAAACCTTGTTAGCAACCTCCAATTTGTGTCCCATAACAAATTCTATGGAGATTATCCTGCTTTAGTGGTGAGATCTCACTAACTCCCTTAAACTCGTTTATTTCAGGACCTTGTAATCATTTTCTTGATTAGTCCCAAAATTTGTACATAAATCCATGCAGATGTTTGTGGAACACAACTTTGTTCTTTCTGCATCCCCTCGGACAAATGCTTTTATGTAATACAGGAGAAGCCGACTGGAATTGAATTGGTTGTTGTAAACTCAAAAACGTTTTAATTGTCTCAATAACTTTGCTTTTACATGATTGCATACATAAGTGGTGACTTTTATTTAAGGCCTTCAATATGCACAACACCATCACGATATTAACACTTAACATGGTCTGAAAAAATGAAGAGCAAACACTGCAGAAGATGCAAACATAAACATAATCGAGAGTTAAAAATAATAATAGGTAAAATAACCTTGAGAGTTGCATGAGTTTCCTCCGATCGATCGATCAATTTTTCGCAGCAGACACAAAGAAATGCACCTCATCGCGAAAGCTCCTATCTTTGGGCCTATCCTCTCTTCTGACGTACCCACTCGCCTCTTTCTCTGTGTACGCACTCAACCCCTCTCTCCCCTTCCTCTCCCACAAACCCTCCCCAAAGCTCCGGTGTGCGTAGTACGCCTCGGCCTCCACCTGAATCACGCCACCTGCATCGGAGTTGGTGCTTTCGCAGGGAATCAGCTTAACGGGCAGCCGCTCGTAGTGGCCGAGGCTGGTGCCCTCGAGATCGTCAACCGGGTAGAGTCCGCGGGCCGAGACGGAGTAGAGTTCGCCCGTGACTCGGTTGCCCGAACCGGGGAGGTTGATGAGGAAGGGGATGCCGTGGGGCCCGACGACGAGCGGGTAGGAGATGCAGGTGACGTAGGGGCCGAGGAATACGGCGTCGTTCTGGTGAATCAGGGACTGCATGAGGGTGTGGTTGGGGAAGCCTCGCTTGAGCGTGCCGTACGTGAAGATCAGATGGGCTTTGGATTGATTGCTAACGTCAGCCATGGTTCAGAGACACCGACAGGCACAGAGAGAGAGAACACAAACATGTATGCCTATATAGAACTGACCCATTGCAGATGGGCAATTATCAAAACCATTGGGCCAAAACAAAGAAGACCCAAATCCTAAAATGACATAAAAAAAAAGCCCGAGACAAATGATTTTCGAAAAAACAAAAAAGGGAAAGGAAAGATTGTGGTAACTCATTTAAGGGTTTAGGCCCACCAAATCTGTATTTCAGAACACCAGGGTCCACGCGAGAAAGTGATGTGAAGAGAGAAAATCTAGCAAGATCTTAGTTATATCTTTTCCCTTATTTTCAAGCATCAACTCCACAAAGCAATAATTGTGGAGTTGCTTGGGGCGGGTCTACGTAAAAAAAGTACTCAACTTTACGACTGAGGGAGGGGTAGAATTTTGGGGAGTTGCAGAGACAACGGTTGAGCATGTTTTGGAAAAGATGGAAACAAGTTTGGAAACCCTTTTTATTAGGATTTGAAAGCACAGCGCAGACACGTTATGGTGCTGAACAGCTTCAGCTTTGGTGATAGAGAGAAGTCGATCGGATTCATGTTCAATCTGTAGGGATGGATGGATGGTGATAGATATGATGGGGTTTGGACGTAGAGAGTAAAGATTTTTTATTGAGAGTGTGTGGGGTCCGGTGTTTGGTTGAATGCTTGATTGGCCATAGCTTTTGCTTAGCAAATTTTGGTAACCCTACCTTTGATTTTATGGAAGCCAAAACAATGTCAAGTACACAATCAATGTTTTGTAATTGTTCGACACTTGCTTACTCCCAGTCCCAGTACGTACAAAATATCTGCCACAACCAAGTTGATCTGCAGAGGTTCAAGATAGGCAAGAAATATAAAGAAACGTAATTAGTAGTTCCATGTTAATAGAGCACAATATTCCTTATTCCATTCTCTGATCTCGTTGGAGCCCTTTGCCTGCAAATTTCCAAGGGAGAGGAGCAAGTTCTGTTCTCCTTCCCCATTTCTTCCAGTCTCCTTTTCTGTTTTCTTTTCCGCTTTTCTCCGTTTTTTCAAAACCTTTTCTCCATGTGAGAAGCTAGTGGGTCAATCTCAGTCCGCCCACCACAGACCCAAACACAACCCGCATGCATTTAGTTTTATCTTTTGTAGATTTTGAGTTATTTTATTTTCAATTCGTGTGTACACCGTATAGTATACCATCCAGATAATTTAGATGGAAAGATTTGATTTAAAAATCTAGAATTTAAAATTTCTTTTTCAAATCAAATTATCTCATCAAAACACTTTATATGCTCTGCATATTAGCTTGGAAGTAAAATTTTACTTTATCCTATGCCACTCTCTCTTCGTCATTAGGCTCACATATTGCCCCAAAGCGCGTGCATCCCGTACACCACTCCATCTAGTAGTAGTTTTTATTTCTTTATCACATTTTTAAAAGAGGTTTGCTGGGCATCAGCCGGAAGCCGCAGCACACCTCACATATAATTTTTTTTTTTTTACTCAATGCGTTGAGTGTGCTGAAGCTTCCGGCTGATGCACAAATTAATTCGATCTTTTTAAAATGCAAGTCTTCTCTTTTTCAGTGAGTTGGAAAGTCCCCTATTTTAGTGTTTTAATAAATACTCGGCATGAATTTTTCCCTCAGCTGGGAGCTGTAGAAGGTGATATTTCTTTTTGGGATTTGGCTAATTTGGCTCGAGATAGAGAATCTGATGAGACATTGATTAAATTTATTTGTATTGCTTGGGTCTTTGGTACAGAAGAAATAAGCACATTTATGAGCAGATTTCTTTGCAAAATAGAGTAGTTGTGAATTATGCATTATCTTTACAGTTAAGAGTATAAACAACTACAAGTTTTTTATGTCTCAAATAAGGTTTTAAGCAAAGTTGTCGGCTAGAAACCTCCACCAATAGGCTTTCTGAAGTTGAATGTAGATGGAGTTACTTTTGTTGATCAACAATCAGCTGGGGTTGGGGTGGTTCTTAGAGATCATAAAGGAGATGTCTTAGTGGCTTGTGGCAAAGTGGAGACGGAAGTTTCTTCTGTAGAATTTATTGAGGCTACAACTTTGTTAAGGGGTCTTCAATTATGTGCACAATGGGGTGTTCTAAAATTTTTGTTAGAAATAGATTGTTTAATCCTTGTATATTTTTGAATAGTCAATCTGAGTTTCTAACTGATTTTAAATTTTTTCTTCAAGATATTCAAAGAATGATGAGGGGATTCCAAGAAGTTCAAGTCTTGCATGTGAATTGACATGGTAATATGGCTGCATATCAGTTGGCAAGACATGTATGGGATGTGAGTGATATTGAGATATGGTGGGATTTCTGTACTTCGTATATAAGTCAAGCTATTTGGCTTGATAAGAACAAAATTTGTAAGGATATATTTCAATTTCAATGAATGATGATAAGGTTATCAAAATAATAATAATAATAATAATAATAATAATGATGATGATGATGATGAGAGACCAGGGTTGTTCAACGGTTGCCTCATTGTAGTCAACTAAGTTCAACATATTGGGATTCCCTAATTGCATCTAGCTCATGAATCACATTAATTGCTTCACTAAAGGTCTTCATGGAGGCCAATTACTTGATTTGTTGGTCAAGAAAATATGAAACCTAACCAACTTGTAGACTCCATTATCTATTCATTTTGTTAATTTGTTCTGTTCTGATTGATTGTAGTTGTTGTCATTATGCCTTCATTTTGTATCTTTAATCTCATAAAAATTAAGGTTGTTTAAAATAGAAAAAATTGTTAGTGGAATATTCATTAAAATAAAGGGAAATCAACAATAACACTTGGCTAATTAATTTAACTTCAAAAGAAGAGGAAGGAAAAATACTATTTGTAAGGAGAATTTTCTCCTTTGGAAAGGCCCATGAGGCCTCAACCCAGAAACCCAGCCCAAGGGGTTTTTTACCCAAGCAAGGAGCTAATCGTCAACTAGAGAGAGACGCCATCTAGTCGACAAGACAACTCGACTTGACACAACGACAGCCTCTCTCAAGAATAGAATATGCACAGAATACACGGAAACATAGAGGACCCTCGATTTATTGGCATTAGAGCATCAACGACTCACATAAACTAGATTGGGGCTCAGGGAATTATCTCACATTAATAACGCTGCAAATCAAGTCACACTCCACCATGATGAAGCCGACACGGAAGTCATGCCGCATTTAAAGACCATGACAAAGTGAATAGTACGAAAACCCAGACTTCAAGAAAGTAGGGATGATCTGCTTTCGAACCTGTAGTATAAATAGCTGATCCCAGATACGAGAAAACTTTCTCTGATCCCTAGACTTTCTTATTTATTTACTACACTCCAAGAACACTTACTGACTTTGGCATCGGAGGCTCCCCGGCCCTTAGGCCGCCCTCTCAAAGCCGCATTACATTCTTCTCTATGCAAAGCCTGTTCTGAAAACTTGAGTTGTTAAACCCTAGCCCAAGGGTGTATGAAACACGACGTTAACAGTGGCGCCGACTGTGGGATTGAGTTAAATCTTGCGTGTCCTTCGCACATCTGAGGCAACCCGTTCTAGGTAACTCAGAGGATTGCTAAACTGACTTGAGATAGGGCAGTAGATCAAATGGAGAACAAGGCGTGCAAGAACGAGAACATTATGACAGAAGAAGACCAGGTAGGCGAGGACAGAACGCAACGAGTGATGGAGGAGGCCAGCGTTCTGCCTCCAATCCCCGATCGTGTGGATGTCGCAAGCGAAGTTTGAGACGAGCGGGAGCTTCGAAAGGCCCAGCCAATCGGGCCGCTAGAACTTGTCATCCGCCACCCAAGCCGGCCATAAGCCACGATGATGATCGGTGGTCGGATGGCGCAGGAAGCTCGAGACACCATGCGACACCTGGATGTGTTCGCATGGAATCATGGAGACATGCCCGGGATAGCCCCCGAGATAATACACAATAGTTTAAGTGTGGACCCAAAAATCTGAGGAGTGCGGCAGAAACGTCGAAGCATCAACATAGAGAAGAGCACTGCCATAGCCGAAGAGGTGGACTGACTGCTGAAGGTGAGGTTTATCTGAGAAACTCACTACCCAAAGTGGTTATCGATTGTAATACAAGTTAAGAAGCCGAGCGGCAAGTGGAGAATGTGCGTTGATTTCATTGACCTCAACAAAATTTGCCCAAAAGACAGCTCCCGCTCCACCAAATTGGCCTCATCGTCGACTCTACAGCGGGTCATCACATGCTCAGCTTCATGGATGCCAACTCCGGGTACAATCAAATCCGTATGATGCCTGAAGATGAGGAGAAGACCTTGTTCATCACAGACCGAGGTCTGTACTACTACAAGGTGATGTCGTTCAAACTAAAAATTGCCTGGGCCATCTATCAACAGCTAGTTAACTGATTGTTTAAAGACCAAATAGGAAGAAATATGGAAGTCTACGTAGACGACCTATTAGTCAAAAAGGGGAACTTAGAACATCATTTGGATGACTTGAGAGAGGTTTTTGTAATATTTCGACAATATCAGATGAAAATGAATTTGGCAAAGTGTGCCTTTGGCGTCGGATTGGAAACGTTCCTAGGGTTCATGATGTCCGAATGAGGTATTGAGACGAATCTTGAGAAGGTAGACGCCATCCTCAGTATGGCTCCACCATAAAGCATAAACGAAATACAAAGGTTAGCTGGGCGAGTTGCCGCACTTAATAGAATTGTCTTGAGATCGACCGACAAATGCCTACCGTTTTTCAAAGTCTTGTGGAAAGCAAAAACATAGGATGATGAGTGCAACCCATGTGTGGAGAAACACTGACCTTATACCTGGCCATCTCCCCCTAGGCCTCCCTCTCAAAGTCGCATTACATTCTTCTCTGTGCATGGCTTGTTGTGAAGACCTGAGTTGTTGGAGCTTGGCTCAAGAGTGTGCGAAACACGACGTTAATACTATCCAAAGTCGGATGTCACAAATTGCAAATAAAAAAGGACATATATTCGCAAAGAAACCAAGGAAAAATGATCTATAATTTTGGATTTGGATCTGTTACTCTTAAATGGAATTCTGAAATCTAGAATGAGAGATAAATATATAAAACGATTCAACAATATTTGTTGTCGAAATAATTTATTCAAAAAATATTAAATATTTATTAAATATTATTAAACTCATTTTATATATCTATATTTTTTTGCATAAATTCTGAAATTATTGATAATTTGGATAAAACTTTGAAAATCTCTCCATTAAAGCATTCTCAATAACTTATGTATTATACAAGAAATAAGCATTATTCGAAGAATTGCTCAGAAAAGGAGTTTCATCAAATTATGTAAAAGAAAATCTAAAATATAATTTGTTAAAATAACCCGCTATATGTAGTGGGTACTGTTCATCCCGTAAATATCTTTTTATTATTTATATTTCATTTACTCTCTCATTTTCTTTTACTTTGATTTTTACCATAGAAGTAATTCTTTTTATTTTTCATCATTTAAAACACTTCTATATCATTTTCTTTTAAAAAATATCTGGGAAATATTTTTTATCCAATTTTTTCATATTTTAATTTTATTTTTAATTTTTATTTGGTGTGTATAGGAGTGAATTATATTACATTTTATACAAGAATATATTGTAAATATAAAACAATATATAGATCTTGGAAATTTATTGGTAGAAAGTAAATATTTAAAAAGAATAAAAAAATATTATTTAAATAATATGAAAAAAATAGATGAATTGATATTTGTTAGGGAAAAACTAGCAGCTGGATAGGTTTAAAACTCAATTTTATACCAGCTAATAGATGGTCGACACGTAGGCATTCTAAGAAAACTTAATTTGAACTCACGTACACCGAATGAATGTTCTCCCTCCCTCCGAATGTGTCTCTCTCCCCATTACAATATTGTTTCGAAAGCTTTCGAAAAAAAAAACCAGAAAGATAAACTCGTTTTCAGCCAAATGTCTCTCCTCATTACTCACTTCCGAATGTCTCTCCCCACCACCTGCACTAATCTTCAGCCGACGGAAGGTAAACTCTGAGAATTTCTATTTTTGTTTCCTGTTTATTCCTTCTCCTCTTTGTGAATTTCGATTTCTATCTCAATTGGGTTTCTAGTATTTCTCCCCAGAGAGGTCATCTTCATCATCCTCTGTTTCACTAGCATCTTTGTTCTCGGGACCAGGTTTTTTTACTGCCTGCAGCTCAAACAATTGAAACCTGAAAAACATAATTGGTTTGTACCACCCTCTCCAGAAAAATAGAGTAGCAATCAATAGTAAAAAGGTGGAAGAAATCTAGTCGCTAACCCTCTAGATGAGTCTGGCTCTTTATGCAAAATATCCATTCCATTCGGCGAAAGACCCATCTAGAAAAAAAAAAGAAAAAAATCCAAACTCATGCCAATTAATAAGATCAACTAAAGAGTCCATACAAAATGCAAATAATTTGGCAGAGGAGTTAAAAATGTAGCATGAAAAAAATCAATGATTCAATAGAGTGCCGAGCTTGGCAATTTAGAGGTTGTGATTGATTTCGGACAGAGGTTGTGATAGAGAGATTAGGAGGCAAAGAAGGGAATCGGGTGTACGCAACTCCAGTATTTTTTTTCCTAGAGTTCAATAAAAGTTGAAACACAAACCGAATGAGAGGAAGTGGTGCAAATATGATTTTTTTTTTCTTTTTTTCCTTTCTGAAGAAATCATAAAATGCAGTAATGGAAAAGGAGAGACATTCGGATGGAGGGAGAGCAGGCAATCGGTATACGCAGGTTCAAATTAAGTTTTTTTGAAGTGTTTACGTGCCTTTCATCTATTGGCTGCGTGTGAAATTATTGGCTGGGTGTGAAATTGAATTTTAAACCTATCTGTGTGCAAGCTTTTCCTTATTTGATATTTTATAGATAAAATGAAATTCGGTAATAAATTTAAATTAAAAAAAAAAAAAGGGCCGCCGTTCCAATAGGCCACAAATCCAGCAATCGCAAAAGGTTTCAGGACGATGGAGGACTTGACGTCTTGACGCCAGAGCGCAGATGCGAAAGCTAACAGGCCGGGCCGGCCCCCCCTCCCCTCCCAACATTTCAGACCTCCTCGTTATGATAACCACTACACTAAGTTCACGCCACGCAAACTCACCTCCAATTATTTACCTCCACGTAATCACAAACCCTGACCTTTATTATTATAAAAGATAATAATAAAAAAAATAAAAACAAGGAACGTTCGTGTGCGTATGTCTGTCGCAATCTCTACGGCGCGAAAACCCATGTCGCATAAAGGGTCGAGACTCGAGACATACAATACAATACAATTATACAACGAAACCAAAAGAAAAGGAAAATCCTTTTTTTAGGTGCGGACCGGACCGCAGCAGAAAACGATAGGTTCACGTGTAAGGTGGGGGCAAGCGCCACATGAATGAGTTGTCCCTAAAAACAAAGAACTCAAAGGTCGTGCGTGGGTCCTAGCTCTAGGTAAAAGTACTGAGGAGCGTGGTGGGGACATTCACGTCGGGATTTGTGTTAAACGAACTTGGGTCGTTTTTCTTCTTCTTAAATTTTGGTAAAGAAAGAATGTCCTGTCCCCATACGTATCGGGACGCATGGGGTTTGGACCCATCTGAGAGTCTGGGCCGGCATCAGATAGCAACACCTCGAGTTTAAAGGGCAAAAGAAAAGTGAGTGTACAGTGTGTCAGATCTATAATACTTGTTTGTGCTAAACCAATAAAAAGGATTATGTCTCTACACCCTTCCCTTCCCTTATACATTGCATTTGCTTGGGATATGGATCAGCATCCACCATTTTCTTCCTTGTTTTTTTCCCTTCAAGGAACTAAAAGGTCACCGATTTTTTTAGATCAAGAAATAAAGGATAAGATATAAAAAAACAACTCAATGGCTAGGGAGCATGTAATTGACTTACATAAGTCGTGTGCGATGTTGGATATTCCCAGTACAGTCTACAACTAACCAATTTGTCGGTAAAGGGATTTCTTTCCTAAATTGAAAGCAGCTTTATTTAACGGAGCGATTAATTAAACATGACTAATGATATTTACCATTTCTTTCCATCGTTATTCTTTTACCATCTTATAATATGAAAATATTTATTATATATATTTGAGTTGTTCATCAATCGTTTAATATCATATTAAAAATGATGAGAGTATGACAATTAAAAGGATATAAATAAATCTTTTATTAAATATATATATATATATAAGAAATATTAGTTTTTATACTTTTTGAAATAAAAAATATTTTAATTATAAAGAGATTTCATAAAAATAAACGTAATAAACCAAATGTGACTGTTGGCCAAACTATACATTGGAGTGTGTGAAGACAGACGTCATATATACATAAATTGCATCAAACTGTGACGTTGTTGAAACAAGTACGGTGTGAACGGAGAAGATTATTTGAAGAATAAACGTATTTTCTTGACGATTTGCTTAATTTGTACTTGTTTGGATGATTTTGAAACCTGGTTTCGTGGTTCACTGTTGAATTCTTAATTTTAATTAATGTCAGAACACAGAGAGAGAGAGAGACAGTAACTCTAATTTCCAAGGCCATGATCGAGACCATATATATAATATATATATATATATATATATAATATATATGTATGATATTTATTTTTCGATTTAAATAAAAAAAACAAACAAACAAAGAAACTTTTCGGGTAGGCTTCTTTTGACTGACTAATTCGCATTCAATGTGTGCCTTTTGTCAACACCTCTAGAAACTTTGTTCTACTTTATGGAAAGCTAAGGATTGTATATATATATATATATATATACATAGTCTAATTAAGTACGATAAATATGATCATTGTAGTCTAAGTACGACATGATATAATTACCAGGAGTTTTATCACTCTGTTTTATTAGTGCCTTAAGCTCACAGAAACATTTAAGCCTGTTCATAACCATGTAAAAGGAAATTATATATTTGATCTCAATAAAAATCTAACTGAAACACCATGTCAATAGAATAAGTAACGGATTGCTGTTAAATATTAATGTTACTCTTTATCTTAAATTTTATCATCTTCAATTACATATGATGATGTATATATCACATTTCAAGTGTTACATTTAAACCTGTTCATAACCATGTAAAAGGAAATTATATATTTGATCTCAATAAAAGTCTAACTGAAACACCATGTCGATAGAATGAGTAACGGATTACTGTTAAATATTAATGTTACTCTTTATCTTAAATTTTATCATCTTCAATTACATATGATGATGTATATATCACATTTCAAGTGTCTTCTTCTCATTAATAAGGCACATACTTAAAAAGTGTCACACTAAGTGTTATTGGAACGATATAAATTAAGATTAAGAAGAATATTTCTCTAATTTATTAAAACATTTTAAGTCTTAAAAATCATATGAGATTGAATTAATCGACTAATGTTGACTGATTATTAGGAAGTCTACATGGTTGTGTTAATGATCACAAGATGAGCTACATCAGGTCTTTATAAACACGAGCTTAAATATTGAAGCCAGCAAAGCTAAGTCTGTTAATTCTTCAGTTTCAGTTGACCGCGAGCAAAAACTCTTCGATCCCTAAACACACAAGTTTGGAATTTCCTTTTGGAATTACAAACACATGCACACGTGTACATATGCTCATCTTGAAATTAAGATCGTAGCATAGCATTTCCCTAAAGGCAATAAGTAGTACGTGGTTCATGTCATGATCAAGGCTTTGCAGCTGGCATACATACTTACATATATATTATATATATGTATGTCTGCGTTGATCTTGATGACTTGATCTAATATGCATGGGAAAATCATGTAGTGGGTTGGCCGGGGATTGAAAGTGAAACATTTGAAATTTTGACGATAAATATGCAGAAAATTCCCCCACTTTTGACCAATAAACTTCAATTAATTATGATGGTTATTACAAATTCTTTGTAGAAAAACATATAATATATATGACTGTTAAATATAAATAGAATTAACTCAATTACGTACGTACGATACCTCTTTAATTTTCCATAATTCAATTGCTGGTTGGATGTTAAAATATTAACAGTGGTTGTCATGCTCATTTTAATATTTAATTCTAAGTTCTTGACGTCGTTTCAAGATAATTAAGAGAGAAAAAAGATATTTGCAACAGTGAATTGTGCAACTATAGCGTAATCGCTTTGAAAAAAGTGAATAAAAACCTGCATAAAAAAATTAATTTTTTAATAGTGAACCCCACTCTTTTTCAAAGCGATTAGTTTACGAACTTCACGGTTGTATGTAGAATTATTTGTTAGTTTTTCCTTATTTATCAATCAATTAAATAATATATCTTAATATATATATTGATCGTCTTAATTAATTAATTAGTGAGAAACATCATGATTATGCTTAAGAGGGCTTGACGCGGGCAATCTTGAGAATACCAATGAAGAGATGGAGAGTATTAATTAATATAAGAGATTACAAAATTATGAATGGATTAACCAACATTGATCCAGAGTCAATGCATGCACCAATTCAAATAGATCAGTTGGTTTTGGGGCTAATTCCAGAGGTTGGCTAATTAATTAAGCGATCGAGATGCTTCTTGGAATAATTTAATTATCATTCTTTACACTATTAATACAATTTATCTCTTGCTAATGATCATCACTGATCAGATGAAGATGAACATCATGTGCTAAGGTTCCTTGGAATATTTGTATTTAAATATTGTTCCTGGTTTTGTCACTCCAACGGTTCGAATCTTGTTGGAGATTCTCAATACATGTATTATTGTAATCACGTGATTACGGGTATAATCATCGGGAGCTTTGGTGGTTCCATCTCCAAGTTAATTTTATTGGATTATGACCTTACAATTGATCAAAGTTTGCAGATAGCTGTATAATAGAGAGAACTCTCACGAATATACGTTATAAGAAAAATGAATATTTGTTTCCAGAATTGATTTATTATAGTAAGAAATAGTAATTTTCTTTGTAAATAACTCACCACGTATAAATGTTTTTCTTGTAGTGATATAACTAGTAGAGAAGATAAATAAATATTCAAATCTTTAGTTATTTTTTGTTTTTTAAAAAATAATGAATCAATGAGGAAAATAATTTATTATTGTTTCACATTTTTTTTTAAAAAAAAAAATATGGCACATCATAATTGATTTAAAGCTTATAATATTACACTTTCGAGACATGGAATAAAGGAAGAACGTCTATTATCTATTCTCAAACGTTAACTCATGATCTGTCTCGACCCGTTCGTTCCTTGGCCTACTTAAAATATTAATAAATCAGTATCCTGCATTTCACAAGAATAGATATGGTTACAACATTTTTTTTAATTCTTAATCAAGTTGTAATCTTTATTATTATTATTATTTAGCTTAAAAAAAACATCTAGTGACATTGACCAGTGGGGCAACGTCAAACTAACTAAAATCTTATCCCTATTGAAAGATATGTCTTATAAATGCAATTCAACTATATTACTCGTTTTATGGGGTCCCAAAAGGCTTTTCATATGCACCTGAAATTAAATTGATCCACATCTATTGAAAGAATATCATTCACCTGTAATTCTGTGACCATTATCTCTTAAAAAGTTTTTTTTATTCCAAGTCTAAGATGGATATATGAAATAGATTTTACAATATTTATTTATCATATAATTCTTTGGATCTAACCGGAAATAATACTTGTTTTTTCCATCTTATAATTATGATAGATATTAAAAATTATTAGAAAAATGATTTGTACAATTTCCAAATAGACAAATCTTGCACGAGCATTTGTAAAAAAATAAATCTCATTTTGAAAAAGTGTAAAACAAACCATTATTTTTTTTTTTTTTTAATGAAACCCTTTTTTTTTTTTTTTTTTACAAAATGCATAGGCCAGACTTGTCTACTTGAAACTTGTTCCCGTTACTCAAGATATTAATCCATCACTTTTACCCATCCAAGCTATAGTACCCAATATTGTTCATAAAACCAAAGTAAAATTCAGCTGAGCATTTCCTAAGAACTCTGAAATCCAAATAAACACAAATCAATCTCTTAGGAATCAGCATTTTAGATTAATTTGAAAAAGTAAAACAAAGGACTTGGAAAATATATATATAGAATTAGGCATTTATATACATGTGTGACTAGTGTATGTAATTGGTTGCATACTAAAAGCAAAAGTAGCACAATCATTACTAGTTAAAAAAGGTTATGGTGTTCATTTGGTACTTATTCAGTTAGGTACTCCATGTTAAAACTTTCCAGTACATTCAAACCCACATGATAAGTGGGGCCAAAATCCCAGATTATTTGTAATTTTTCCATCATACATTATGAGGCAGTTAACACTGGAAGATTCTTAACTAACCTCAACCAAATCATGCACCTCCCAAACTGGTTGGCATGTAATTATTTACAAAAAGTCCTCCAAAACAAGCAGCTACCCATTTATTATGGCACACTTGAAAACAATTTCCAACATAATTCCCAACCACAAATGCCTTATTCCAAATATATTTGCATTAATGCACAGTCCCTCCTATAGAACAAAAAAAAAAAAAAAAAAAAAAAAAAGAGAACATAAGCCAATTGTAAATCCTTTTTATGAAATATTACTAGAAAATAAGGGAAAGAATAAAAGACATATTGAGAACATCATGTGCATACCCAAATCACTCACTGAAATTTCCATGTTACTATATCTTCAAAAATCAGAGGTTGCAACTCAAAGATGAGCTATTACAAATCTTTTCCAAAAACTATGAAAAAAATAATATTAGTCTATTTTTCATTCTTTCTTTCTTCAATGTTATTTCATAAACATGATGAGATCAAGTATTATAATAATAATAATATATATATTATTTCGGCTAAAATCAACCTCTGTATAAAGGAGACCGTTCCTGAACCACCTTGGCGATCTTTGACTGCCGAAAAGCCTTTATCGGACTCGGAAAATACCAACTCCGACCCTTCCCTCTGCTCTCTCGGCCACCGAGCCCTATTCCTGAATCTGACGTCACCGATACGGCCACGGATCTCGACCTCATCATCATCGTCGTCCTCGCCCTCACGTCCTCTTTTTCTTCTGCTTCCACGGCCACTTCGTCCTGCCTCTTCGCATTTCCTTCGTCCGCTTCCACCTTCTTGCTCTTCTGCGATCTGAA
The DNA here is from genome assembly GCA_022457165.1 of Juglans mandshurica. Lineage (NCBI taxonomy): Eukaryota > Viridiplantae > Streptophyta > Magnoliopsida > Fagales > Juglandaceae > Juglans > Juglans mandshurica. Next base: position 25,512,887 of record CM039622.1, read on the forward strand.
CACCGACCAAAACGACGAAGCTCTGCTCTTACCGCCAACCGACGCTGGTTCTTTCAGTTCGCTCTCGTTACCGACGAACCGGGAGCTAGACCGGAGGAAGGGAATCGCGAGCGATCTGGACCGGCGAAAGGCTGGCTCACTCTCTAATAGATTGGAGACGCGACCGACGGCTCCGACGCCGCCGTCTGACGTCGAGAAGCGAGAGAAGGACGAAGACGAGGACGAAGAAGACGAAGTCGTCGCGGCAGTAGCACGGCAGGGGCAGGGCCGGACGTTAGCGCAGTCGGGGCAGAGGATGGAGAGGCGCTCGCGGAGGCAAACGTGGCAAATCCCGCTGCGGCGACGCTTGGAGGGGTGCTTTGGGCATTTCCAAACCTCTTCTTCGTCCACATAAAACGCCATTTTTGGGGAATACCAACAGCTTGCTCTTGGATTTTTTGCTTTCTCTTAGACTTTCTTGTACCTGGGCTACGCAGTTCCTCTGGCTCTCTCTTCTGTTTCTCTCACCTCACCGTCTGGCGTCTCTGTGGCTTCCCTTTGGCTGAGGATTTTAAAAAGGGAGGGGTTTGATTGGTGGGAGACAGATTAACCATGGTTGAGTCAAATTCATAACCGGGGTTGGCCTGCCCCGTCGTTTTGGTAAACCTTGGTGGACTGAGTGAAACGCCGCGTTCTGAAATTTAGAACATGAGGGTTGATTGGGTTTGTAACTTTGTAGACTGTTCGTGAGTGTGTTCACACGTGTATGTACGTGCCAGCAAGGGTGTAGGAGTCGGACGTCACACACTTCACATCTGGAAGGGGACAAGTCGGGGGATTCAAACAACTAATGGATGGGTCCCACTTTGAAAGAACAGAAAAATCCATTGGTTGGTTGTGTAATTCATAATTTCATCTCCTAAATCAAAGTGGGGATGTTTTTGTTTGACGTTTTTAATTTGCAGATGGGACTGCATGCAGAAGCTTTTAATTAAATAAAAAAAAATATTATTTTGATAAAGATATTATTATAATTTTAAAAAATTAAAAAATTAAATTAATTAAATTTATAACATAATCTCAATTTAAAAACTATATGTAACATTGCTATTTTTAAAAATAGAAAAAAAAAAAAAGGATTTTTTTACTTGATATGTTAATGGAGAGAATGAGGCCAGGATTGTAAATTGAAAATGTCAAAACAATCCCATCATAGACTCAAATCTTAAAAAAAAAAAAAGCAAGTAAGTACATGTTTGTTGGATGCTATTTTAATCCACTGAAGAAGATTGATGAAGATCTTATGATGTCACCTTAATTTTCTGGAGTAATAAAGTTAAAAGCTAAGGTCACATCACCATTTCACCTTAATTTATATATATATATATATATATATATATATATATATATTATATATAAAAGAAATGTAGCGTCAGTGTTTAGTAACATGATGATGCATTCAAGAAATTAAAAATCAGAAAAAGTATTACAAAATAAAATAAAAATGTGGAAATATATTTATAGACTAGTTAATATTTCCAGTCTTAACCCATTTAAAATTGGACTCTTCGGTGTCTTTAAACGAACGTTTTAAGACTGTTAGCCAATCTTTTTAATGGCCATTTTAATGAATCTATTATTATAATCAATAATTTGTTATATGTGAGATAAGGCCAAGAATAAGTGAAGCGGCTTTTCAATTTTTACTTCAAGAATAAATAATAGAAAAATTATTTTTATAAATTTCAAATAGACAAATTTTATGCAGTTTTTTTTATAAAAAAAAATAGCTATATGCTAAAAAGTGTAAAATAACTTATTCTTTTTTAGCGACACCTACTTTTTTTAACAAAAGACTTGCGCATTACTTATATATTTTAAGCCTGTAACATATATATATATATCATATTACTCAACATAAGTCAATTTAAATCCTCTTGCCCGCGGAAAGGAGGAATTGTTAGATGCGCCCAGTCGGAATAGGCAGTGAAATTCCTTTCCTTAGAATTTTTTCTCTAAAATGTCGTTTGGATAGTGAGTTGAGATGAAAGTTGAATGTTAAAAGTTGAAAAAAAATATTATTAGAATATTATTTTTTAATATTATTATTATTTTAAAATTTGAAAAAAATAAATTATTTATTATATTTTATATAAAAATTTAAAAAAATTATAATAATAAAATAAAATAAAATAAAATATTTTTACTATCTAAACGGGACGTTACTCGGCCATGAGTGTAGGTGAGATGCTTCTATCCGTCCAACTACTTTAAAAGCTACCATGGATCCTCACTTTTTAAATGTTTAATCAAATTTTAAGATTTTTTTTTTAAGAAATAGGGACTTTATAAGGTAATCTTTTTCCTTTTAAGATTCAAAAGTAAAATAAAAGTACTAAAAAATATCTCGATTCAAAAGAGACTATAAGTTGACCTATGTAAGTTTTTGTTTATTTTTACAGATGAGATGATAGTAGATATGATGAGTTGAAATAAAAATTAAAAATTAAATAAAATATTGTTAGAATATATTTTTTAATATTATTTTTGTTTTGAGATTTGAAAATATTGAATTGTTTATTTTATTTTATATGAAAATTTGAGAAAATTAAAATGATTAGATGAGATGATATAAAAAATTTTGTAAAAACAAACAAAAATAATTTAAAATAATGTGATGGTGCTAATTTATTAAAAAACATTAAATATTTTTATATAAATTTTAAATTTTACATAACTATTCTGGATTTTAATATAGTTATTAAAAGAGTTATGAAAAAATGTTGTATATACATTATTACTTCTACATATATATTCTATTAGAGAAAAAAAAACATTTTTATAAAATGGAAATTGAAATTCGACAATTTTAAGTTCGGATTATGAAATTAATTAAATCACAATTATTCAAACGTACCAACCTATTATTAAATATCTTAAGATAGAGAGATATGACATCCTAAAAAAGAAATTAAAAATATAATATTATATATATATATATACTTGGCTTATCACTGGACAAGACAATCAATATTAATGTTAGGATTGGTAAAATCATACTTTTAACGGTTTACATGGTGCCATAACGTTGTGATATTCATGATATATTCAACACAAATATGCCAAATTAATCCAACAACTCATGCTGTTTTGGAACTTCAACTTTGACTTTCTGCATGAGTACTGCTGGGTAGGATGGTTATTCTGACTTTAATAATATTAATAAATAACCACGCGAACAGGTGTAATTTATTTGTTGGAAACGTCAAAAAGGTTAGGAAGAAACTGAACTAGAAAGCATTTTTCTAATTTTTTTCCACATAAAAAACTTTTCTGCATGCGCACGCACAAAGTCTATATGCAGAAAGACACCCAAGATGAAGTTTCCCCTTTGGTTCCTACAGAGAAGTGCAAGAGGTGTTAATTCATCACTTGCTGGGTTGGAAACTTTGCTATGTCAAGCAATGGACTCCATCGAGTTACACATATTTGACAAAGTCCTAACAGATCATCATCTAACGTACGTTATTAGGGTTAAAGCTTGTGCTTGAAGTACTACACACTATCATGCAGACTTATATCTGCCCCCAATCGACGTCTGTTGCACATTAAAGCTGGTACAAGAAGGATTTCATCTCAAGAGGAACTTTTTTGGTGCATGCGAAAAAATAAGAGATTTTTGAGTTTTTCTTCAAAGTATGTCCAGGAAATGAAAGAAATAAGTCTGCATAAAATGGGATATACTTATCTATTTTTGTCTGTTTTGAGTTTTATAAAAAGTCTTAAACTAAGTGTTTTATAAATGATATAACATCTACTATATGTATTTATCTCTTTCACATCAACTCTAGAGTACTGTTCTAAATAACCAGATCCATCATCAATAATCAATTATTTTCGTATATGACCATATTTCAATGTGAATATAAATTTGCTTATGGGATCATGAGTACAAGGATAAGAGTTTAGAGCAATGATAGAATGACAACTCAACTACAATTTTATCAATAATATGATACTTTTTCAAAATTCAAACACATCAAATCAAAATTAAAAGAGAATAACTTGAGAAATTATACTTGCAATCGTGAGTGCGTAAGCGTCACGCAATCACTTTGAACAAAGTGAATAAATACGGGACCTACATAAAGAAAATTAATTTTTAAATAGTAGATTTTACTCTTTTTAAAGTGACTGCACGGTACTTGCGTACTCCACGATTGCATGTAGCATTACTCAACTTCAAAATAGATGAAAGCCGTGTTTTACACCACTCAATAAGTAGTTGACACCTCATTCACTTATTGCTAATTTTGAAGTTAGAGCCTATCACACCAGATTAAAGCACAATTACAAGGCTAATCTCTCATTTCCTATACGTTGTCTTCCAGTTAGAACCCACTCTTCTTTGCACCATTGCAATCGCTGTCACCGTTTTATTTTTTGTCCATAACATCAATAATATCTCTCTCTAAAACAACCAAAAAAGCACGTCTGAATAGTAGTGGATGTTGAGATGAGATAAGTAATTTGTAAATAATAGTAAAATTATTTGAGTTAAGATTTTTTATGGGGTTTGATGTGAGAATTTATTTCACACATTTTCTTAGTCCTAATTGTTTTGATTCAGAGTATTTTGTATGTTTCTTAGCTTGTTTATCTAGAATTTTATGTCTTTTATATTTATTTAATTCTTGGGAATTCTTGGCATTTTGCAGATGTTTAATTATTGACTTAGGTTAAAATTGGGCGATGTGAAAAGGCAGAATTCGGGCTAGGCCAAGAGAGCAAATCCTAGTTGGGCTGTTCTAGTTGAAACAAAACACTATTTGGTTTTTGAGTTCTAACTAGAGCTACAGAACTCAGTTTTAGGTGTTGTTTGGCTTTTTAGAAAGCTAAGACGTAGGTCTAAAACTTTTATGCAGAGTCCAAAACCCAGTTCAACCGTTTTGAAGTTCAAAACTTAGCAAAAAATGAGAAGTCGGAATCTGTCCAGAAGTTTACTGCAGCCTAGACCCTGTTTCGGTTTTCAGCCTGTATTTAGAGTTTTAAAAGTCAGAATATAGCAAAGCTAGGTGCGTTGGAAAGCTGTGAACGAGATCTAAAACTTTTGTAAAGGTCCTAACTCCAAAATATGTCGTTTGTATGCTCTAAATCCAATTGAAAGTCGGGTAATAAAATCAGCCAAGAATTTCGGATTTCAAGAGCAGATATGGAGGAAATCTTTTTTTTTTTTTTTTAAAAAAAATTTGAAAGGAGAATCGGTTTTGAATTGATTAGATGGCCTGCAGTTATTACTAGTCAAAGATAATATGTTAAAATTGGAAAAAAAAAAAGAAGAGGAAAGTTGACGTTAAAAAACCAGAGGAATGAATGAACCAAAAAACAAAAAAGAAGAAGAAGAAGGGATTGAAGGGGGAACTGTAATTTTGGAGAGGAAGAACGAAGCTCACGATTTCTGCAATTACTGAGTTCTTTTTTTTTTTCTTTCTCTAAATTTTAGTTGCTGAATTGTAATTAAGGATGTTGAATTCGAATTTATGCTGAAGAAATAATTAGATTGTTTTATTAGTTTTGATTTGCTAGTTTTCTTATTCTAGGGCTAGGATGTAGTCATTGAAATTTAGATATGATTTGAGTATGATTGTATTGAATACCCTTTGTTAATTGCAATTGGATGATTTCGATTTTTATTCTTGCAATTTACTAACCATGAATTGTATGCTTAAGATGTTGAATGAAGTAACGAAAGTTGAAGTTCAATATTAGTTCGTGAATTCGTCAAACATTGGTAGTATAGTTTAGAAATAAATACACACCATTGTGACTTACATTTAAAAATTCCACAGAGCATAATGAATTTATATTAATTTATGTGATCATGACAGTATACATATGATTAATATAGGTATAGGTTTTATACCTTGAAAGAGGATATTACATAAAAAAAATAAAATAAAATTCGGTCATTGTAATTAATAAAATATTAATGCAAGCAACCAGGTCTAGACTCATTGAAGGAATTCAATTGATGAAATCCAAGTCCAATGAACCTTTCATATTTGATTTTTCAGGTTAAGAATTTGCGGTTAGTCACATCAATTTGGGATCGTCTAAATAATATAGGAAATTTCATCTCAAGAGGAATTTTTTGGTGCATGCGAAAAAATATGATATTCTTGAGTTTTTCTTCAAAGTATGGTCGGGAAACGAAAGAAATATAGACATATAAAGTTGGTTATACTTATCTATTTTTGTCTGTTTGAGTTTTACGAGTAAACTAAGTGTTTTATAAATGATATAAAATCTACTATATGTATTTATCTCTTTCACATCAACTCTAGACTGATCTAAATAATCGGATCCATCATTAATAATCAATTATTTTTGTATATGACCATATTTCAATGTGAATATAAAATTTTCTTATGGGATCATGAGTACAAGGATAAGAGTTTAAAGCAATGATAGAATGACAACTCAACTACGATTTATCAATAACATGATACTTTTTCAAAATTCAAACACATCAAATTAAAATAAAAAAAAAGAATAACTTCAAAGAGAAATGATAGTTGCAGTCGTGAATGCGTAAGCGTCGTGCAATTACTTTCAAAAAAGTGAATAAATACGAGACTTATATGAAAAAAAATTAATTTTTAAATAGTGAACTCCACTCTTTTTCAAAGCGAGGGTGCGACGTTTCACACTCCACGACGTTTCACACTCAATAAGAGGCAGACACCTCATTCCCTCATTGCTTTTGAAGATAGAATCTATCACACGGGATTAAAGCACAATTACAAATCTAATCTATCATTTCCTGTACTTTGTCTTCTAGTTAGCACCCACTTTTCTTTGTGCCGTTGCCATTGTCATCTCGATTTTTTTTTTGGTCCATAACATCAATAATATCTCTCTTAGAATCAACCAAAAAAGCGTGCCTGAATAACAGTAGACGTTGAGATTATATGAGACAAGTAATTTGTGAATAATAGTAAAATTGTTTGAATTAAGATGTTTTATGGGGTTTTGAGAAAGAGAAATGATTTTTGTACTTAAAGAAAACGTACAAAAACTTACACTTAAGACCCCACACATGATAGCAAACGGAAAAGTGATGGCTACCTTAGAACCCTACACGTTTAACCCCACACTTTTTATTAAAAGAAATGGAAAAGTGATGGGAACCAATGTGAGCCTAGTCTTAAAGATTATTTGCAAGTTCCAGATGAGCCAATTACAAGATCATGAGCTAAGAAGATCAATGAAGCAATGCAATGATTGATGCAATCTACTTGGGACGAGTCTAGCATGAGCCGAATATTCAAGATGGATTCAGTGATTATCAACGTGATACAAGCTATGGAAGAGTGAACCATAAATTAGGGTCTATTATTATTATTATGTGATTGAAGGCCTTGGACTTGTTTATTTCATTAAAGGAGCTTATTTTATTAGTTATAGGAATTAGTCTAGAATAATTGGGCTTGAGGATGCTTGGCCAACATGTTTTATTTCTTATGAACAAGGGTTTTTGGGATGACCTTGCATTTTGGCCAATAGCTTATTTGGAAAGTTACTTTTTAGGAACTAGGGTTTAAAAAAGTACTGTAGCCGCAACACTGTTCATCTAGGGGTAGTTTTGGAAGAAAGGGTTTTATTTTGGTTGTTTTAATTAAGTTTTGGTTTAAATACTCTTTGTAGGCTCATGTTAAGGAGTTTATGAAATTTGGTGAATTTATTTATTGTAAGTTGAGTTTATCTCATCTTGTTCTTGAATTAACTTTTAAACTTATCAAAGGTAAATAATAACCTTTGTGGCATTCCTCCTTGTAATATGGGTTCTTGAGACGGGTTCTTCAACGGGTCTAGATTTTAATATAATCTGGGTTTTGGAAACGAGTTCTCATCGAGTCTAGATTCTCCATCCATTGACTTGATTTTGACTTTCTTGGGTGAGTTTTCAAATTGATTGTGGGTTCAAGGGATTCCATTCCTACGTGTTCATATTATTTGATATCAGAGACAGGTTTCCAATCAGGTTTGATTCTATCTTTTAATTCTTGCATCTGTAAATTTAATTCTAGGGCTTCGTTATTCTAGGGTTGCAAAAAAAAAATAAAAAAGTAGGTTGTCGAAATTCTTAGGGTTTTTGGTTTGGCTGAAATTTTCATCACTTAGGTTTTCTTGCATTTCTAAGTTTGTCAATTACTTGGAGTGCCATTTCATTGTTTCTCTTCTACTTCATTGTCAATTATTGTGTGTTTGAATTCAATTGATTGATTTTCACAATTAAATATTGTTGTTTGTGATTGAATTAGAGAAAAGAAAGGAAAAGAAGAGAAAATAAAAGAAAGGAAAACAAAACAAAAAAGAAAGAAAAAAAAAAAGAAAAATAAAGGAAAATGTAGCATATTTAAAGGTTGCTATATAGTTACAAAGAGAAAGAAAGACATTTGTTGATTGATCTTTATCATCAAAGGGGCATAATACATCTTTCTAGATGATATCTTGTTTTATAATTACTTTTTCCCTCGTATAAATTCCTTGAGTCTCGTGTCATTTTATTTCTTCCTTGTTTCTTGAACCTATTGCTGGTTGGAATAATGCAGGGTTGTTTTGTCTTGATTTAGTTCAACTAGTTCTTAAAGAACTTGAGCGGAAAAACTATTGAGGTAAAAGACAAGAGAGTATGAGACTATTATAAAGAAAAAACTAATTAAGAGTGAAACACGAGTGGAGTGTCATTATTCGAGTGGAAATACGTGAGGGAGTGTGTGAGGTTTTCCATTAACATTCTTTTTGTGCAACACATTACGATTTCTAATAGGAGTGACTCATCACCAAAGGGGATAGCAGATAACTCATCTTTTGTGTTGCAAGTCATGCAACAATAGTTTGAGCGGTTGAACTTGCTATTGGGTAACATTTTTTATACTAGATGTTACATCAACAACAAAGTACGCGGTATGATCATTGATGTGAGGAGTTGTATTAATTTGGCTAGCACTACTTTAGTTGAGAAATTGAGTTTACCAACCTTGAAACACCCTAGGCCATATAAGTTGCAGTGGTTGAGTGATTGTGGGGAGGTTATGGTAAATAAGCAAGTGCTAGTTTCTTTTTCAATTGAAAAATACCAGGATATGTTGCTTTGTGACGTAGTGCCTATGTGTGCTGTCTATATTTTGTTGGGGAAGCTGTAGCAGTATGATAAGAATGTGATCTATGATGGGTTAAGGAACATGTACAGTTTTGAAAATGATGGAAAAATAATCAAACTTGCTCCTTTAACTCCAACACAGGTCCATGAGGACCAACCAGAGTTGAAAAGTGAGATTGATAAAAAAAAGAAGGAGTAAAAGTGAGGATGAGATTGAGAAAAAAAGAAATAGTAAGACCGAAAATAAAAGAGAGAGAAAAATGACAGAGAAAAAAGATGAGGCTGAGGCTGAAATCTCAAGAAAAAGAGAGAATGAGTTGAAAAACAATTGTGAGGCTGAGAGTTAAAAAAAAAAGATAGTGAAAGAAAAAAAGATAGTGAAGAAGAAAAAGAGAGTGAGAGGAAAAAAGATAATGATGCCGAAACATCAAGAGAAAGAGAGAGTAAAAATAGAGAGGTGGCTGAGAGTCAAGAAAAAAGAGTTGAGCCACGAGAGGAAAAAGAAAGAGAGATTACAGAGAGAAACATAAAAATAAAAGTGAGTTTTTATGCTAAGGCAAACTTTTATACTAACAAATTTAACGACTTTTTGTCTAGTGTTATTGTTTTTGTGTTGCAGGGATATGAGGTCATAATTCCTAGCGGTACGTTTAGTGGGTTGCCACCTATTGGAGAGATAGAGCATTACATTTATTTTGTGCCAGGTGCAACAATTCCTACCCGACCTTTCTTTGAAGATCACGAGTCCTTGACGCACTTGAAGGGACGAGGTAAGTTGAATAGAATGCAAGCAAAGTGGATACAATTCATTGAGACATTTCCTCATGTAATCAAGTACACACAAGATAAGGAAAATCTTTTGGTTGATGCAATAGCAAGAAGGTGTGTCCTTGTCATTATTTTATGCAAAGTTATTGAGACTTGAATATGATAAGAAATTGTATATTAATGATGATGGTCTGGCTAGTGTGTATGGAGCATGAAGAAAGCATCGTTTGATTAGTTTTATAGACTAGATTGGTATTTGTTTAAAGAGAATAGACTTTGCGAGACTACTAGTCTTATGCGTGAGTTGCTTGTGCATAGATTTGGTTCAATGGATCATTTTGGTGTAAAAAAATTTTAGACATATTGCATAAACGTTTGTGAGAGTATCGTTTACCATTTATTGATATGTTGCATGAACGTTTGTGAGAATATCATTTTCCATTCATTAATGTGTTGCATGAACGTTTCTGGCAGTATTGCTTGCCATTCATTATGTTTACATATAATTGAAGTGATCATTTTGGTGCAAGGAAAACTTTAGATGTGTTTCATGAATATTTGTGGGAGTATCATTTGCCATTCATTGAATTGAATAAAAGGCATGCTAGATGAATGGAATACATTGAGACCTTCCCATATGTCATCCGTTACAAGCAAGGTGAGAAGAACATTGTTGCTGATGCGTTATCCTCGAGGTATATCCTTCTTACTTCTTTGAGTGCCAAAATGCTTGAGTTTAAACTTGTGAAATACATGTATGTCGATGACGCTGACTTTTCTTATGTATATATGGCATGTGATTATGCGGCAATTGGTAAGTTTTACAAGCATGATGGTTATTTGTTTAAAGAAAGTAAACTTTGTGTGCCAAGTTGTTCTGTGCGTGAGTTATTGGTGCATGAGGCACATGGTGGGGGATTAAAGGTTCACTTTGGTGTCAAGAAAACTTGGATATTTTGTATGAACATTTCTTTTGGCTTAAGATGAAGAGAGACGTTAACTGCATTTGTGGCAGATGCATTGCATGTAGAAAGGTCAAATCTAAGGTTTTGTCACATAGGTTATGTACACCCTTACCTGTTTCTAGTGAACTATGGGTAGACATATCTATGGACTTCATTTTAGGGCTGCCTACGACAAAAAGGGGTAGAGATTCTATTTTTGTGGTTGTGGATAGATTTTGTTAGATGACACATTTCCTTCATGCCATAAAACATATGATACCACAAACATAGCTGACTTATTTTTCAGGGAGATAGTGCGACTCCATGGTGTACCTAGGAGTATTGTTTATGATAGAGATGGTAAATTCCTTAGCTAGTTTTGGAAGGTTTTGTGGGGAAAATTGGGTACTAAGCTCTTATTTTCCACTGCTTGTCACCCACAGACTGATGGTCAGACTGAAGTAGTTAATAAGACTTTAACTCTGCTTTTACGCACTATTGTTCATAAGAATTTAAAAACTTGGGAGGATTGTTTGCTATTTATAGAGTTTGCATATAATAGGGCCATGCATACTATTATTTCATCTTCTCTTTTTGAAATTCTTTATAGTTTTAATCCACTTACTCTTTTAGATTTGATGCCTTTATCTGTTGATGGCAGGAGTAGCTTGTATGGGCAAAAGAAGGCGGAGTTGGTGAAGTCACTTCATGAGAGGGTACAATTTCAAATTGCCGAAATTAATGAAAGGGTTGCTTCCCAAGCCAATAAAGGGCGAAGGCGTGTCATCTTTGAACCCAGAGAGTGAGTTTGGGTTCACATGTGCAAAGAAAGATTCACAGCCCATAGAAGGACTAAGTTGCATCCTCGAAGAGATGGACCTTTCCAAATTCTTGAGAAAATTAATGAGAATGCATATAAAGTGGACTTTCAAGGTGAGTATAATGTTTCTGCTACTTTCAATGTTTTTGATCTTTCTCCTTTTGATGTTGGTCAAGATTCGAGGTCGAATCCTTTTAAGCAGAAGGGGAATAATAGGAACCAATGTGGGTCTAGTCTTAAAAATCATTTGCAAGTTCTAGATGAGCTGATTACAAGATCATGAGCTAAGAAGATTAAGGAAACAATACAATGATTGGTGCGATCCACTTGGGACGAGTCTAGTAAGAGCCGAATATTCAAGATAAGCTTAAGAGAAGGAGATTCAGTGATCATCCACGTGATACAAGCTATAGAAGAATGCAACATAAATTAGAGCCTATTATTATGATTGTGTGATTGAAGATCTAGAATAATTGGGCTTGAGGATGCTTGGCCCACATATGTCTTATTTCTTATGAACTAGGATTTTTGGGATGGCCTTGTATTTTGGCTAAAGACTTATTTGGAAAGTTACTTTTTAGGAACTAGGGTTTAAAGAAGTACTGTAGCCGAGATATTGTAGTTGCGGCATTGTTCATCCAAGGGTAGTTTTGGAAGAAAGGGTTTTATTTTTGTTAGGGTTTTAATTAGGTTTTGGTTTAAATACTTTTTGTAGCCTCATATTAAGAAGTTAATAAAATTTGATGAATTTATTCATTATAAGTTGAGTTTATCTCATATTATTCTTGAAGGAACTTTTGAAGTTATTAAAAGTAAATCACAACATTTGTGGTGTTCCTCCTTGTAATCTGGATTTTTGAGACGGGTTCTTCAACGAGTCAAGATTTTAATATAATCTAGGTTCTGGAAACGAGTTCTCATCGGGTCTAGATTTTCATCCATTGACTTGATTTTGGCTTTCTTGGGTGATTTTTCAAATTGATTGTAGGTTCAAGAGATTCCATTCTTACGGGTTCATATCAAAAAGTGAGAAACGAAAGCAAACAGGATGGAAAAGTGAAAGCAAACAAATTTCTTCCAACTTTTCATTTGGTGCTTAACGAAGAGGACCCATCGAAGCTGCCATTTAGATTTCTTCCACCTTTTCATTTTGTACTTAACGAAAATTTGAACTGCTGTCCATGAACAACCACTAGTGCGCCTCTTCAAACTGTGCCTCCAACCACCAGTAAGAAATTTTCTTTCTCTCATGGTCTAGGCATTTATTTAGATTAATTTGTTAAATTGAGTAACTCTCGAAGAGGGTTTTTGTTTATGGGGTTTATCTGAATTGATTTAGACAATGTCATTGTTGGTGTTGGTGATTGTTAATTTTTAATAACAAATCTAAAATGGGGTTTTTGTGTGTGAGATTTTTTCTTTGTCCCAACTTTTGCAAGATGTATTTAGTAGTGTATTTTATAGATTTTTATACATTATTAGTGCTATGAACCTTTGTGTATTTTATTTTTATCAAAGACTAATTACCTTTTGGCAGATTGTTGTATTTTTTTAATGTTATTAGTAGTATGAAAGGTTGTTTGTAATCACTTGAAAATTTGTGATTTGTTGCTCTATTTGAAATCTCTGGCATGTATATTTATATTGAATATTTGGTCATGTAAAGAACTTGAACATTGACCAAGTGATAAATATGGATGGTAATCATGGTGATGTAAATACTAACACAGAACAAAATGAAATGGTGGAAGAACCAATGGTTGGAATGACCTTTTCATCGGAAGATGAAGTCAGATCATATTACACAAAATATGCTAGATCGATGGGTTTTGGAGTGTCAAAACGAAGTTCTACAGCTGGAGATGATGAGAGATTAAAATACTTCACGCTAGCTTGTGTTGGACAAGGTCAAACAAAATCTACGAGTTCTAATCCCCTCAGACCAAGACCAATTGATAGAGTGGGATGCAAGGCAAATATTAATGCAACTCTTTGTCTCGATGGAAAATATGTACTTTCTACTATTGTGCTTGAATATGCACATGTATTGAATCCAAAAAAATCTAGATTTTTTGATGCTACAAGAAAATCGATTCAACTACAAAAAGAAGGCTGGAGAATCTACACAAGCCTGGTATAGGCGTTAGTAAAAATTTTAAGTCTTTGGTAATTGAAGCTGGTGGGTATGAAAACCTTACATTTGGAGAAAAAGATTGCCACAATTACATTGATAAAGTAAGGCAGCTTCGACTTGGTGAAGGAGGTGCCGAAGCACTTCGAAAGTACTTTGTGAGAATGCAAAAGAAGAATGATCGTTTTTATTATGTAATAGATGTAGATGATGATTGTCGTCTCAGAAATGTGTTTTGGGTAGATGCATGAAGTAGGGTTGCATATGAACATTTTGGAGACGTAATTACATTCGACACAACCTACTTGAGGAATGCTTATAAAATGCATTTGCTCCTTTTCTAGAAGTCAATCATCATGGACAATTCATTCTTCTTGGATGTGGGTTAATTTCGAGTGAACACGCAAGCACTTTCACTTGCTTATTTCAATCATGGTTGGATTGTATGGATGACCAAGCTCTGAAAGCAATAATTACAGATCAAGATAAAGCAATGCAAATTGCAATTGCTACAATCTTTCCAACATCTCGGTATCGATTTTGTCTATGGCATATCATGAAGAAGTTACTAGAAAAATTTGCCTCCCACTCTCAATTTGAAGCAATTAAGGCTCAGATACATAATTATGTTTACGACTCTTTGACGTCTAAGGAGTTTGAAGAAAAATGGGAAGTGATGCTTGGCACCTTCAATCTACATGATAATGATTGGCTGGATTGGTTGTATGTGGAGAGGCGTAAGTGGGTGCCTGCATATGTGAAAAATACATTTTGGGTCGGGATGTTGATGACACAATGAAACGAAAGTATGAACGCATTCTTCGATGATTATGTTAACTCAAAGACCTCTCTGAAGCAATTTGTTGAGCAATATGATAATCTTTTGAAAAGAAAAGCCAAGAATGAGACAGCAGCAGACTTTAGCTCCTTCCATACCCAATATCCATATATAACCCACTACTCTATTGAGAAGCAATTTCAATCATTTTACACTAACGCAAAGTTCAAAGAAGTTCAAGATGAGTTTCATGGATTTTTTTATTGTCGACCTTTCTTAGTCAATTGTGAAGGTCCAGTCCACACTTATAAGGTTATTGACGAAGTCAAAGTGGCGGATGGGTACATTAAACGAGTTGTATTTTGGGTTTCATACATTGAGAATGATTTTGTTGTTGAATGCAATTGTAGATTGTTTGAATTTTGGGAAATAATGTTTAGACATGCCTTGTGTGTCCTTACAATGCTTGACAAGACTTTGTTGCTCTCGAAATACATTCTTGATCGCTGAAGAAGGGACTTGAAAAGGAGATATACTCTAGTAAAGTGTAGTTATGAGTATCTAGTGGATAATTCTGAAGTAAAAAGATATGATAGACTCACAAAAGCATTTATTGAAATTGCATTGTCGGCATAAAAAAGTGAAGAAAGTCGCAACAGATTAATGAGACGTTTAGATATGTTGAAAGTTGACTTTGTACGTAGTAGAAATCAAAGCAGTGGCAACACAACGTCTCGTGACCCCGTTGATGCATGCGCCAGTGATTCGAGGGGAAGCAATAAAGTGCTAAACTCATTAGTTGTCCGAAGCAAGGGTAGGCCCCCATCTAAGCGAAGAGCCTCCACCGTGGAAAAGGCTGTTAATAAATCGAAGGTAAAAACCAAAAAAAAAATAAAAAGGTTGGCTTTCATTGTATTTCATTTTTTGTATACTAATATAATCTATTTGGTTTATAATTTTGTGTACCTATGCAGTCTAAACCGAAGCCCGCTAAGGAAGCAAACAGTTACGCACCTTCAATGCAACATGCAATGTATCAAGCACAACATCAGCTAAGTCTTTCCAGAGTATGTTTTAGGATCACTATTTTTTTTGTTTTAGGATCACTGTTATTTAGTTTTAGGATCACTAATAAGTTGTTATTGTTCTTTATTTTTAGGATTACCATATTTGGAGTCAAGCGAGTACAGATCTTGGTGCACCTTCTGCCATACAAGATGATGAGCAACATAGATGCAGTGAAGTTGTAAATGTCAATATTGGTAAACACTTTAGTCAAGTGTGAAGACGTATATTTTTTTGGTTCATAACATGAGATTGATGTTAATATTGTTAAACACCTTATTTTCAAGTTGGCCCACTCATTTTGGTACTTATTTTATCTTGTGTGTTTTGTAATATTTGCAGGTTGGCCTTATGATTTCGGAAGTCAAGGTGGTGGACACTTGGATACATAATGATGCCCCTGTTATGTAGTGAAAAATACTAGATATGTAATTGCCATGCCATGTATTCTAGGTGCAGGTTACTGCAATTATTAGTGTGTCATGTACTCAACAATTGCACTTATTTTTGGATGACTTTGTGTGTTGAGGATTCAGGTTCTGTTATTACCAGGGTGTCATGTACTCAACAATTGAACTAATTTTTTGAGTGATTTTTTGTGTTGTGAATATAGATTGCTGCTATTATTAGTGTGTTATGTATTAATTTTAAATGGCTCCAAATATACTGTTGACTACTTCTTTTAGAGTATAACCTCAAATCTGGTTTAACTGTAATTTCCTTTTATCGTTATTGAATATAATAGATCCTACCTATCATTTTTTTTTCTGATAAGGATATAACAAAATCTAATAATTCTATTTTAACATCATTTAAAAAATTAGGAAAATCTGAAATTTCATTATGCTAATTTTTTTTTTTTCATTTTCATCATGTTTCCAGTAAAATCTGAAATTTTACTTCGTTGAGTTTTTTTTCTTCATTTTCTTTGTCAAAAGAGGCGTTGTTGGTGGGATGATGGGTTATGGAATCTTCCGTTTCTTTTACTTTTCCATTTCTTTTATATTTTGTTAACTTTAACTTTTCGTTTGCTTTCTCATTTCTTACTTTACCGTTTACTTTTTACTAGGGGTGGGTAGCGGGGGCAGTAAAATCTGAAATTTTACTTCGTTGAGTTTTTTTTCTTCATTTTCTTTGTCAAAAGAGGCGTTGTTGGTGGGATGATGGGTTATGGAATCTTCCGTTTCTTTTACTTTTCAATTTCTTTTATATTTTGTTAACTTTAACTTTTCGTTTGCTTTCTCATTTCTTACTTTACCGTTTACTTTTTACTAGGGGTGGGCAGCGGGGCCTCGCCCCCGCTGCCCCGCCCCGCTTCCACCCCGCCCCGCATAGAGAGGGCCTAGCGGGGGTGGGGGGCCGAATGACCCCAGTGGGGCCCCGCCCCCGCTCCACATATAAATTATTTATTTATTTATATATATATAAATAAATATATTGTATATAGATATACACAATTTATAAAAGACTTAAAATTATATTCAAGTCATTGGATTGCTTTGGCCTCCTAGGCCAACATATGGTATTGCCTTAGCCTCCTATATAAAGGTTGGTCTAGGAGGCCAAATCAATCCAAAATCTAACTCTAATGAGTTTAGATTTTTTTATATTTATAAATTTTAATTTATTATTTAAATTATATTATAATTTGGGTCTAAAAAAATATTTTTAGACCAAAACAAATTTTTTTTAACATAATGTGGTACCTAGGTGGGGGGCGGGGTGGATGAGATTTTTTCCCCCGCCCCCACCTCCCGGGGGCGGGGGGTGGGGGAAAAACCCCCAACACCCGCATGGTGCGGGGCGGGGGGCGGGGGGCGGGGAGGGGGTGCTACCCGCATGGTCCAGCCCCGCACCATGCGGGTAGCACCCCTACTTTTTACTTCACTCACGTGCTGTACGTTTTTATTAAGTTTTCTTTAAGTACAGGTAGTAGCATTCTTTGAGAGATGTCAAATGAGTAAGAAAAAAATATATATTAAAGTTAAAAAATTGTTAAACTATAAATTTTTAATATTATTTTTGTTTTTCGATTTAAAAAAGTTGAATTATTTTTTGTGTTTTGTATGGAAGTTTGAAAAAATTATAATGATTAGATAAACAAGTTAAAAATTTGAAATTGAAAAGTGTTTAAAGTGTTTGAATGTTGAGATGAGATAGGATGAGATGTAATAAGATCAGATGAGATGAAATGAGATCATCTTGCAATTCAAATGGGGCCTTAATGTTTGTCACTCTTGATTTTAATGGAAGTATATCTTAAAGAAAAAAGGCTAAAAGTTTTTACCACTTCTCAATATCTATCGCATTGTTCGATGGAAAAACCCAAAAACCACCTTTGAAGCATTATACTCGTCAAGCTATCATTCTTCTATCCATTTCATTTTCAGACACTAACAAGATGAGATATGTGTGCAAGCAAACATTTCACCTTGCTTTTTCTTTTTAATCATGATATTTGGTATTAGGTACGTAGAGACTTCAAAGGATAATTGGTTATTATAATTTCATTTAGTTCGTTGGCTTAGACGACATGAGCCATGATGTGGCCACCTCCCTTCTTGCTCTAGCTATGCTATCCAAGCATGGAAGGTTTCCTTTTATTTCTCCATTTTTGCTTTTGATCATGATATTTGTTGATGAACTTGTTTACGGCTCTATTTGATTGCTTGAAAAAAAAAATTAAGTTTAGAAAACTGGAATCTATAATCTGATTCTGAAAATTTATGACCTGTATAAATTTAATCTAAGGTGCATAAATAATCTTGTTTTAGTATGAAGCGCTGGATATTTGTTTAAAAATTAAAAAAACATCCCGTGCTGTATTGTTTATTTGGAAAGGCTGGAAAGGATACGTGTCATTGTTTTATTAGTTGGTGTAAAACATAACTTTATTGAGCATCCTGTTCAAAGGGGGACTCAAATCAAAATTAATATAAATATTTCAACAATATTGTTTAATTTTAAAATTATAAAAAAAAAATTATAAATGAGTTTTTGTTACAAGAGTCTAATATAACTAGGGCTAAGTAGCAAGGGCCTGCTACCCTACCCTAGGTAATAGGTGGGCAATTTGCACACCACAGCGGGCAGACAAGCAAGGGAGTACATAGTAATAATAGAGTGCTGCTACATAAAGTCCCACATTAAGTCCCGCTCATGGACTCTCTTGTAGTCCTACAATGCGCACATGTTTTTCATTCGAATGACCAAACTGCACCTGACTCCTATTTGAAAAACAAAACAACGAGAAGTGAAAATGAGATCTGAAAAATTTCTATCTCTTCAATCCTTGTCCACTGCCCATCGCTGGCCTCCTCCACCATCGACGGAGTGGCAGTGGTCATGTCCTTCATTGGCCATCGCCGGCCTTGTCCACCATCGATGAAGTCACAGTATTCGTGTCTTCCACTTCCCATCAACGAAGTCACAATGATGTACTTAATGCCCAGTGTCTACATATAATTGGGTTTAGATTGATGAGAAACTCAAATGTGACACAGGAACAAGATTCTGTACAGAATAAAATGTATAGAAGTTTAGAACCCACAAATACATCATTGACATAGAGATCGGCAAGAGAAGCTAGCTTCTTTGCAAATTCAGGGTCATTCTTCTCTTCCTCGTAGAATATCACATTTTCAATAAGCAAAACACCACCTTTTGGGATTACTGCCACGAGTTTCTCAACTTCTTCACAAATACCATCGTTAGCCATCTCAACCTAATCAAAGTAGATGACAAAGACCAAAATTCATGTTTATTTGATTGCAAATGAAAGCACACCAGAACTCCAAGGATCTCAGATATCCTGGGAACAATAGTCTTTAAATTGTCCCTGAAACAAGCAGGAGAATTATAAAGCAAGCTGCTAAACACTGGGCAAGTAGAGAGAAAGAGCATATAAGATAAAAAGAAAAAAGAGAGATTACAGTAACTTCTCAACCCAGAAAAAAAATAGAAAAAATAAAATCAAGGGGATGGACTTTAGGGTAGAGGTGTTAGAAGGTGATGTCCAATTTAGAGCTGACAAAATTGAGGAAGAGGACGACAGGCTGAAGTTGGGGAAGGCGACAGCGAACTTGATCTTAGAAGGGGACATCGGCTTTGAGTTGAGGAAGGGGACGACGGTTCTAAGGAAGGGGAGGAAATCTTTTTTTCCCACTTTTGAGAGGACTCATCGAGCTAGGGGATGAGTTAGAGAGTTAGATTGGCTTTTTCACTTAAATGAAATGATTAGTGAAAAAGCCACACAGGGCGTGCACACGCAGTACCCGTTTGGGGACTACAAACAGAATCTTCTGTAATGATATAATGACAAATGATACTTGCCTCCTACAAAGTAATGGTTCAAAGTTATCGTTCGGTTATTTTAATTTTTTTTAATGGTTAAAGTAGTGACTATTTGTAAAATTGTGTATCTTTTTTTTTTAATGTTAGAATGCTAAAAAACTGTTTAAAATAAAATGAAAAAAAAAAAAATTCAAAAGCACTAAGACACACCCAGCGATACATGTTGGGCGGCCTCCTATCATTATCCTAATATAATCGGACAAGAAGGGGAGTCTGATTTTAATCCACCTGCCTATTATGCACCGATATATATAATGTTAGGAAAAAGCTACGCCCACCGTTCGCCCTTCCCGCTTGACCATCCTGCTTGACGTGGCATCCCATGTGGCATGAAAAATCCGGCGCCTCCATCAACAAAGGCAAACCACCAGTCGCTAGATCTGCTCTCCCTTCTCCCTTGTTTTCGTCTTCTTCAAGCCTCCCTCTCTCCCGAAAACGTCTCTTTCTTGTTTCCGTCGCCTCCATCAACAACGGCAAACCACTAGTCGCCTCCATTTTATTTGGCCAAACCATTTCGTCAACTCCATTTTCTCTGGCCTAACCATTTCGTCGCCTCCATCAACCATGCCAAACCCTCAAACCACCGAAGCCCCTCACCTGAAATCGAAGCCCCTCAAAATTGAAGCCTCCATTGTCATGTTGACAGAGGTAAGACATTCTATTTTCTCAAAGTATTCCCAAAATTTGGAAAAAAAAATGTTTCATGCCATTGCGTTCCATTTTTTTTATCTTTTTTTTTTTTTTTAATTAATTCGTGTTTTCTTTGTTGGAAAAGCGTAACAAAACTAATTTATCTAGGTTGAGTGTAATCTGCTTCAGCCTTGAATTTATTTTTTTTATTTTTATTTTTTTTAAGTTGGTATGCTTCCTATGAATGATCGATCCACTTTCATGGGTCATTTTCTCTGGCTTGTTATTTCTACGCTTGATAGGGAAGAAGAGTAAATTAAGGTCTTGCAATTTGGATTAAAGGCGTTCTGAACATGCATGTTGTACTAGTTTCTTTCTTCAGCTTTTAATTCATGAATATGGTCTTGCAATTTGCACAAATTGCTGATCATGTTTCACCTTTCCAAATCATTCTAACTTTACCAACGTTGATGATTATGACAGAGTGCATAAATTTTGCGCAGATATATATCCATTAATTTCTTTTCATGTATGTGCATATTCAATTAATTTTGAGAAGTATTGAAATTACATATGAATTATGTCTCGACTCTGGATTTAGAAACTTTGCTGGCTACATATATATATATATATATATATATATCCACATTTATTTAGTTTCGTTAGTCCAGGAACTATCATGGTTACTTCCTCCTTTGCTAGCTCTCATGTGCGTGCCTTGCTGATTGATGATGATGATGATGATATATATATATATATGCTGTGTTGGTCATTTTGATATATATATATATATTTGGCCACTAATCAATCAGTTGGTAGTCTAGAAATAGTGGCTAATAATATTGACACAATGTTTGAAGCACGTAGTAGCACTAGCAATATCTCACGCTCAAGAAACTCATGTCAAAATAAATACCCAATATGCTTTTGTGGCATTAAAGCATGTCGACGAACCGCGCATACGGAGGATAATGAGGGGTGCCGAATTTTTAGTTGCCAAAAGTTTGAGGTATGTTATTTAACTCTTGTTTACTAAGAAGTAATTAGTAATCTTTGTTGGCTAATATGTGTTGGTTGATTTTGCAGGCTGGTCATTCTTGAGAGTTTTTTTTATTGGTATGACTTGAAAATACCACCATATGGTGAGAAGAGAATCAACCGTTTAAAAACTAAAATTCAAAAGATACAACTAGTAATGGATATCCAAACAACTCAACATTGACTAAAAATAGAGACTGAGAGGCACCAGAGAAAGTTTGAAAGGGTCATTGCCGTTTTAGTAATTTTAATGTCATGGATACTTTGTTTAGGCGTGCTTTTTGGGAAATGCTGAGAAAAGAAGATGTAATATATAAAACAATTTTGCATTTTAGCTTATAAGGAATGTCTGGTAGATTACTTGTAGAGGAGAATTTGAAGAAACACTAAGTTTTAAAGTTAAGCTTGCTGGGATGTTCATCTGCACTATTTTGAGCATTTTTCGATTCATTTGTTTAATATACTTGATTATCATGTCAGGAGGTTGATTTCCATAATTTTTCCACCATTTTTCTATACAATTTAAATGAACAAACAAATACAGTTTGCAATTCATCTTCAACTTCCATAATTGGTCTTAAAAGATAAACAATGGAAGTTCTATGAAGGTTCCCTCGAGACAATAACAATTTGGCAGCCAACCTATTCATCTACACAAGAACTAGGACCACATCAAGGACTTCTATAAGTAATTTGTTTGGCCCCTCCCATCATTAATCACAAAAAAAATGTAGTTTAATTACAAAATATGGAGCAACCAGAAAATTGGTCCCTCCCAGAAAATTGTAGTTTCATTACATAATATGGAGCAACCAGAAAAATGGAGCAAAGATATAAAATCAACCAGCTATCTTCCAAAAGAGTGGTGTCTTCCAATCACCAAAACTGCATCATTTAGATTAATTTATCGGATCATTATCCTGGTCCCAGAGATGCAATCTTCTCCATTGTACTTAAATGAACAAAATGTCACTACTATCATCTAAAAAAAATCCTCAAAAAATGAATATGATATTTCACGTTGAGACTACCTACATTATAGGAGCACTCAATCCAATATGAAGAGTCTCCATAGTGTATACTTGATCATTTGTATCCTAAGGAGGGGCATAACAAAATGTTAAAAGTGGCAATGCACTTAACAAAAAATAATACCAAAATAATGTATTTTGAATTACCTGTGAGGGATGAGTAGTCTATCCAATACCAAAATAATCCGTAGTGTATACTTGATGAAGTGTATACTGTGAGTACTATGAGTGGCATAACAACATTGTTAAATGAACCAACGTGTTAAAAATGTGTGCACCATAATGTAATTTGAATTACCTGTGAGGGAGGAGCAGTCTGTCTATTGCCAAAATAATCCGTAGCAGTCAAAGGAGTTGACAAAAAAAATCTGGCGTATGTATCCAAACTTTACTTTGTTGATCCTAGGGGCAAAAGTACAATATTTTCCTGTTTTATAAACATAAAGAATCTAGCAATTGTGAACAGAAAAATGTACCTGGGCTTGAGGAGCCTCATGTTGTGTGCCACTCACAATGTATTCATTTGGAGCGTGACTACTCCGCTATGCATTGGAATGAAAATAATAATTTATCTTTATACGTCTATAATATATTTTGAACTGTAAATTTAGTATACAACATTAATAAAAAGGAATCTCAACTTCATCTTCGTGCAATTGCCTTCTCGTACTAAATTTCTTAAAACTCTTCTCAATGGGGTGCACTTTTCTCTTAAACGGTGGTCTTCCCTTTCTTCGAACTTCCAACGGACTAAGAACTCTATTTGTCGTGCTCTCCACGGAAGTAACTGGATCAACTGTGTTGCTAGTATCATGATCAGCGATACCAGGATATTGCACCTTCAACTGTTTTATCTAGCTAATCAATTTAATTGTATTGCTCTTGGCCTTTGAAGCATTGGAACATAGTTCATATAAGCAATTTTGGAT
Organism: Juglans mandshurica; assembly: GCA_022457165.1. Lineage (NCBI taxonomy): Eukaryota > Viridiplantae > Streptophyta > Magnoliopsida > Fagales > Juglandaceae > Juglans > Juglans mandshurica. The sequence continues at coordinate 25,536,519 of CM039622.1, forward strand.
CTTATCCAACCTTCGGGCATCGGCGATGCTACTAGTGTCATAACTACTTTTTATGAAGGTGTATTTTCACTTAACGTCCTTCCTCCACCACCCAAGATGTATTTTGATGGTATTGTATCCTTGCCTAGCTGAGTCAAGATATGAAGAGCGTGCCTGCATAATATGCCCCTGAACTCAAAGAACTCTTAACTGCATTTAACATCAAGGGGATCTAGATAAACTTTGACAGTAAAGGTTGCACGTTTTAAGATGTCATCACCAACTTGAACCTTATCAGTAACTATGAACGTATATCTACCACCCTCACATCCCAATAACGAGGTAGTCAAATATAGAAATTCTCTCAATTCCTCTTGTACTTCTTTGAATTTAGCAATTGTATAAGATTTTTGAAATTGCTTCTCAAGAGGATAGCGACTGATGCAAGGAATCCCCGTGTTCCATGAATTAAAGTTAGCAATTGTTTCATTTTCTATCTTCCTCCTAAGGGCAGAATCATACTGTCAACAAATTATTTCAGAGTTGTTCTAGAGTTAACGTAGTAATCGAAAAATGCATTCATGCATTCATTCTGCTGTGTAATTGACATTCTTGCCCAAAATGTGTTTCTAATGTAGGCTGGCACCCAAAAATGCCGATCACTATATAGTGATACAAACCATGTATTCTCATGTAGATCATAGATATCGAGCATATCGCGCCAATGTTCCTCGGATTCATGCTAACTGAAAGAGTCATAAACGCACCTATGTAGAGTACTCTTGATTTTTCCATATCGATAATGTGATCCAAACTTCTCAGGAAACTTTTTCATTATATGCTATAAGTAGAAGTGATGCCTAGACATTGGAAACACCCTTAAAATTGCAATTTTCATGGTCTTATCTTGGTCTACGATGATTGCATTGGCGGTTGGTCATTCATACACTTCAACCATGACTCAAAAAACCACTTAAATGTATTTGCGTCATCATTGGATATCAATCCGCACCTGAATAGGATTGACTGCCCATTAGTCAGATATGTTGTATAAAATGTAATCACATCCCTAAATGATTCATACGCAGCTCTACTCCGTGCGTCTGCTCAAAACACATTCTTTAATCGTATCTTATTATCAATGTCTATCTTATAATAAAACTCCGGATTTATTTTTTGCATATCTTGGAAATAGTTACATAAAGTTGCAACACCTCCAACCCCGAGGCGAAGTTGTTGTGCTTTGTCAATGTAGTTTCGACGCTCCTTTTCCCTGAATGGCACATTCTCGTAACCCCTTGCCTCAACAACCACAACCTTGAAATTTTTGGACAAACTTATTCATTTCTCGTCATTTATTTCAAGCCTTTTAGCCATAGGAGCATCAACCTTCTTAAAGCTTCTGAAATGTTTTGCCTTTCCCGGACTACAAACGTGTGTGATCCAAGGTCATTTTAGATATGGTATATCCACCTTCTTCATTCAGTTTGCGTTAATCTTAGCCATACACCCTATCTTCTCTGGTTGTCTTAGGTTCATATTATTGACAACTTTACTCTTTGGTGTGCCTCCTCGCGCACATGCTAAGCAAAACCATCTTACATTCTCATCGTCATCCTGTCTAGAATTCATTTTGCACACCCTAAACTCATTCTGCTTACCAAACTTCATATAGTAAGACCGAACTTCTTCTATAAATGAGAATTTCATTCGAACCGTACGTTCTTCAATAGTTTCATCACATTCAATCTCCTAATCAATTCCTACCTCATCACACTCATTATCTAAATGTTCTATGTCAGCATCTATTGTCCATCCAACATTCGAATGTTCTGCAAATTGTTAGCACATTTGAAAACAAGGGAGATGCATTGTATATGAAAGAACAAGTAAAAAAAGAAAAAAAAAACCATAATGTAGTTTGAAAAAAAAAATCGAAAAAGCCCAAAAACTGGTGGGCATAACCTGTAACAATATGATATATCGTTTCGATGTATTCTGAACTTAACTATGCACTTCAGCAAAAGATAAAAGACAAAGCATATAACACACTATCATTATCTAATCACAATATTCCATTATTTTTTTATTCAGTGTTCTTTTTGCTTTCCATAGACTCCAAGTGGGCCATATTTCAAAGCATATATCATAGATGTATAAAAATTACAGTTTGTCGGTCATATAGATAAGAATCCCCTACTAAACAAACGCTTAAAAGGAACCAATTCATCCAAAAGAGAGGATCTTTCACGACATCTAACTTCGACAACTGTGCCACACATCTTTATCTTAAATTAGATACAAAAATAGAGTTTGCAATTGATAAATTTAGAGAAATCTATTTCTCGGATTGGAGGTCAGACGGTTCTAGAAATGGATCTCTTTTGCCACGCGGATTAGATGCCGGTGCCGAATGAAGGGAGATGAGGGGCGGGCTTTGGGGTTTGGGGAGATTGGGGTTTTCGGATCTGAAAAGGGAAAGAAACGAGGGAAATGTCGTTTCCGTTTCCTTTTTTTTTTTAATTTTACATTAGAAAAAACTATTGTGTCATGCCATGTCAAGCGGTATCTACGAGCGGGAGCAATGGTTGGTAGCTGTAGAACGACCCATAATATTATTGTTTAAGTTTATGAATATTTTGAGATTGGTTGATATGGTTTTAAAAGTTTGAAACTATGCCTGGATTAGATGCCGTAATTATCTACCGTACTTACTCCTAGATATAAATTATCAACCGTAATTTATGGAGTCATATGCAATATCCTTCCTAAATTCATATATGTTTAGAGTTTCCACCTAGAGCATCTCAACACTAACAACTATCAGGCATGTAGTAGCCTTTTATACAAGTATACGTGCATCATTAAATATATATATTCAAAAGCCTCGAGTAAAAAATCATTACCGAACTCATTCAAAATCGATCAAATCAGTAAAAAGTCTAACTACTCCACAATTCCATCACAATGCACAACTGAAAAGAAAAAAAAAAAAAAAGAGAATAAAAATAAATTTCTTTGTTTAATGTTGAGATTCAAGGTTATAAAAATAGATTGGGAATAGCCATATTAACTACTAACAAAACCAGCCAACATATGAGATTAATGTGCTAAAATTAATGTCTTGTGGGGCCAAATAATCTTATTTTGTGATAAGGTTTTAAAAAACGTTGGGATATAGAGTGCACAAATATGTTAAAATCAACAGATTAATGCACATCAATTTTTAATTTACATCTTACTAATTTGTTTACTTATTTTAAAGAACATTACAAATTAATAGAGCCTTGATTAGAAGAATTTAGATGTTGGAGGTATCATAACCGTTTTTTTTTGTGGGCCTCTAGTTTAATGAATTGGGTAACAGCAGCCGAGTGAAACTATTCTAATAATATTGGGGGAAGCCTATTTCAATGGGCTGATACCCAATGTTGAAGACCACTATTCCTTGAGTTCCCAAGTCCAGTTGAGAATTTAGGGGACAAAGATTTTATGGGCCGACATACTCCGAATGTTGACGAGGTTATGATTCTCAACCAGAGCAGAGAACAACTCCTCGTGGGTCGAGTCCAGAGGACCCAACCCCATAGAAGAAAGAAATATGAGAACAAAAAACACATACCCAATGCAACACAAAGAAATTAGCAGAAGGGGAGCATCCGAAGCAAGTTGTATATTGTTGTTGTGTGGTGGAGTTGAATTTGCATGCTTTGATGAATGGTGTAGGTGTTGGGGATTCATGTATTAACAGTTTTAACACTATCTCACTTGCTAACTATTAATCTGTCATTATTTTTGCTATGGGGGAAGAAATTAATAGTGCCACTATATTCAAATACAAGCTTCCAGAATCACGAGCAATGAACATTAATTAATGTTAAAACTGTCTGGTTTGGATAGTGAGATGAGATGAGGTGATTTGTGAATAATAGTGAAATTATTTGTGAATAGTAGTGAAATATTTTGAGTTAATATGTTTTATGGGGTTTTGGGAAAGAAGAGAAAGAAAATTGAATAAAATTATTATAAAGTTAAAATATTATTAGAATTTAATTTTTTAATATTATTTTTATTTTGGGATTTGAAAAAGTTGAATTGTTTTTTATATTTTGTTTAGAAGTTTAGAAAAACTGTAATAATTAGGTAATAATTAGATGATTAGATGAGATGAGTTGTGATGACTTTGCTATTCAAACCAGGCCTAAAAATTACCTCTTTCGTCTAACTCTCCCCTCTGCTGTGAAACTTTCTAAATTACTTTTTCCGATCGCTGACATTAGTGGAGTGTGTAAAGAGTACGCAAAAATAACTGCAAATCAGATTTTTGGTTTTTTTTTTTTTTAATTATTATTATAAAACAATCAGAATCTGAAAAAAAAAAAAAAATAGGGATTGAGTGGTATTTTATAAAATTGGGTAAGATCATATTGGAGTTTCTTTACGTCTTTATGGGGGGCTTTACATAATTGGACTCTCTTTACGTCTTTATCAGATTCTGGTTGCAAATGCCAGGCCAGAACCTGATTTTCCAAGTTAAAAAAGATCAATCGATTGCACATACTATATAGAAATCTATGATGCAAAAGTCACAGAAAAGATAAAAAGCACAAACCACTGCAATTATTAGCCATTATTCATGGCTCGAATCACTGCACACAATAATGAGGATTTAGGTTTCTTTCTCTGAATTTGAAGACCCGTCTCTTTCTTTGGGCATTCCTTGATCTATGGTCAGGTTGGGTTTGCTTTTGTACATTGAAAATCAAATTTCACTTTTAAAAACTATCTTTTTCCATCAGCTTAAAAAGACAACTGATGGTTTTACTCAAAAAAATATAATTAATATCTTGGCCAAACTATCCTCAAAATGGATAAGGAAGAGTGTTCATAACATATTAGGAACATCAACATGATGTAATTTTGTATTTTTGGGAATGTTGGAAATGTAGATCATATATATAATTCATGAATCATGTTTTGGTTGAGACCATGAAGTGATTGCAAACCTCTCACTAAAAGCTGAGTCATGGTCGGTTGCACCTAGTCACAAAACTCATCCACCTTCTTCTGATGTGTCCTTCCTGCCCTTTATAATTTCAATGAAAAAAGCAAAGGAACAAAACAACAAAGCATATCCACAATAGTAAAAACTCATTGATTTTTATTACGATGGCCACTAGACTCCAATTATAGAGGTCAGCATCATCTCATGGGAAGCTTGAGGGTTATGATCTAAACATGTTTTAATTACTGTGGAAATCTTCTAATTTTCAAGCTTGCACTTAATGACCAACTGAATGAGTCAAAGATAAGAAAGAAAGAAAAAAAATGAAATCTTCCTTTCACTTTGTCAAATCACAGCCCAAGGATTTGCAACAACAACTCATTTCAATTTCATATGAGCAGTATTAGGACCCGTTTGGATATAGAGATGAGATGTTTCATTTTATCTCATCTAATTTCAACTAATAATCTCACTATTATTCACAAACTATTTCAAAATTAATTGTGGCCCCCAAGATAATAATTTTTCTTCCTCCGTCTTTGCTTTTAACATTGAATGATAAGAAAGAGACAAGATACTTAGGAGCAACTTGCTTGGCATCCGTGGCTATGAAGTCATGTGCCACTTCTTGGCAACTTGCTGCATGGTCCTACCATCTCGATCCTGATCATGAAATCTATTTTCTCCCGTAATTTATTAATAAGGAAGAAAAGATATTTTAGAATAAGCTTTTGTTTCTTCTATGTTATCCCTAGCTAGCTAGGATTTATCCCCATAATATAAATGATATAGGTACGTACGGGATTCTCATGAATATACATGCATGTCTGAGTTTTGTACGCGTCAATGTGGCACTATCACACGGTACATTAGCATGAAGACGTGAACAGTAATATCCATTTGTTTAAAGATAAAAATAGACACTATTATCAAACAGTGATCTTTATGACATATACCTAATTTTTGTTAGAATGTTTTGTGCATGTTGGTCATATATAATTTAATAAAATTGTTTAGTATTTAAATATAAAAAATAGAGATTATTTTTTACATTAGTGACATAACAGTACTAACAAGTGACAAGTGACACGGCACGGCTCCCGTCCCACATAGATCAAAAGGTTGATGCTACATCTTGATCTATCTATTGCATGCCCTTGTGTTTCAACTCGATCGTTTCGCCCTGCAAGAGTTGATCTAGAAGTTATGTTCAAACCTCAAATCAGACTTGAAGCTGCAACTAGTCATTCTTTGGTCATCAAAATATGATTGTTGGAACTTTTCTAGAAGACGATCGATGTAAATAAATTAAGTTGGTTTTTCCCAGCCAAAATGAGTAATCACAAAGAAAGCTGAAGAAGATGTGGGATTTTCTTCTTTCCCTTGAGATAATGATTACATTCTAATGAATCTAGACATGATTAATGTTGGGTTTTCAATTCACATGATCACTAATGATCAATTCTCATATTTCTTTCCATTAATGTATCAATTTTATTATATATAAGCTTGTTTCCATTTTCATTTTTTTTTTCTTTCCCCCTTCAAGCTTAATTAAAGCTAGCTTACTTGCTAGCCAAATCAGGTGACATCCTAAATTAAGTAAGTAGGCAATGTTGTTGTGGTTTACAATCCATAAGAATGCTTGATTTACAATGCGTTTGGCAGGAAGGAAAAAAAGAGGGAACATTCGGAGGTGGAAAGAAAATATAGAATATGATCATATCATGTTTCAATCTATCTGTAGAGTAGGAAAAAGGGGACGTGGAGAAAATGAAAGGTGGGCGGGTTTTCCTAGACTCCTGCTCATTATTTTTATCCTCAGCAAATGGACAAAAAGATATAGAAAATGACTTTTGTTTGTGATTTGACATTTTTGTAAAAATAGATTTAGAAAGCTATTGTACTATTGGAGTTCAGCCCAAGATATTATTAATTTTTTTTTTAATTCAATTTCTCCATCATTTCCACCAAAGACCTTTATAATCCCTTTCCTCCCTTTCTCTATTTTTATCTATTTTCTTTTATAATTTCTTTTATAATGCATAAACAGTTTTGAAAATCTAAAAATATCTAATGACTAGATGTTGTCAAGTTTGGATTATCTGCCTTCTTCCATCTCTCACTATTTTCTTGTTTGATTCACTATAGCACCACTAGTAAATTAGTTGGCCAACTCTCATTTTCTTAAAGTTAAAGAATACAAAAGTCGAGCACATATATATCAAGGCTGCTTTCACCTAAAAAATAAGATTTTTTCTTCTTACAAAAATCATGTAAATGGATGTGTGTTCATATATATTGTATGATTTGAAATTAGAAGAACAAAGAAAAATTCATATGTTCACAAATTAATTTTCAAATTTCATTATGGACATTTAGGAAGATTAGTCATGTTGGGAAAAATTTGTATATAAGAGATATATGTGTATACGCTTTATAAATTAGAGAATAAAATAAAATAACAAGTATAATTTAGAAAGACACAACTAATTGGTGTTCAAGCACGTTGTGATGGACAGTGGATACTTTTCTTAGAGTAGATTATGTCGCCTCAAAATTTTAACATACACTAGATTTTTTGACAATATACTCCCAAGATAAAACAATGTTAGTTCCCTTTAATCTCATTTTCGGTGCACACAAAAAAAGACCCCTCAAATTCAATGTAAAATAACCAATACCCAAAAAAAAAAAAGACAAATTGAAGTTGGAAGTGTTTATCTAAATTTCTAAAGAATTTGAAGTAATTAACTTCGTGAGTGAAATTGTTTATTAATAAAAAAAAAATGATACATGCAGTCGTGCAGTCGTTTTAAAAAAATGAATAAAAAAGAGACCCACATGAAAAAAAAAAATTAATTTTTTAATAGTGGATCCCACTCTTTTTCAAACCAAATATATGATATTTTTATTTTTTACGACTGTACGTAGCATTGCTCTATAAAAAATGAAAGGACGGGCTTAAGGGTTTGGCCCTTGCGGTTCTTCTTGGAAGTCTCTGTTCGAGTTCCTACCTTATCGTTTCACTATTTGTTTGATTCGAAAATAAAGGAAAAAATCCAAACGTAGTGGCACCATGGTGACTCGAACGGGTGCGTGATACACAAAGAAGGACGTCCATTATTAAGCTACACGAAACCTTGTGTTGTTTAGTTATAAGTGGACGTCCAACAATTAAACATCAATACATTTCATGATTTTGAGAACTCATATTCGTAGATGGAATAGGATACTGATGGAGCATCAGCAGCCACGAAACTTGACGTCTGTGTGACGTGGCATAAACCAATTGGGTGTGAATGTAATAAAAAAAAAAAAAAAAAAAAAAAAAAAAAAAAAAAAAAAAAAGAAGAAGAGAGGCGTGTGCCACTTCGCAGGCAAGCGAAGCAGTGAGGTGGGAGGACCCACAAAATGCACCCGAAGCTCAAAAGCCACGAAGCTGCGGAGCAATAATAGAAGGTGGGGGACCCGCCCCCCTGGGAAAATAAGGCCGTAATATTTGGGGTGAGTGAGTCAACCGGCTTGATTTGGTCATCGGTGGTGTGCTAGCCCCTCACCTTTGCCTTTCACTTCAAAACTCTCATCTTTCTTTGACTCCACTCAACTTCCCTAGTCAAATCCTCCTTTTCCTTTTATTTTTTTCTCTAATCTATTCTTAATCTATGTGTTTATACAATTATTTTAGCCAGAAAGGCTATTTGTCACACTCGATCTATGAAATGAAAAATAATCCATTTACAATTCTATATAATATGAAGGGTAGTTTGTTTTTTTTTTTTTTTTTAATAAAATTGACACGATTTTTAAAAACTAATAGTAAAACGAGCTGTAAAAAATAGCTTTTTTTCATGTTTAGGCTAGCTCTAATAATTCTATTTCTCTTTTCAAGTCGGCTATGTCATTATCCATCTCAATTAGTTATCCCATTATACATAGAATAGGAAGTTATTTTAGAAATAAAAGAATCTTCATGACTTGACCCTAAAGATATTGACGAAATCTTCGGCTTCATCTCAATCTCAAGTTTCAAGAAAAAGGTATTAGTTTAGTTTGTCACTAAAATGTGTTTCTTTTTTCCCCACATTGATTAATTTGAGGCATAAGACCATATATATATATATATATATAATCTTGAGTAAAGATCAGATATCATATGTTAGGATAAAAGCGTTGGTCCAAAGACTCACATTTTATTTAATATATATACATCATCAGTGCATTATAATACATGTTTAAGAAACTAACAGGAAGTTTCGTGGCTTGCTGCTTAAGAAAACATTTTTTTTTTATAAGGAAGTTATTATTGTTGGAGGTTTCATATCTTTTGGTATATATCATTACCAGCTTTTGTCAATTAACATATGAATGTTTTGATAACCTACGTTTAGAGAATTAAATGCATGATCAGTACTAAAGGATAAATGTGAGATATATTATTGATTGTCCTAAAATTATTTATATTATATTCTTAATAAAGTAAATTAAAAAAAAATCTATGAATAAGTCAGTGTGTAGAGCATACATGCATACTATTGATCAATGTGGCAAGATTTAATTCATGGTAACAGTTTAGACAAACGAATCGTTCATAAAGTCAAATTACAAACTATCTATATTATCCGTGATTTGACGACAATGGGCACGTGATTCTAGGCCTTCAGTGTCACTTGCTTCTCATTAGTGGATTTATTTACAATTATGCCCTTCATCTGGCCTCTTGGGCCTCGTGGGACCAGATCGGGTCATAAGCCCATCCAAAAGAGAGAAATATTGGTGATTCAATAAAGTTGAATTGAATTATGGAAAAATTTGAATGCAGTCAATTTGGAGGACAAATTGCGCACCAACCATCCACCTGGATGTTAAATAAAATGGTTCATTTTATCTTATGATAGGGTTGGCTAAGTACGCAGGCAGGAAGGGGACTTAGGGAAAGGAAACTGGGATCTAATAGAAGGAAGAAATTTTAATGAAACAGTTCATTTTGGGGGTGGTGAGCTGAAACGGTACGTTTTTATTCGACGACATCTTCCTTCTCTTCTCTTCTCCATGTTCTCTCTCTCTCTCTCTCTCTCTCCATTGACAGAGAGCTCGCTGACTATTTTTTTGTTTTGAACCCAAACCCTAAGTCGAGGGCCTCTTCTTCTTTCGTTTAACCCCTATTAAAGCTTCCGAACCCTAACCCTAACCTCCTGCAAATCCCTCTTCTTCATGATTTGTCGTCGAGGCCAATGTTTATTCATTCTCAAGTACTAGTATCTCTCTTTGTGGTTTTCAATAAATTTAGGTTGATTAAATTTGTGTTGCGGATATATTTTGATAATTGGTTGATTAAGTTAAGTTTTGAATTTAGGTTTTTTATCTGGTATGTAAAACTTAAGTTTTTAATTTCTAGTTTTGAGATGAATACCAGATTAAGAAGTTCTACTGTCTTGGTAAGTAAGAGGTTTGTGTTTCTTATTTACTGAAAAAAAAAATAAAGATTGTTTATCAATTTCATTTGTCTAGCCATAGTTAAAATGTTAATTGCATCAAACATAACCTTAAAACAATTTAGAATATGAACTAGTAAAGCTTCAAAGGTGCACAAATTGAGCTCTTATATTTGGTTTGAACTTGTCTTAATCCCAAAACATATCCATTGGTTTAGTAGATGATGTTGTAATGTTGTTTGCATTATATTAGAATGTGCCTATTTTTCTTGGGTCGGATTAGAATGTGCCTGCAAAACTTATTAAAAAAAATTATTATTTGTGTCTAAGTGAGTTCTTGATTTTCAACATTCAGTTGAGAATCTTGATCTCCTCTTCCCTCACTCTATTTTATTTCTATGTTAGTGGTGGGAAAGCTTACATATTTTGTTTGAGTAGAGAAATGTACTAAGAGCTTTTGATATGTATGGTGTGCCAAAATAACTTTGGCAAACAAATGTAATAATTTATAAGCCCCCATGCATATAGCTTGAGAAATCCAGATAAAAGGGTATTGGTATTACCTAACATATAGATCAATAATGACAATTAAAGTAATAAATATAGACATTAATAATATTTTGGTATCACCTAAGATGTCAACCATGTCCTGATAATGAGCAAAAAATTGAATTTAAATAATGTTTTGAATACCACTTCACTCTGCATCCAAAAAGAGATTATCAGTCCCTGCTTCATTATGCTGAATTAGCTTTGGTAAAGAGAATGAAGCAAAACCTTTGTCCTTTCTAGTCGGCTTTGGATAGAATTAACATTATGAACAGAGTTTCTTTCCTTCAATGAACATTTGGCAAATTTTTAAACAGGTTGAGGAAAACTTCCTCCAGATTTTTTGTTTTAAATTTATATCCTAACATTTCCACACTACATCTGCTAATTGCAAGGTAAATTGCAACACTTTAACATGGTATGTTGCAAGTGAAAAAAAAAAACTCACTTTCATAGATTTTATAATAAAGTATTTGATCCCACTTTTGACGAAATTGAAGAGAAAAGTTGGAGAGGTACCACCATGAAGAAAGATGGTCATGGACTTGGCTTTAATTTAATCAATTGCACAGAAAACAGAGGCCATACATACTAGAACAAACTCATGTTCATGTGGGAGTGTGAAATTTGTTTATGATAGAGATCATCCCATTTGAATTAGAAAATACAGAATCAAATACATTTATTATTTACCTTTTCAACTCTAAAAAATGACTAATGGTCCCCTATAAGCTTCTTAGGCTACCTTTAGCTTGGGTTATGGAGCTTTCTTCCATTGTTAACGAGGTTTCTTGATTTCCATGAACATCCCATGTGCCGTTCCTTACTAGCTTGGCATCCCAAGCTTCCTGTTATATATGTCTACATGTACATGACATATTACACACACATATATGATAAATAATGATATATTACACACACATATATGATAAATAATAATACATTCGATCACAAAAAGATCATACAAAAGTAAATTTATAAACTAACATGATTTGATGTAATATGTTAAATTGTAAAGTTGTTTTTACTATATAAAGTAAATATGATGTATTACATGAAAGTACATCAGTTTATTTTTGTGAGACTTCTTTATAGATGTTGCACTTCTATATATATATATATATATATATATATATATATATATATATATATATTATATATATGGGAAGTACCACAGTCACAAATAAATCTCATAAAAGTAAATCTACAAACAGACAAAACTTCATATGATACGTTAAATCTATTTTACAATAAAAGTAACTTTATAATCTAATATATATATACCACAATAAATCACGTCAAGTTATAAATTTATTTTTATAAGAACTATTTGTGGCTAAAATATTTATATATACACACACAAAGGTAGGTAGGTACGTACGTATGTATATATACAAACATATATATAATTATATATCAAACTCGATATATATATATATATATATATATATATATATATATAATATTGACCGAAGAGATAGAATGGATAATGTCAATTATATATCACTGGTGAGGCAAATATGGGTGCAATGATATATCCCGATCGGATGATAAGTTTCAATTAATTCAAAGGAAAAACAACAGAAGAAAAAGAATAAAAAAAAAAACAAAAGGCAGGCATGGATAATGGCGCGCATGCAAATAATTAAGTTTTGTAGTATTATGTGTGAGATCGATCCTAGCATTGTTTGTGTGGGAGTCCGACGTAATAACCACTGAGTATGCATGTCCCACAGACCATCAAGCAATCAGCATGCATGTATACATACATTACGTCATGGCTGCTCTAATATTTGTTTTTGTAGTTTTGTTGTAAGAGGCGTGAACTACTTAGGAGGAGAAGTAGAACCGCACCAAAATACTTCCTTAATATATATATATATATATATATACACATAAATAATTTACACATACATTAAACGACAACAAAGAACACGTACTTTAGAAAGCAGCCCACGTAAATAATTTATCAAAAATGGTCTACACTCTCTTTTTTTCTTGCAAATTTATCAGAAGCTAATTTACAGCTTGAATTGTATTATAGTTACTTTATTTATTTATTTATTTTTTGTAGTGTAAAGGATGGGACTTCACATAATTATATGGTCAAATTATTTAACACTTAGTACTATAGTTTAGATTATTAAAATTGACATGTTAGATGTTTATTCTAGAAATAACTAATATATAACATACGCATTTTGTTTTAACTGTTAAGAGCAATAACAATAGTTGTGACGACAAAACTCGCAGCAATAAGTCTAAAAGTCGTTGCAAAAAATAAACAGTGAATTCTCAATCAGAATTCCTCAACTTTTCGCTAGAATTCAGTGGCGAAATAGAAAATCGCCGCAAATAGTTACTATTTGCGGCGATTTTTTTTGCGTCGATTATAAAATCGTTGAGAAAGACCTGATTTCTTGTAGTGTAAATTTTCAGAAAGAAATAAATTATAACTTGTTGATAATTTAAATATATAATATGTCATTATTAATATTTTACTTTGAGAAGTGTGAGAATGTAAAATCAATTAATGTTTTGCATTTTTAATATTTCTTATAGTGTCTTTGAAAAATGAAATAAATTAATAAAAACTTTTTTCGTTTTAACAGATATTGTCTATTTTGTTTATTCACCCTTGTCTCTTTGGGTTTATCTTTTGGTTCATCAATAAGCTAGCTAGGTAGGGTCGTGGACCACCCCCACTATATTTTTCTTCATATAATAGATTTTTTAAACCAAACTAATTAACCTCATCTAAGAACAATTATGTAAATTAAGTAGTAATATTATTCATTACCCTATTATATATTCACCATTATTATTTCTTCATGATCATGATCTAATATATATTTATCTACCATATATTTAATTTCATATAAGAAGATGATGAATAATATAGCCTATAATAATATACATAATGATATTTCATGAATTTTCAGTTAAGTTAGTCGCTAGCCAAGTTTTTAAAATTTGAAAGACGTTTTTTTTTTCTTATGAAAGAGTCGAGAATCACCTGTCTACGAGTAATCTCGTCCCAATTTTATTAATAAACCCCCACTTATGGCGGAGGAAAACCGTGGTTACAGACCAATACTTGGGGATACAATATAAAGTTCTAAAACCAGATATCAAAATAGTCTAGTTTTTGCTATCCAAAAAACAAAAAGACAGAAAAAAAAACAAGCAACAAAACCCCACCTGCAAAAAAAACGTTAGCACAACACAAATAGACAATAAAGTCTTACCAAACCAACATAACAACCAAATATCACCTGAGAGTTGACTCTAACAGCAACGCAAAGATGGTAAACCAAGTTTATCCATTCGAATTAATCCTCGAAGGATCCTAGGCAAATTCCCAATAATATTTCATTCCGTGTTAAGACTAGCCGCCTTGCTCCGTGCCAACCAGTCAGCAACTTTATTTCCTTCCCTATAAACGTGCCGAACTACGCAAATCATCGAGTCCATGAGGACAAGTATATCCTCCCAAACATCCTCCATACCATACTCCACATCTCCGCCTATTCCACCACTAGATTACCACTTGAGAATCTAATTCTATTTCTACAGAATTAATTCCTAGATTTTTACAGGCTTTAAGATCCTGCAACAGAGCTAACAACTCAGCTCTATTATTTGAACCGAAGCTAATATGAGAATTAAAAACATGAACCAAGTTTCCTTGATCATTTGAAAGACGTTGTATATCGGTTATATCAAATAAAATATGGCTGCTCATATACCTTACCGAAATGGGATGCAGGCATATTATATATAGGATAATGCTAGGAGATCGAGAATAGTGCCCCAGCATTGTACTAACGTACAAGTGTAAATACACTTTTTTTTTTTTTTTCAATAATCTTTTATACATCTTTAAAGATATTTTTAATCATTAAATAAAACTAAATTAAAAAAAAAAAAAAACAATCATTCATTTTGTCCGTTGGGATCTCGGTTCAACTAGCATTTTTTTTATTATATATATATATATATATATATATATATATATTATCATGCTAGATATGGCAACCAAAATCCTAATCAATCAACATGATTTACCTCTCATGTTTTTGTATTTGTTTTCCTATAGTAATTAAATGCTTGCCTAATTATATAATTAGTTTCGTTATCGTGTGATCATTAAATTAAGCAAGTATGTACAGAAATACTGCTTAATTTTGTCACTATTCTACTATTGTATGAGATCGCTAGCTACCGGCATCATTAATCATCACGGTTTGTATGATAGTGATACAAATGGAAAAAGTCTTAAGAGCTTGATTGCTCAACTTGAAATAACAGAAACCGACCCCTAACTACTAAAACACAACCTCTTAAAATAAAATAGGTGTTAAATAACAGGTTTTGATTGGTGTGATCGAGATGAATGAATCATTATTAACTGTAATTATCTCGATGATCAGGATGCTCATGTTTGTTTTGAGATTTGTCGTCTTGTTCATACATCGACTTATTATTGCTTCAAATATAAGTTTTTATATTTTTAACTCATTGCGTAGAGTATAACATCTACGTCACTTAATTGATAATATTTGATTTGTAAGATTTAAATTTTAAAATTTATCTTTTAAATTAAATTATGTCACGTAAGTAATTTATTAAGTGTACTCCAAATAACAACTTGAAAATAATAATTTTTTTTAAAAAACTAAAAAAAGGAGGATTGTCAATATCGTCGATACACCCAAATTTAGAGTCAACCCTACGAGCTCGACCCATTTCGATCGATCTTCTTCTCACTATTAATCAGTACGTAGTAAAATCAATAGTTACCCGAATCCAATCCCTTATCTATACCATCTCGACATGGGTCTTCCCATTTTAACTATTTTTACATGTGAAATTTATTTAGCAAGTCGATTTATGTCACATCAACTAATATAAACAATATTTTTATTTAGGTGCCGTTTGAATACATAGTGAGTTGGGATGAAAGTTAAAAGTTAAATAAAATATTATTATAATATTATTTTTTAATATTATTATTAGTTTTAGATTTAAAAAAGTTAAATTGTTGATTATATATTTATGAAAATTTGAAAAAATTGTAATGATGAGATAAGATGAGCTGAAACATTTCTTATATCCAAACCAGACTATTTTTTTTTTATTCATTAACTTATATATGGAAAATTCTCTCTTTATATTTATGTAGCATCAAAAAGTAGCCACCCCATTTTAATGGCAAGGGAATTGGCAGAGCACAAATAAGCCATATATATGGTCTTTCATCATGTGATCATTGATCCACTTGCAAAAATCTTTCCTGCACCATAGGCAATAATGATCGATGGGAAAAAAAATGTTGTGATATCTATGCTTTCTATCAAAGATTCAAAATCTTCTTCTATTTTGAAGTTTAATGCTAGTTTGGATGGTGGAGTATTACTTACTACTATTTATTATTTTATTATTACATTTTACTTACTATTTATTATTATTTATTATTATTTAATATTCTATTATTAATTTTTATTATTCTTTTATTATTATTCATAGAATATTTAAGATGGCCTCATTATCCAAACGATAGCTTGATCATTGACACTTTTTCTCCTTGCTTTTAAATCGAAAACACTTTAGTGGAAGGTCAATTTTTTGGGTGTGATCGTTAGCGGAGATTCCATTCTTCATCCCCCGACCCACAAGTAAGATAATCCTCTGTTAAATGAAAGCAATTTTCTTGGAATATGTGAAAAAATAGGAAAATGAGTATCATTCCATCCAAGCTCCCCCCTAACGAAAAGATATTTTTCATTGACGATATCACATTAAAATACAGTAGTTTATAAAATTATTTTTATAAAATCTCTACTAAAATATCTATCTTTGACTAAAACTAGAGGCTTGATGGAATATATGATCAAAAGCCACGTATGCATGTTTCAATTCCTTTATTTTTAAGCTAATTAAAGGAATCGTTATTCCATTGTTATAAGAGTAATGTTATATGTGATCATGCAATATGCAAGTATCGTACAGTCACTTAAAAAAGAGTAGAGTATATTATTAATATTTTTTTTCATGTGAATTTCATATTTATTTATTTTTCTTAAAGTGATTGTACGGTACTTGCAAACTCAAGACTGTAATTATCATTTCTCTTGTTATAAATACCAATAACATTCAACTACAAGACAGCCAAGTTAATACCGAATTGAGTTAGGTTTGAGGATTAATTTGCCTCTTTTGCTTCCTTTCATTTAAAGTCCATGAAATTGTCGGTTGAAAATATAGGATCATTTATTCACAATTCTCTCTAGTAGAAATAAGAAAGAAAATTGGAAGGTGTCGATGAATGCAAAGCTGGATTAATGGAGCTAACATGTAGAGACAGACAAAGCAAGCTCCCTAGGAGGTGCTGAGATTTTGGGAAAGCATTATATTTATATGATATGAGATAAACATATAATTAGAGCTAAAAAAAAAAAATAGTGATTTAACAATTGGGACAGGTTTGGACTTTGGGTTAGAGCAAGGGACACTACACCTTAAAGTATTGCAAGATAGTAATAATTTAAAAGAAAAAATAAATAATGGAAATGGTGTGCGCCCAAATCACAAATGAAATCAATTATTAGTGTAAAAAATTGTGTTAATCACTTAGGATGAGTGGCCATAAAAGCATTTCAATTATTTAATTAGCATAAAAAGAGAGAGAGAGAGAGATAGTAAGACCAAAGAGAGAATGAAAATGAAAGGAAATAAAAAGGAAAGAAGGAGGTGGGTTCCTTGCACCCAACGGATCTCTTTGTTTTGTGGTTTGGGTTCGGATCTAGCTTTGGGTTCGGAGTTCGGAACTTGCTTTGTATGTGGACTTCGCGAGGATAAGAACGCCCTCCCTCCCTCCCTGTTTATCCCTTCTCACTTTGTAAACTCCATCTCTGTCTCTAGACTCTCTCAAGAAACTCATTCTCTCCCTCCCTCCCTTTCTCTCTCTCTCTCTACACAGATAGGAGGCTCTCTGCTCCGTTTCTCTCTGTTTCTACACACATTTTGCTAGAAAAGTTGTAAGATGGCGATCGAAAACCAAGAAACTACTGTCCGGGAAATCAAGACCAAGAATAGGAGAATCATGGTACAAGCCACTATCTTCTTTCTTTATTAAACTTTGAATTGGAGTTTCTTTTTTTCTTTTAGTGTTTTTCATCTGGGTCTGGTCAATGTGCTCTGTTTTTCTGGAGTTGGTTACCTATGCGTTCTAGCTTACGTTCAAGATTCTACTATGATCTTAGCTTCCTGGCTCTGGTTTTAATGCTGGGTTTGTTGATTGAATAGGGTGCTGGAGGTCCCGAGGACGACGACAATAGGTGGCCGCCATGGCTGAAGCCTCTGCTCAGGGAGAACTTCTTTGTTCATTGCAAGTTACACGCGGACTCCCACAAGAGTGAATGCAATATGTACTGTTTGGATTGTATGAATGGCGCTCTCTGCTCTCTCTGTCTCGTCCACCACAAGGACCACCGTGCCATTCAGGTGCGATTTGTTGTCTCTGAGTTCGTATGTTTCCTCGGGTTTCATCCTATTTTTGCATCAATGTTTCATTCATTGTTGTCAAATTTACTGATTTTCTATTTGGAGTCTGTTCTTTCAGTGATTCTTTTTCGAACTTCTATCTTTTCCGTTTAGGGAATCGCAGGATTCCCCCGTGTCAATTTTTTTTTCGGGAATTTAGCTTTCCAATTACTTGGCCCTTTTCCTTTCTTGAATAGGTTTGTTTTTATTCTTTTTCCTTTCTTTGAAACTACGATGCGAGATTTGCCCTTTCTGAGAAAAAATGGGGGTCAAATAAAAAAAATGGTTTTTTTACTCAGGTGCCTGATTGATGCGAGGCTCAATTGAACGGAGTCTCTACTTTCCGGTGGTGGCTGAGTTTATTTTCTTGCATTTTCTCATTATGGAAACTGATAAAATTACTTACACAAAACTCAAAAGGTCTCGTTTTTCATTCTCATGGGTCACAAACTTGACATGGGATTTCTTTGTTTTACATTTTAAAAGCCAACAATCATAAATTTCTGATGGATTTCGTCTTTTTGGTGGCAGATAAGGAGGTCCTCGTACCATGATGTGATAAGGGTCTCTGAGATTCAGAAAGTTCTGGACATTACCGGAGTCCAGACCTACATTATTAACAGCGCCAGGGTCGTCTTCTTGAACCAGCGCCCTCAGCCTAGGCCTGGTAAAGGCGTCACCAACACCTGCGAGGTTTGCTTGCGCAGCCTCCTTGACTCCTTCCGCTTCTGCTCTCTCGGTTGCAAGGTACTTTTATTGCCACAATGGCTCCCCATTCTTCAAACTCGCTCCTTTTTTTCGCACAATGTTAGGCCTCTAAGAAACCGATGGAAAACTTGGCCTGAGTCGTGTTTTCATGGTTCCCTTCCATTATTCTTTCTTTTGTCACTCCCATGCTTGGTTCCAATGGGTTGACTTTTTGACTTCCATTGGCTTAGGGGTTAAGCTAATGGGTGAAAGAGTTTTTTCCAACCAAACAAACAGTGCACATGTGCGAAAAATTCAACCGGGTTTTCAGGGTTAGTTGTGATCCGATACAATTAACCCTGGTGGCTGGTGAACAAGTCTAGGTGGATGTGTTTCACATTTCAATTACTTGTGCAAATTGCAATGTCTCGGTGGTTAACTTTTGTGATTTCCTGATTACAGATTGAGGGGACGTCCGGGAATTTCTCAAAGAAGAAGAGGCAATCGGCGGCGATGGCTTCAGACTCGGAGGAGTCGTACAGTAGCAGTAGCCATAGCAGGGAGAAGAGCAAGGTTCAGAGCTTCACTCCCTCCACGCCGCCCCCAACTTCTGTTAATTATAGAACGGCCAAGAGAAGAAAGGGAATTCCACACCGTTCCCCGATGGGAGGAGTACTCATTGGGTACTAGTCCCTACACTTTGGTGAAATTAATCTAGTGCCCCCCACATATATACAAGGTAGCTGTCAAGCGTCCAAAGCTCGGAGCTTTTCATTTAGCCCCCCATGAAAGGCCGGTCTTGGATTTCTCTGTGTACATAGATGCAATAGGAGCGACGAAGTTGGGAAATGTGGAAAAATAAGACAAATGCCAAGGGTTGGATGGTGAAGGAAAAAAAACGTTAAGAAGAATACTCTATATATATATATAATATAAATAGGTGCTTCTTAGAGTGATTATACATAAGTTTCGGGGTTTCGTTGAAAAAGGTTGTAAATTGCTCTTGGGTTTTGTTGGTATTTAGAAAAGGAGGTAGGGGAGGTGAAAAGACAATGTAAGTCCTTGGGAGGGACATAAGGGAATGTCTTTAAATGGAAGATGAAATAATAGAACTTGTGGTTCTTGTATGTGTATAAATGTACGTATTGTGCAATGTACTTTCCATATTTAGAAAGTTCTCGACTGGTTGGCGGTGGTGGGGAGAGCTTCCCAAGTTGGTGGGTCCATGGCGGCCGGCCTGCTCGTGTGTACGGGGTCAAAAGTTTGGTGTCGTTTGCACACGTGTGCGACTCCCGTTCGTTGGGGGTGGGACACCCAAGCGTATTGGTTCTCGAAATCATAAAGTAGGTCAGCCAGGCAGCCGCCCGCCCGCCCGCCCTCCCTCCCTCACGTAAATGAAATTATTTTGCATTATTTAATGAAGTCCAGAAAGACGGTTCCTTAGCGAATGGGTTTTCGTGTGTGTAGGACCACGCCCGTGGTTTAGTCATGGCCGTGCGATGATGACGCTTGATCTTTCTCATTCGCATTGTTAGTTTCTTTATATTTTAGAGCATTGCTATTCATAAGTCCATACATTAAATTTTTTTAAAATTTTTTTAAAGTTTTTTTTGATTTTATTATTCTTAAAATAATTGAATTATTCTATTCATAATCCATATACTACACATTTGATAAGACAATAAAATTAAAAAAATCATAAAAATGATGTTGTATAGTGTATGAGACTTAGGAATAGAATTTTTCTGTATTTTATTTTCATTTATTCGTTCATAAAAAAGTTTGCATGAAAGTGCGTATATTTTTCTTGACAAACAAGATTGCTTTAAGGGGTTTGGGATGTGTGCAAAATGACTTAAAAGTTAGTTTTAATATTGTGCTCTGGGGAAAAAAAAAATAATTATTATTCTGTGACGTATTAACGTGAATCCAACGTTTTCCACAATATAGGGTCAATTTGATGTGATTGCGTCAATTTTTTTTTTTTAAATAATTAATCACTTCAGTAGAATGTAAAATTAAATTCACATAAATTTTTGTTTGATTAGTAATATCTATCTTGTTCATGTGAGGCTGTTCATGTGGGGCTTCATGGTGCCCATTACCATTCCATGCCAAAAACGTGTGTCCAAAAAGCTTGATCCGAGGCTACATTTTTTTTATTGGTTCGGAGCATTGGAAAAGTTGCCGTGCCATTTTGAACTTTGAACTTGGATTTAATTCTGTTTTCTGCGAATATTGTTTGATCTTAGTCTACCTAATTAAAATCTTCTACCAAACAAAATGAAATTCGTATTTTCATGATAGACGCAGGAAAGGAACAAAAAAAAAAAAAAAAAACAAGCAATAGGACGATATCTATGCTGAGAAAGAAAAACAAAAGTAATAAACAGTAAAGAAGAAAATACTACAAATAGTGTGTTGGTTGGAATAATGAATATTTATATTCAAAACCTGATCTTTATCATTGAATATCTAGGTGGATGTGTTTCACATTTCAAT
Organism: Juglans mandshurica; assembly: GCA_022457165.1. Lineage (NCBI taxonomy): Eukaryota > Viridiplantae > Streptophyta > Magnoliopsida > Fagales > Juglandaceae > Juglans > Juglans mandshurica. The sequence continues at coordinate 25,558,221 of CM039622.1, forward strand.
TACTTTGAAAAAAAAAAAAACAAGGGCTAAGGGTTAGTTTCCATTCAGAAATGAGAAGAGATGATTTTAGATAAAAATTAAAAGTTAAATAAAATATTGTTAGAATATTATTTTTTAATATTATTATTGTTTTAATATTTAAAAAAAAAATTGAATTGTTTGTAATATTTTATATAAAAATTTGATAAAATTATAATAATGAGATAATATTAGATGAGATGAAATATTCTTTAAATCCAAACGATGTCTAAATTAAGTTTGAAAGTGGTGTGCTGTGAAAGTTGTGAAGAATTTACAAGTGCGGGGCAATTCCGGAGTTTTGAACAACTTTTGGGCAATGTGAGTAGCACACACGTGAAGTAGAACAGTTCGCCGTGGCTTGTGGGTGCATTGTGCATGTGGGCCAAGCAGCCCGTGTCCCCCGCCGTGTACGCTGTTTTTGTTTTCTTTTTTAAAATATCAAACTCTGAAATAATGCAGTCAATAATTCGTCACTGCTTTTCTCCTCGTCCGTTCACCGTCCATCTCTGAAACTTAACCTTAGACTCGTTTTTTGTTTTCCCATGTGAATTCGACTCACTTATGTTTGAACACTTTGGATTCTCTCCGAAATTTCTTAAAAGAAAAAAAATATATATTTATTATCTATTTTTCTTTTATTATTAACTCGTCATCTCAATATGACATTAGATGTTAATTTCTTAAATGAAATATAATAAATAATTTTCAATTATCTAATAATCTCTATGATAAGAAGATGATGAGAATTGTAATAATAAGTAGCATTCATCTTTCATAAATAAGTATCAAAATAACTTGAGTGAAAATATTTTTTTGAGTTTTAAAAAATGAGAAAAAAATTTTAAAATATATTATACAATTTTAAAATTGTTTGAATATAATTTTTTTTTTCTAAAGTTTGAATAATGATCAAGTAATTATTAGATAAAAAAAATTGAAATTAAAAAATATTTTGTATTTGAATGATATTGTTTTGAGAATGAATCATGAGAAGTTTTATTGTTTTGAGAATTTTTATAGTCTCTAAACATGCCCTTATATTAAAAAAAAAAAATTAAAAAGGGGATTAACTTCATCCCAAGTTTAATTATGTTACATGCATGTTATGCTAATGTTCTATGTTACAAAAAAAACAATTGTCTTATTTTAGTTATCATTTAATTATCAAAGGCTTCCATCCCAAAAATTAATCTTCTTCAATGTTAATATAATGTTCTTTGGAAGGCCTGACAATCATGATTTCATTAATGTATTGAAGTCTTACGACAATTTTGGTTTGGAGAAAGGGTATTCTCATTTCTTACACTCTTATGTTTTGTCACCAAATACAAGAATATGAACCTACGAGAATGGCTTGATGTGAAACGTAGATTATATTATAAATTTATTTTTATTAAAAAATAAATAAAAAAAATATTAATTTATAAATTTAATTTTGTATAATTTTTATATAATATTTTTAGTAATAATACAACGTGTTTGGAAAGTTGGAGTTATTCACTGAGAACCGTCCAACGCGATCCACGTATTTAGATTCTTACATGATGGGGAAACATTCTTGTCAAGGAGGCCAATTTGAAAGGATAGGATGCTCCTAGTTGTGGGCCAGTGATCAGGGAAACATGAGGTCCTCATATTTTCGTTGGACACCTTAAAAATATTAATATATAATAAAATGAAATTATCAGCCTCAGATTTATAAAATCAATTATTATATAAAATTAGAAAAATAATTTATATAGTCATGGTAATTTCTTTTACATAATTTACTTTCTTTTGCATGTTCTCCGTTTTAAAAGTGAGCTATCGCAAACCTAATGTCTCATTTGTTTTTAGTTTTTACACATGCGATAAGATAAGATGAGATGAATTAAGATAAAAATTGAAAGTTGAATAAAATATCGTTAGAATAGTACGCACTAATCTAAATTATCAAAAGTGGTAATTGACATTCTGAATTATTACTATTTTGAGAATATACATTCAATAATAAGCATAAAGGCTATGTCACATGTCTTTTTTGTTTGACATTAATGTTCAAGTTTTAAATGGGTGTATAAATTAATTATCAAAATTCCGTAATTTTAGTATGCTATAAAGATAACAAAAAGATCATCTGTCTACAAGGATTAATCTTCAATGATAATCTCACGTGCACACACACATACACATATATATATGTATACGATAGTCTAAAACTCTTGACTATGAATAAATTGATATTTTAATTTTGTAATAACATCTCATAAAATCTTTATGTGAAATTCTTCATGGTTCGGATTGTTGACGCCCAAACCTATTACACAAAGTAACAAATTAATTGATGACCGTACGTGGTTACTAGTATAAGCATGCATGTACTTGCATTCAACAGACCAAAATTAGAATAATAGAGTAATAATGTTAATTACAAGTTAGATATGTTAATTAAATCACTCTGTTGTGGGATATATGTTTAGTGCATGGCTTAGATCTTATATATATATATATATATATATATCACTGTAAAAAAAATGAATTTTTATGATTAATTTATTGTAACAAAAAAATTATTCGTAATTAATTTTAATTATAAATAATTATTTGACTAAAATTAATTGATTTAATTTTTTTATATTCTTTTCCCATATGAGTAAGAAATTTTCTTTGAACGCAATAAAGGAATATCTTGGCTTCCAACCAAAGAGGTCAGAAAATCTTCTAGGTGTGTGAAATTTATGTTGTCTAGGCAATTAATGCCTCCCTCAGTACTTTGTCTCCCATGCATGCATCTCAAGGTTGGGGGAGTAGTACTAGGTCAAGTGGAGATCAGAAAATAAGACGCTATAAACGTAAATAGTGATGAACAGTTATATGAATAGTAATAAACAGTAATACGTGTTTTACGCTTTTCTTCCTCCACCTTACGTCTCTCTCTATATCTGCATCTCTCTCTACATCCTCACAGTAAAATAATCACATAATCACCACAAAATATCACAAAATTACCATAAAAATATCATAAAATCAAAAAATTACTACACAAATCACCACAAAAATCACTAAATCAAAACATAAGTTTCCACACAAATCATAAATCAGGGTCGTCGGCTAGAGGAAAGGAGGAAGTGGAGGGGTCGTCGGCGAAGGACAACCCTTAGTGGTGGTGGTGCGGTGCTATAGGGGTGGCTAACGACGGCGCTACAGGAAAAAACCTGTACGTGTAGAGGAAGAGAGAGGGCTACGAGCTTCGACCTGTTGCGGCAGGAGAGAGAGAGGTATGTGGGGATGAGCTCGGTGGGTTGGTGGTGGTGGTGAGGTGCTGTAGGGGTGGCTAACGGCGGCGCTACGGGGAGAAACCCATGTGTATAGAGGAAGAGAGAGGGCTACGAGCTTCGGCCTGTTGCAGCGGAAGAGAGAGAGAGAGGTATGTGGGGACGAGCTCGGTGGGCTGGTGGTGGTGGTGCGGTGCCGTAGGGGTGGCTAACGGCGGAATTACGGGAAGAAACCCGTGCGTGTAGAGGAAGAGAGAGGGCTACGGGCTTCAGCCTGTTGCGGGGGAGAGAGACCTGGTGGGGAAGGTCGCCGGTGACGAGACCTGGTGGTGGCGCAGTAGCGGCGGCCGGTTGCGCTGGGTAGAGCCGAGGAGAAGAGATGGAGAGGGAGAGGGGCGTGCGGCTGGAGGGAGGGAGGAGAAGGAGGGAGGAGAGAGAGGGAAGAGGGAAAAATGAAAGAAAAAGTTAGGGTTTGAGATTTTAAATCTCAACCCTTAATCTTGAATCTCCAGAATTGATCCAACGGTAGAGGTTAAAATATTAAAAATAAACTAACTTAAAATAGATAATTAAAATATAAATTCAACTTTAAGTTATAAAATACTAATATTTCATCATTAAATAAATGATAGAGATTTATTAAATATTTTTAAAAGAGTAAAATCATATAAATAATTAGAATTTTTAATATAATTTAAATCTCATAATATTCTTAATTAACTAAAATCATTTTATTTAAATGATTTTCTACCATTATAATATTTTTGAAGTTTCCAAAATAGAAGAGATTTACTTTAATTATGAAAAAATGTGAGAACAATATAGAAATAAAATACTCTGTATTTTTTTAGTGCTCCCTGGGTCATTGAGTAATATGGTTGAATTCTACAATTCATATATTTTGCTAAGAAAACTATTATTAGAATATCTAAAATCTTTTAATTTTCATATTACTCATATTACTGTAACATTTTGTTATCATCATGATGCTTGTTAAAATTTATTTTTCTGTTCCTGTGCATTAAATTATTGGCTAATTAATTTTATTTAAAAAAACATATTATTTTTACATTTTGTGGATATTAATCACTAGAAAAACGTGCATTGCACGTCACTCCACAATTATATATATATGTACATGTATATCATGTATATGTATGTACACGAGAGCGTATGAGATTTGAGATCAGCAGTACTACTGGAGCTTTTAATTGCATGGGTTTAAGTGGTTTGTTAACTCTTTTGTATTATATATAATCTCGCATGATTCATGAAGCTTACATTTATCTTTTCTACTTTTATCTCATCATTCTAAAATCGCTCATGTTCACAACATATAATGCATTATAATTATAAAGTAAAATTCAAAAACTATATTATAACTATATATATATATATATATATATATATATATATCATTAATTGGATACGATATGAACAGAAATCATACGCGTTCTTATCCTGTCCACGTAGGAGACTCTGACCTAATGGTGCAAGTTGAGTTTGTGGTGTGTGATGGCCATGTAGGATCCCACAAGGCCGACTTAAAAAAGCAAGTGGGTTCTATTATTCTATGTGGATCTCACTCGACAATGCATCTACTTTCCCACTCGATCTTTTGATCAGCTCCTTTTCTCTTGGTGCACTGCTCATGCATCAATCATCAAGGCCCTCTCCGTAATTTGGCCAAACCAAACTAATCTCCCTTCAGATCTTCTCTCGCTAAATTTGGTATTGCATGTGTTTTTTGGTAATTAGTTCAAATATCTTAAGTGGGAGAAAGGTCGATATATAAAATAGATTGTATAATATTTATTATTGCCTATATGATATATGTATATATTGACATGTCCAACCATTAAGCCATTATGTAATTAAATTACCAACGCTTACAATATATAATATATATATATATATATTATGATGATCATAAGAAAAGCAAAGAGACCCCTAGCATGGATGGTGTGCCTGTAGCATGCCTGCCCATACCATGCATGCTGTTCACCATCCTAATGCTGGCCCTAAGTTTGTCCTTCAGCTGGCGATCGACCCAATGCTTTGTTAATTTGTTCATTGGTTAATCATGCGACAAATTTCCACAAAAATGACCTAATTTGCTATATATATATATAATGCTGCAACATCAATTTTCTCAAGTCCTCAAAAAAAAAAAAAAAAAAAAATTTAGAAATCCTTGTTTAATGGGTACTGCTAGCGTACCGCTGCGTGCACTACAACAGAAAGGGTCTTTTGGGACAAAAATTTTCGTCCCAAAAGACCCCAATTTCGTCCCAAAAAAAGTTTTGGGACGAAAAAAATTCGTCCCAAAGTCGTTCCAATATCACTGTGCCAAAAGGTATTTTGGGACGAAAATTACCAATTCGTCCCAAAAAATTTCTTTTGGGACGAAATTGAAGGAAACCGTTCGAACACGTTCGAACGAAATTTTTTTTTGTCACGGTTTAAATTCGTCCCAGAAAATAGTTCGAACGGAAAAAATTTTAAGTTCGAACAGTAGTGACATGTTTGAACGATTTCGAAATATGTTCGAACACACATGAATTCGTTCGAACGTTATGAATTGTCTTTGTGTTCGAACGTTAAATGGTCAGGTCGAACGGTATATGGGTTCGAACGGTATAGGCTATTTTCGAACAAGACTGAAATTAGTTACGTTCGAACGTTGTGTGATCGTTCGAACTCTACGAACATAAATTTCGTTCGAACAATACGTTTACGTTCGAACGCTATTGTCGTTACATAGAGTTCGAACGTTTTACGTTCGTTCAAACGATATCTCTTTAGTTTAAATCAATAATAGAAAACCAAATAGACATTCATACTATTTGAAAAAATACATTAGAAACTATTTAACACTCACAAAAGTGTTAAAATAAGCGCAAACTAAATAAATAACAGAACGAGACGAGTATTGTTCGTACATAAATAGATAATCTCAAAATCCATCAGTTGCTTGGAGGCCCGTACTGTTGCATAAGCTGCTGCATTTGGAGTTGCATCTGTCTTCTGAACTCTTCTTGTTGTTCTTCATGTTGTTTGAGGCGCATCTCCATATCTGCTTGTTTTGCCAATTGAGCCTCTAACTCATGCTGTCTTGCAGTCAATTCTTCGATTCTGGAATTCGCATTCTCTAGCGCTATAGAAGTCATAGATGCATTCCCAGAAGAAGAGGAAGAGGGACCAGGCTTTACACAACGACCCAAACCCCTCAAATATCCTGAACGTTGACCCAGGACTTGTGTAAAAATGTCCTTATCACTTGTTGAGGAATTTTGATCTGACGCAGATTCAGCACGTAGGGCAACCATTTTATCCTAGCCATATATAAGATAAAGAATTAATATCGTCATAAATATTCTAATATATTTATTTAAAACAGGTTATAAAACTTACATAATTTTCACGAGCATCAGGATGAGTCCACTCTCCATTACGATCAGTGTGCGATGCAGCATATAATTTTGTCAAATCATAATTAGTATCTGAATCTTGCTACAATAAATGTGTTAAGATATAAAGTCATTATGATTCATCCAAATAATTAACTATATCCAATAAAAAAAATAGCAATACCAATTTCTTAGAAAGGCGATGGAAAGATCTTGAGCCTGCATGATGATTAATCTTCAATTTTGATCTATTTGTTTTGTTTATATAACTTCGCTCCAGCAAAAAAATTGAAAATATTATGAAGCGAAATGATAGATAGGACAAGTAAAATAATTAAATTTCATTATACCTGATATGATGGTTCGTCAAACATGTCACAAAGTTTTTCCCACTCAGAAGGTCGGATATCCTGGAAAGGATGTTGGCGTGCATCTTCCTTCTTCTCAAACTTATTATAATGCTCATGACACCTCGCCTTATATTTGCGAAATGCATTACCCATAAGCTCTTCCACAGTCTTACGCTCCTCTCTCCGACCAAAATTTAATTCGAAATCATCCTTAAAAAAATAGTCACAAACACATTATCATTTATAATTTTCTAAATTTAAGTAAAATATAGAAATTTATTATACTAAATCAATGTTTTAAACATTACCAAACAACGCTTCTTGATAAGCTCTTTAACATCTTGGGGGACTTTCTTCCATGAAGTCGTTGCCAAAGGTGCGTAAGTTCGTGTAAGAGCACCCACATGTGATGCAAGCCAAGCTGCTGGTTGTCCTTCGCCCCCAGTATGTTCGTCAGGAATGTTAACCTTGATCTTACCCACCTTCCGATATTTTTCCAACGTCACCCCTCTAGTGGTGCCTCGACCTTGACGAGATTGTACTGTAGATTCTATAAAATATAACATTGTAATCATTTTCATTTATATCTCCATTATAGGACCTTAATTAATAACTTTTATGAGTATTAGATTTTTACCTTGTTCTGTAGAATCAATCTCTAATGGTGAGTCTGAAGGAGAGCTTGGAACAGGTGGAGATGGGTTGCGAACTTCCTTCCTCTTTGGCGGCATAATTTCAAACTACTGATACATTCAATAAGTAAAATATTTGTCATCAAGTGTAATGTTAACACATAATTGGTCAATCAGAATCTGTATCAGTTTCATTTGACAATTCGCTCTCATCATCTGTAGATACTTCAGATGATTCAACATTTTCCTCAACTGTCGCATCAACAATTTCAGCCTCAATATCTTCTCTATTTAATGGAATCATCTCGTACTGGCTCAAATCCACAAACAAATTTAAGGCGGGTTGACTCTCTTGGTATGCTTCTTGAGTAGAAGAGTCATCTTCTTCTTTATCTTGTCCTTCCGCCTGAGGGATAACATCATATATATTTCTTGGAGAATATTTTTGAACTACTCGCCATTGATTTCCTAACTTCGGGTCATCTAAGTAGAATACTTTAGATGCTTGAGAAGCCAAAATAAAAGGATCATCTTCATACCATTTTTTTGATGTATTAACACTCAAAAAATATTCATCATCACGGACTCCAGTACGAGGATTGCTTAAATCCCACCAATCACACTTAAACAGATACACCGCAAGCTCTCCCAAATATTTCAATTCAATTATATCGACAATAACTCCATAGAAATCAATATTTTCTCCATCATGACTTCCTTCGACTAGGACACCACTATTTTGGGTTTTCCTATAACAATCTCGATCCAGTGTGTGATACCTACTTCCCCGAGAAATACATGCAGAATATCGAGCAGCGCGTCTCGATGGGCCACGCGCCAATGCATACAGTTCATCAGATATATCATTTGGATTATTCGCATGCAATTGTACAACCTACATATTAAGTAAAGCATATACTATATCAAAGTTGAAATTAATATTTTTTAATTTGTTATTGAGTAACGCATATGTAATTTCATTACCCGTTCTTCAAACCATCTCGGGAACTCCTCTTCATGTTTCTGGTTTATATCATTTACTCCTAGTTCCTTGAGCACGTTAATATGATCACTGAAATTGATGATTACCACAAATATTTTATATTTTGTATTTTTTTAAAAGTAATAAGGCAATTTTAATTAAGAAAAAGTTATAACTTACTTCAAGTAGTTCTCTATCTCAGGGCAATTGTTCAGCACGTACCACTGAGCTTTCTCGAACTCTCTTCCACACAAGTCATAACCACGCACTGCACCAATTGAACGAACTTGTTGGGAAAACACAGAAAATATATTCCGTTGTTTTGCTCGGTCAACGTCAAAGTTTCTTTCTGGCCGATCAAACCGAGTGTCAACTCCGTGGAAATATTTGGAACAGAAGGTATGCCACTCATCGTCAATATATGCTTCTGCAATTGATCCTTCTGGACGGGCCTTGTTACCCACTGTACGTTTCAACTTTCCAAGAAATCGTTCAATGGGATACATCCATCTATATTGAACTGGTCCTGCAAGTCGAGCCTCACGTGGCAAATGAACGGCTAGGTGAACCATGACATCGAAGAATGACGGTGGATAAATACTTTCTAGCTTACACAATATTATGACAATTTCTCGTTCCATTCGATCCAAAGCTTCTACATTCAACGTCCTAGCACATAAGTCTTTAAAAAATGCACCCAACTCAGTCAAAGCCACGCGCACATCTCTGGTCAAGTACCCACGGATACCAATAGGCAAGATACGCTGTAAGAAAACATGACAATCATGACTTTTTAATCCAGTTATTTTCCAATCATTTGTTCTCACACACCTTGTTAGATTCGAGGCATAACTGTCCGGTAATTTGATCTTCATTAGCCACTCACAAAATGTAACCCTTTCATTCCTTGACAATGTATACCACCCAATCGGCATGTAGACAGACGAACCATTTTCTTGCAACTGCATTTCCCGTCTTATTCCCAACCGCTTCAAATCCTTCCTTGAGTTTATTGTATCCTTTGTTTTTCCTTCAATTGACATCAATGTTCCCAGTATGGATTCGCAAATATTTTTTTCAATATGCATGACATCAAGGCTATGTCGTAATTTTAACTTCGACCAGTACGGGAGTTCGAAAAATATACTCTTCTTTGTCCAATTCAACTCATTCGTAGCTCGTTTTCTCTTTCGTTGTTTTTTACCAAATTCATTACAACCAACATCTATAAATTGTGCAAGTACATCTTCGCCAGACAAATATGGTGGAGGTTGGCCCCATTCAACAGTTCCATCAAACATTCTAGAATTTCCACGCCATCTATGGTCACCAGGTAAAAATCGACGATGACCCATAAAACATAATTTCCTCCCGTACGTAAGCCATTCAGATTTTGTATATTTGTTACAAGTTGGACATGCCATTTTCCCCTTAGTACTCCAACCTGACAAATTCCCATAAGCTGGAAAATCATTTATTGTCCACAACACCGCAGCATGCATCTTGAACGACTTGCCTGTTGACGAATCAAATGTGACAACCCCATTCTCCCACAAATCTTTCAATTCTGCAATCAATGGCTGTAAGTGTATGTCTATATCATTTCCCGGTGACCTCGGACCTGGGATGAGCAAACTCATCATGAAATATAGATCTTTCATACACTTCCACGGTGGTAAATTATATGGCATAAGTACAACTGGCCAAGTACTATGACTAGTACTCATGTTCCCAAAAGGATTAAATCCATCTGTTGCCAACCCAAGTCTTACATTACGCGGTTCTTCAGCAAACCATGGGTGTTCCTGATCAAATTCCTTCCACACCTGGGAGTCAGCAGGATGTGACAAAATATTATCGTTCCTTACTCTATCTGATGAGTGCCATGTCATATCTACAGCCGTTGCGCGTGACATAAATAATCGTTGTAATCTAGGTATCAATGGAAAGTGGCGTACGACCTTTTGCGGAACATTTGCCTTGTCCGATGTCCATCTTGACTCGTGGCATATAGGACACTCGTTCAACTGCTCATTCTCTCGCCAAAATAATATGCAGTCATTCTTACATGCATGTATTACGTTGTAATCAAATCCGAGTCCTCGTTTCAACTTTTTTGCTTCATAGAAGTTACGAGGTAAAGTATTGTCTGTCGGCAGTGCCTCTTTAAACAGCTCAAGTAACATATTGACTGCCTTAATAGATAATCGACATATTGATTTTATGTGAAGCAATCTTACGGTAAACGACAACTTACTATGTCTTCTGCATCCTGGATATAGCTCACGCTGTGAATCATTCCACAAGTGTGCAAAAGTGTTATGGCTCCCATCACTTGAGCTTGATGTGTCCGTGTCACCTTGATCCATAAACATTCCCGCACCGATGTCACCTAACATTTCCTCCATATCCTCATCGTAATCATCTCCAACAATCTCTGGTTGTACATCTTCATCGATCTCTTCTTCTTCATGTGGAGCCTCAAATGAAGTTGGATATGATTCACCGTGTAAGACCCAATCAGTATAACCCTTATCAATACCTTTGACAAACAGATGCTCTCTCACCAAGTCTATCTTATGAGAACGCAAATTCCTGCATTCTCTGCATGGGCATCTGATACGCCCATCACTATCACATGTACCCAATGCAAACTCTAAGAATTTCTTAACACCTTCAGCATATACATTGTAATTCTGACCCAATCGATCGCTAACTCTCATCCAACTCTTATCCATGCCGACTATATTCATTACAAACAATATTGTAATGCATTAGCAAACAACCATGTATCATGTACCAATTAATGAGTATGCCACCTTTCACCGGGTAGTTGGTCCTATCCCGTTCGGGATTGTAAGATCATAGTCGCCAACCTATGAGCAAATATCTGTTACGTCCAACAAAATTTCGGCAGCATCTCCCCATAGTTCTCCAAATATGCTCGTCTGGTTGTGTGCACTGACGATTAACACGTCGTTGCACCATCACCGAAACTGCATATCCAGAGAACAATGGATGAATCTACCAAAATCATAATGTTGGACGACAACAGATATAGTTCTATAGTTTGCGAGAATGATCTTACAATCCCAAACTGTCCACTCTGGACAATTCAAGAGTTATCAATCAAGCATTCATCCGGATTGATAACTCTCGAACGGGTCTAAGGTTTATTTTGATGAATAAACAATACAAAATATGCTTGAATATGTGAAACAATAACAACATATTATTTATACAACAATACAACAAAAAAATAATTAGTAGGTATTATTTCAAGATTTATTCCAGAATTTAATTTAAATATTAGTTTTACCTGTTTATAATTAAGTATTTTAATTTAAAGATTTAGTAGTATTTTAATTTGAATATTAATTTTATTAATTTATAATTAAGTATTTAAGTATTATTAAATCTTAACTATTTATATTTTAATTTACAGATTTAGTAGTATTTTAATTTGAATATTAATTTTATTAATTTATAATTAAGTATTTAAGTATTATTAAATCTTAACTATTTATATTTTAATTTAAAGATTTAGTAGTATTTTAATTTGAATATTAATTTTATTAATTTATAATTAAGTATTTAAGTATTATTAAATCTTAACTATTTATATTTTAATTTAAAGATTTAGTAATATTTTAATTTGAAAATTAATTTTATTAATTTATAATTAACAATATTAAATGGTAATTGGTCCTAATTATTTGTGATTTAGTAGTACATATAATTTATATATATTCCAAACTATTTGTATTTTGTATACGGTATTGATGTAATGTCATTACCCGTTCGAACGATAAGAACCTATGTTCGAACAAAATGAATACATTCGAACGGTAATCCTAACCCGTTCGAACGTATTCATTCCAGATTCCAGTCGTCTTCAACAACGCCGAAAATTCCATTAATTACAAACTCTAACAAACACAAACAACAATCTCAAAGCATACAACTTTCTAACATTGCAAAATATTAAGTTCAAACCATACATTTCTATTTTAAAATAAATACCTGAATTTTTGAAGATGAAAATGAAATAATCCGAGAATAATCCAAGAATAATCCGAAAATAATCACAAACTATCCTAAAAGTATTAATCCGAGAATAATGGAGTGAGATGAACAATTTTTTTGAGCTTAAAGACTAGTTTGAGAAAAAATACCTCTGATATGCGAAGGGTAATCTTCGGGCGACCACAGCGCAGGAGGAGAGAAACAGAATTGTGAGGTTCTGTCGTGTTTTTGAAGAACAATCATGTTCGAACGGTTATTTACTAACCGTTCGAACGTGAAAATATTAAGCGGGAGATAATTCCCTCCTAATTTTCACGTTCGAACGTATAAAAAGTATGTTCGAACGTTATTGATTTATTTCCGCTCAAAAATTAAACGTTCGAACTTTTATTTCTAACTGTTCAAACGGTATTGTAAATGTTTATTTATAATTTTTTTAATTATAAATAGTTTAATTGGCGGGATATTTTCCAACCACTACAATAATCCGTTCGAACTATAACTAATTACATTCGAACGGTAATCCAGCTGTCTTTAATTGGCGGGATGTTTTCCCGCCATTTGCCTTTTCCGTTCGAATGTTTTTTTACGTTCAAATGTTAACATATGTGTTCGAACGGTGTACGAGTACCGTTCGAACACATATCCTTTATGTTTAAATATAACTTTTTTCATCATTAAATGAAAAGTACTATAACATCATATGTATTAGTTATATATACTATCATATATAATGTAATATATACTAAATATATAGTATATATAGTAATATATATTATCATATATATATAATATATAGTGACCTATACTATCATATATATTATTAAGATCATATGTATTAGTAATATATACTCACATATAATATATATCACTAAGGTCACATAATAAAGTGTAGAGAAATTTATAAGATGATAGTATATTAGTAAGCTATACTCATATATAACTTTAGTAGGTAAAGTATAATGGAATATATAATATGACATATATTAGTTAAGTATAAACTCATACCATAGAGTACTACATGCTATTATATGGTACTATATATATATTAATATATCATAAATAACACTTTGATAGTAAAGTATTATGATATATTACTATTATACTATAAAAAAATATTTTATAAGTTATTATACTTTCATTTAAAGTATTCTACTATTATAATATATATTATAATATTACATATATATTACAGTATATATAATCTACTATAATAGTATATATATTATACTAATTTATAGGAATATAAATATAGTATATATTTAATATATTTTTTAATAAACTTCCAAAGCTTCCGTTCGAACTTGAAATAATAACGGTCGAACGGTTTTATATTATCGTTCGAACATTAACTATTACCGTTCGAATGGTTATGCACGTATAAGTTATCGCGGGCAGCGATTTATCTCACGCCGCCGTCCCCACCGTTTGAAAAAGCGAGAAAACGTTTGAACGCACTACATTCACCGCCGTCTGCCGTCGTGATCACCACATACGTCAAACACTTTTCCTCCCAATTAAAGGTATGTATTTTCAAACTCATTTTACCGTTTATTTTATAATTTTATGGTTTTATTTGTTTTTTTAAAAAAAATTACATTTTTTCATCAATAATTACCGTAGAACATCATAAATCTATCGTAGGATGTTTAGAAATGAAGAGTACTTTGTTTTTAGCCGAAGAAACCACGGAATCGATTAATTTTTGAGTATTTTCATGGCCGCTGAGTTGACTCAGCCATGGCCGAGTTAGATCTGTTTTACGTTCGAACGGTATTAACCAGTCCGTTCGAACGAATGAACCTGTACGTTCGAACTTGATAGACACGTTCGAACGTTATTAATTGTCCGTTCGACCATATATTTATACGTTCGAACGATAATTATTAAATTCAATCCATTAACATTTTATTAGCTTATTAAATTGTTTTCATCGTTTAATTGATTATATGTTCTATCAATTAATTTATTAAATTGCTATTAGTATATAATTTTGTAAATCTTTTAGTCGTAATTAGATTTTATCACTAACCTTGAATGTATATTTTATTTTTAAAATTTCAGGATCATAATAATGTCTTATCGGGGCCGTAAACGTGGTAGATCAGGAGAACCTTCCATCCAAACAGTTCGAGAGCGAACCGTTTTACTTGAGCGACAGGTAAAACTGTCTGATTTTGTCGCTCTTATATGGGAGGGTCATTCCCTCCCATCAGTATTCAATGATCGTGGTTGGGCACCAATCTTAGATCAGCGAGAAGAAGGAATGGAGCTCGTTTCCTTCATTGAGATCGTTACTGAGTTCTATAAAGAGCTCGGTGCTGCTAGCCCAGACGATGGAGGGGCATATAGGATCTGTGTCCGAGGAGCTCATGTTATATTTTCAGCGGACGAACTTGCTGCATATATGGGTATTCCTAGGCTTCTTGATGCCTATCCAAACCTGCCGCCTAGAGAGTCTGGTCCTTCAGGTGATGCAGCTATGTCTCAGGACGAGGGACCAGATTACACAGATGAGATCGATACACTTGCTGATCACGAGGTCAGAGACTTGATTGTTGGTCCAGATGGTCCAGTGTACGATGGCTCCAAGAGTATTAGGCAGGCAGATTTATCTTCTTTCTTCAAGATTATGAATTTGATCATTGCCAACAATATTGACCCACGGCAGCACAAGACCGAGGTCGGCATGGATCGAGCGAGATTTATGATACGGGTCGCTCGTGGCATCCCGATCGACCTCGTTGGTTATATATTTGAGAGGATCCGATCAGAGGCACGGTTCATTACGACAGATATACTGCCGTTTGGGATCCTCATCACTCGATTTTTGCTACATGCCGGGGTTGTGTCCGAACCTGCCGAGCGTTCCCGATTTCCGATGGCACCGATCAACAGCACCACCCTATCACGGAGCACGGGACACTCTAGATTTCGTTTTCGTGGGGCTGTTCCTGACAGGGCTGAGATTCAGAGAGATGCGCAGCCGGGAGATACTGGAGTATCGACTGGTGAGACATCTACACAGGCTGAGACATCACGCACATATATTCGCGAGGAGATGGCCGACATATTGTGTGCTGAGATCGGTGTACACACATCAGCAGTGATTGATGCAGTGCATACTGCCATGTCTGAGTTGCGTACAGAGATTATGGCTACCGTCGCTGGGTTACGTACAGAGGTTAATGAGTTACGTACAACGATTAATGCCAATAATGCAACTCAGGTCACAGTTAGTACTCGACTGACACAGGTAGAGACACAATTAGCTGCAGTCGAGGATGTGTGTAGAGACCTCGCATCACAATAGTTTTTATCTTTTATTTATATTTTCTTTTGTTGTAATTATGAACAATATATATGGCATTTTGATAATTTGCTTTATTTGGTTGATTAATATATATGTGGTTGATAATATTTATTTAACTAAAAATCTTATTTAACGTAAAAGAAATCATTAAAATATTTTAAAATTAATTACATAAAATTAATTAATGAATTTGTATATATGATAGATATTTTTTATATTTTGAGTTTCGTATCGAGATTAATATTATACATTCGAATGTATAAATGTGGTGCTTGAATATGTTGTAACTAAATATATTCCGTTCGAACGGTTTAGAAACCTTCCTGTCAGGATTTGCCACCAAATATTTTCCGTTCGAACACAAAAAATTCTCGTTCGAACGTTTTTGAACTTTCCCCGCCATAATAAATTAATTCTCCGCCAAATTTTACTGTTCGAACGTATTTTTTCACGTTCGAACGGGAGAAATTTTTTTAAACGATTTAATTCGTCGCAGAAAATACTGTTCGAACGGTTATTTTGACGTTCGAACGATTTTCTAAATTCATCAACTTTTTGGGACGAAATTTAAATTTCATCCCAAAAAATGACTTTTAGGGATGAAAAAAATTTCGTCCCTAAATAATTTCGTCTCAAAATCTCAAATTTGTTGTAGTGGTGCCCTCTAGGTTAAATCCTACTTTTGTAATTTTTTTCTTTTTTTTTTCACTTTTTTTAAATATTTTTAAAAAATAAAAAAAACTAATATATTAATAATCACTTCTTTATAAATTATTAACTAAAATAAATAAATAAATAAATACATGATCATTTTCCTTGTTTAATTGGTTATTGAAAGTACGTACGTACTCATGGCACAAGTACTCACTATAAGAAAAACGGATTTTTGTGATCAATTTATTGCGACTAAAAGACTTTTCACAACTAATTTTAGTTACAAATAGTCATTTCGCTAGAATTAACTGATCGCAAATAAGCAGTTTTCTTATAGTGGTACTGATGTGTCCTCTTCTCTCGTGTTTTTAATTAATATTGTTTAACATCTGCGGACACCATTCGTATATATCTTGGGGTCACTTGGGACTTTCACCATATTGGGACACATCGGGCCAAGGGCAGTACTTTGTGTTTGTGAAAATATTTATATAAATAACGCGATTTTCATAATTAAGAAAAACCATCACAGTTAATGTGGATTATATTGTACAAATTTTATAAACGAATATCAAAATCTTGCGACTTGAATATACGGTTTAAGATGAACCTCAAAACCTATTACAGAAGTAGAAAAAGAAAAAAAGAACATGACAAAGTGCCAACAAATTGCACATACCAATTAATCTCATATTTTCTTAACAAATTAGCTAAGAAATTAAGTGGGGGGCATAAGGCTGTTTTTGCAAAAGTCTAGTGAGTGGAAAGCTTGCAAGGTTTCCACCCAATATGCCACAGTTAAAGGACTAGCAGGCCTCAACATGAGGAAGAAGCACTACTGATCTGATCTAAAGTCATCTGCCATTACCATATATATATATATATATAGTAGGGCTAGAAATTGTTTTCTTCACTAATTATAATTGAAGGAAGTTTTGGACATTTAGAAACGAAGGTTCATGGCATTTATTAATGAAACAAAGCAATATATCCACCCAATAAGGACGAAACCAAAGACACGACTAGAAATCGATGAAGCTCCTCTTGTGTGTGTTTAATCATTCTTTCTTTTCTTCGCTTATACCTAGCTAGAGGTACGTACTGATCATAGATTATGAGAAATATCATCCATTCTTTCAACAGAAAAAGGGCCATTCTTTGCTGAATTAAGTTTTCCAAATTCGATTTCTTAAAAGCTTTGGCTGATCAAAACGGTTGGGGTGTGACACGAGGGCTGAAGCGTAGACTCTTTCAACTTCTATCTGCGATCCTTTAAATATACTCTAAGCCCAATAAAGGAGGAGGACTAGTACTCACTTCTTGACCAAATATATATATATATATATTGGTCGACCGTAAAGACTGGGTTTTTCTAATTTTGAGAGATGGACTCATTAAATTTCGTCTGGTGCCGATTCATTGCCTCATATTTAAGCTGGACCTAACATTAATCATATATATATATATATATATATATATATGTATACACCTGAAGTCAGCTTGTTCGTATATGATTGATGATGAGAGATTTTGGTTTTGCTATCTTGTTTAAGAACTGAACCCTTAAATATTCAGACTCTGACACAAAAACTAATCCATCCGCCCATGACCCAACTTTTAGGGTCAGCCAAGGCATTCATACACGTCCAAAAACCTCGCTCGGTCCCCCAAGTAAAAAGGGGCCGGGAAGAAAAATGGCTTCCAAATTAAGTACGTACAAAGAAGCCCGCGTAGTACCGCACTTGTGTTTTGGTTTGTGCACCAAAGTATACGTTGCCTTTGTTCATGCTGCATGCGTGGACCAAATTAATAAGCTAGTGGACGACTCGAGCGACTACTTCCAAAATCTTAAACAATATTTTACGCGTAAAGATGGGCCATCCATGTACGCCGACCTTTGACTTTCATTTATTTATGGCTAATCTTACCAACTATATTTTACGTCGGTTGCAGATCGAACGTACTTGTAATATTTATTTGCGGGGTAATGATTCATATTCTTATTTTATTTTAATTATACTAAGTAGTATATAGCACATTTATCAGATGATTAAAAAAATTCAATAAATAATAATTTTAATAGTGATAAATATATCACATCTTATTTAATAGAATGAAAGTGAAATGACAACGTATATCATTTTCCTTATTTGCATAATACTGGTTAATACCTGCACTCCACTCTTTGATCATAGTACCCTACATTCATCATCGCATCATGCGGATCTTACCCCAAATATTACAGTATGCGTCACTATAAGAAAACTGCTTATTTACGACTAGTTAATTCCAGCGAAATGACTATTTGCAACTAAAATTGGTTACAAAAAGTCTTTTAGTCGCAATAAATTGATTGTAAAAGCCCATTTTTCTTGTAGTGCATGTGGTTTAATTTCTAACGGCCTCACAGCCGAGGTTGTTCAAAGTTATTGCATCTATATAAATATCTGGTTTTGGGTCGGGGTGAGCCTGATTGATCAAGGGCTACGATCAGGTTTAATTAGTATAACTTTTATTAAGGGCAAGTGCATATGCATGCAGTTGGATATACTAATGAGGAATATTAGTACTGTTCTTTATCCTAATTTTGTATTTCTAAATCACATTTATTAATAGACACATTTAGAACGATTGTCAATTGAGATATACTTTAGTCACAAAAAGATATATGAGTAATGCTATATTTCAGTTGTGAACCTATCACCTAATGCCACATCATGGAATGATGAGAAAATAGATGATGAATAAATTTTATCTATTGTAAAATAGATTTAACGTATCATGTGAAGTCTTATCAATTTATGAGTTTATTTTTATCAAATCTCTTTGACAATGTATCACTTATCTTATCAATTCAAGTGATAAACTTAAAAATATGTCACGTCGACTAGCGTTATTGAAGATAACTATATAGCAATTATTCCGATGATAGTTTATTGGGAAATTAAAGTCTGAGTCAGATTGGGCCTACAAAAGGGGAAGTTATTATCTCAAATATTAGGCCCAGTTGGGGCCAAGACTTTTAGGTATCTATTCCTGATCATCTGTTTCTATATATGATTATTTCTGTGGACATTTCCTCTACAAATCATAGAAATATTTATGACACAAGTTTCATGGACAGCGAAGGAGTGTAGACGCTGACACCTTGTTTTACGCATGGACATAATTCAAAGCAAAGCAACATCGATATCGGGATTATTTCTAGCACTTAAGGTCACTAAATATTATAAGAAAAATAATTATTTATAATGAAAATGACACTAAAAATGTAACTTTAATGAGAAAAAAGTTTTTTAAGTCCCAGAATAACTTATTAACTTTTTCTTAGTAGTTTTTTTTTAATCATTTTGAGTCCCTATATATTGATTTATAAGGGGAAAGACACTAGAAAGTACATCAAGACTCTTCTATCATTTCAGTGCTTATGTGGTATAGCCTGCTAATTCTTAGATCCATAATTGTTAAAGAAGATATTAGAAAATTTGACTTTCCATTAACACTATTAGAGATAGCTTTAGTTACTTCATTTACTTTAGTTCAGTTATCAACTCAGTAGTTCTGTTAGTTTAGTTAGTTACATATTTTTAAACTTAAACTTTTATTTTTCCTGCTATGCTTGTATATAAAGCACATCTGCATTTCTTGTATTACGAAGTCGAGGAATACAATACACAGTTTTCACTTTCTTTACTCAAAGTCTTAATAAACACAACGAGAAATATCTCCTGAATGAACAGTTGCATGTATGCTCATAAAAAGCTTCACCAAGCTCAGCTAAAACCTGTTTTTTCATGTTACGACTAATGCTACATGTCAACGCCTAAAAAAGTACAACAGGTTAGAATGAGAGAAAGAGTCATTCTCTGTTAAAGTATCTAGAGTATCTTCAGCCTCAGATGGAGGCTTGACTAATGGCCTCACTCAAGGCCATATACAGCTGGACAATGAAGGCAATGGAGCCTTAACTAATGCCTTAACTAATGGCATTGACAGCAATCTACATTCTTGGAAAGACAGATCACGATGATCTGTCTGTTAGTTGACAGCAATTGATTTAGTTTATTATTTCCTTTTTTATTCTTTCCTAGTTATGTTTGTACACTTTCCTTCTTTTGTTTATTGTAATCTTCTTAATTTAAATACCTTGTAATTTCCTTACTTAGAGTGATACTTGTATATATATATATACAGCAAAGCTGTATTGTAATCAGTCAGTTTTTTGAGTGAATAGAAGAACCTACTCTTTGGTCTAATTTCTTACATTCTCGACCTGCTATAATGATTTGGGCCTCAATTGGTGTCGTTTGAAGCCCCCGGCAGTGGTCTAGTGCGACTGTACGGTCTCCGTGTGTACATCCAAGGCAGTGAGCAG
The DNA here is from genome assembly GCA_022457165.1 of Juglans mandshurica. Classification (NCBI taxonomy): domain Eukaryota; kingdom Viridiplantae; phylum Streptophyta; class Magnoliopsida; order Fagales; family Juglandaceae; genus Juglans; species Juglans mandshurica. The sequence continues at coordinate 25,579,238 of CM039622.1, forward strand.
TAAATAAATACAGATAAAATAAATAGAGGGAGACACAAATTTATGTAGTTCAACATTGGACTTACGTCTACGGAGGTTTGGGAAGGAGGAGACCACTATAATATTCTTGTTTTACAGTCTCTCATAGTCTCTCATCCTTACTATATAATGGAGATCGATTAGAGTTGTGTTTGGGTGTTGAGCTGAGCTCAGTTATTTATGAATAATAGTGAGTTGAGTAGTGGAAAGAGTTATGTGGGGCCCATCTAAACTGAGTTTAAAGTGTGTTTATATATTAATATGAGTTTAGTACTTTTTATGGGAAGTTAAAAAAGGTTGTGGGTCCCATGTGTAAGGAGGTTTTGAGTTGAGATGAGTTTAGTAATTGAGAGTTGAGTCTTTGGATGTTAGACTCAGGTTAAAATTAGACTAACCTTAGATGAATCTTGTAACTAAACGCAGCCTAGATCTCTATTTTCTCGTGGAGCACTCGTTGCTGGAGTCCCTCTCATGAGATTAAAGAAGTTGAAAGAGAAGCCGAAGTCCCAATCGAAGTCCAGTTTGATCCCTTTTTATCTCTGGCCTTGGGAGTGATAAGGGATGACATCTTTATTCTAGTCCTCGTTGGCGTGCCTGACTTGCTTTCCCTCATTTCTCTTCTTTTTTATTCCTTCCTTTTGACACTTTCTTTTTCATTGTCTCCTCTTTATTTCTTATTCCTCTCTTTTTTTATTTGTCTTCTAGTGGGACCATTTTGATGGGCTGGGTTTGATTTCTTTGTGCCTGTGATATTTTATCCCCTCCACTATAGATTATTCTCGCATTTCATTACTTAAAATATGATATTTTTATAATCTTTGAATCATCCTTTATTTTTTTAAAGAAGAGATTTAAAGAATTAATAGATGATGCTATATTAGTACGATAGATAGAACCAAAATGAGATGAGAGTGTGATTTGTGGAATTTTCTAGATTTTTTGTATTTTTGTGAAGAGAGAGGGATGGGAGTTCAAAATTTTATATACAACATTGGGAGGATTGAGTTCTGGGCCCAAGTCTATGTAATGAATCTCTCGACTGCTTTTGCCAACGTAGCGTCAAGCTCTTCGTTTCCCAAAAGCCCATCACACCACCATTTCTTTTTGAAGTGTGAAAAAAAAAAACAGTTAAATGGCATTGGATTTGAGTTTGTAGTTTTTCATTTTAATTTTTTAAATTAGTTTATAGTTCTTAAAGCTGAAACATAGGAAGGTCGAAGTAGAAATAATAAAGAAGAAATGCCCTTTATTGAAAGAAAATGTAGAGTCTCTTAGATAGTATTAAAAAGTTATGATGTTTTAAAATTAAACAGAAGATGTGCAATGTGATTGCAACTTTTATTGCTTTTCATCTATAAATGTTTGTTTTTATTTTCTTGATCCTATAGACGGCGCGGTTACCACTTTTATGGCTCACAGACACTAGGCCGCGCAACTGTTTGTGAGAAACTGGGCTGAGCTCTTTCCTCCTTTATTTGGGCTCTCATTCACCAATCAAATTATTTAAATTTGGGCCAGACAATTAGGCCTGATCTGGGGTGCACCTGAATAACCTATCTTCAGTTTATTTCAACACTTCCCATAGATAATATTGCCTGCATTCATGATTTGTACAACTGAGGGCTAAACACAAATTAGACATCTCCAATTTGAGATCAGTACGTTCTTGTTATTCATTAGAATATACTTATAATTCACTACTGATGATGCACAAGTCTCGATGGTTGTTGGTGAAGCCCGGTTTGACCTTTTTCATGAAATAACATCTTTGAAGCTTGAACATCTGACAATCATTAATGGAACCTTGGAAAATCAAGATATGTTTTCCTTTTCTGTTTTTTCGTCAACCCACCTTGAACAGTGCTAGGTTTTAAAGCAAAAGGTACTACTGAGGTTGAAGTACTCATTCCTTGATAATGCCTCATGATCATGTTTTATGGAGATCTAGCTGCGCGCTTAGTAAGCATGCATGATCCATCACTTTATCTAGTTGTGTTACTCAGGTGATAACATGGTTTTCTTATCTTTTTCCGTGGCAAATTGTAATTGGAAATGGGAAAAGTTGAGAAATAAAAAGGAGTACTCCTGAAAAGTGAAAACCCTCCATAAAAAGGATCGCCTCGCCCTTCCAACAGTAACCACGTTTGTACTTTTAACTTCAACAAAGCTATCTACTATCAGCTTTCGGTGCCCTCCGCAAATCACGCACAGCTCTTGACAAATTTGTTCATTTTTCAACACTAATCATATCATCAAACCCAAGACATGAAATGCAGCTAAATGACAAGAAAAGAAGGGAAAAAAAAAAAAAAAAGTCGTGGAAAACATCCAAAATGCCATTCACCCCAGTAGTCGAGCTAATTAATTTATCAGTACTACTCATCCATATTGTATTCGTCTGATCTCACACATAACCTTGCTTGTATCTGCGAAAGAGGTCCTCAGTTTTGGCATTCCTGAAAGCACAACACCCTATCAAATATACACATATCAAAGCCACTAGAGTTATGATCAATATAATATTTGCTCTCCTCCACTCTTTCCTTAGATTAGCCAATAATCCGGCTTTGCATGAATCACAGTTGTAGCAAAGTTGGGTCTGATCGTTGTTCCATTGCACGCAATCCATGTCCGCTGCCATGGCAATGGGACTTATCCAGTAGGTTGGATTCACGAATGTGTACCCGCATTGGGTCGGTGGCTTACAGCATCCCGACTGTAAAGATCAAAAAGCTAATGGGAATATAATAGAAAAGATGAAGATGAAGAATATTTTTGAAGAAAAAGATGGTTTACACATGGTACTTGACGTATCTCAACTGTTTAACTCTTTCAAGAAGTTAAGTAATATTCTCTGCTTAATTAGAAACCCTAGCTAGTTTAAGATGGAGGTTAATTACCTTAATTAAGAATAATTTGATTAGGTAAATAAGAGGCCTTAATTGGAAGGCAACGTTAAAGAGTAATGCGGCTCAGTTTGGATATCAAAATCATCTCATCTCATCTTATCATTACAATTTTCATAAATTTTCACATAAAATACAATAAAAAATTCAATTTTTTCAATCTCAAAATAATAATAATATTAAAAAAAAATTCTAACAATATTTTATTTAACTTTCAATTTCCATCTAAAACCATCTCATCTTATCTTATTATCCAAACCCCATCTTAATCCTCAAGGATCAAAATATTCAGAGTTTTCCAAATTATTGCGGAATTAATTTCATGAAGCATCCTTTAATTGCCTAACAAAAACAGAAAAATACAAATTTATAGTCATTTGATCACGTTCATTGTACATTAATTTTTCATTGAGCAACAACTTATAACTACGTACATCAATGACAAGTTCTATTAGATCTCAGCTTATTTCAATTTTACTACAAATTGTTCAACAAAGTTCTTTGGATTATAATTTATTCTAGTAGTAATTAGTATAAGAAGAGAGCTCAGTTTTACCTGTAATGGGTTAAGATGTGCATTAAAGAAATCCTGAGCCATGCTATAACTCTGGTTCAACTCAGCACACATAGGTGTTGAACTAAGACAGTTCCTTATGCCTTCCCATTTATAAGAACTCCTAACCCTTCGACGAAGCCATCCTGAAAAGTCCTCAAGATGATATTCCAAGTAAGCCCGACTCGGTTCAAGGTGGCCGGAGCCCCTCATGGTGACCATGTAGATGAAAACCACCAAACAGGCAAGCAATATTATCAGAATAAGCATGGCGACGAGGTAGAATATAAGGAGCCATGGGACTCTCCAGACCCCTCCAACAAAGCCTGCTAGTGCCGCAACCAAGATCAATATCCCGAGAATGATGACAGGCCATTGCAAGATTTTCACACAGGAATTGTCTGGTTCTGTGGCGAGCCAGATTCCCGCTCCAATGACTGGGATTGAAAGGAGCACGGCAACGAAGTTGATGGCTCCGATGACATTATTGCTTAATGCCATATTGGTCGGAGATTCCTAGCTAGCTTATTAGGAGATATTAATGTGAGTTTTGATTCTTTGTTGAAGATCTACTGATAAGGAACATGAAAGGACAGGGAAGAGAGAGAGAGAGAGAGAGAGAGAGTGCGCTTAGCTTTATAATAAAGCTTCTATCATCCACGCCCACCGCCACAGCTTCTTGTTGCTCTCACCTTGGATTCGTGAAAGCTACTTAGCAAAAACTGAAAATTTCAAAAGGATTGTGTTGTTTAAATTATGAAAAATGTTACTCTCAATGACAGTTGGGTCCCAATTGGGTTCCACACTTTTTTTTTTTTTTTTTTAGTTAATGATTAAGAAAGTATTTTTTCAGTGATATTGTGATTTTTCTTTTAAAAAATATTTAAGGGTATAAAAAAAACGAATGAAAATTTTTTTTAAAAAAATAAACTTTTTTACCTAGACCGGTCTCGTCTACACCCTGCTCTTAAATTATATCTTCTACACATTGTTTTCTATGCACGTCCTCGTCTGTTAGGTTAATAATAATATAATAGTTTCATTTGTTAATTTGATGCAAAAGAAATATATATATATATAATTATTTCCATTTTAATTTATAAAGGGCATTATGATTCTTTATCTGGTGACTTTGCGTCCTTCTTTCTAAAAAGGAATGCCTTGTAGGGTATGGAGGATGACAAAAGCATTGGATTGTATGTAGAGCTTGATTTTGTAGGTAGAAAATTAAGAGACAGAGAGTTTGCTCGACTGTTGCTCGATTATCGATTGACCTAGCGCTCGAGCGAAGCTCAACCCGTGAGTTTGCTCTAGGTGTGCTTGACAGTGGGTTCAAGCGAAACTCAACCCATGAGTTCGTTCGAGTCTCGAGCGACAGTGGACTCAAGCCAAACCCAAACCCTAGTGTTCACTCGAGTTGCGCTTGACACACCGCTTGAGCCAATATTGATTGGCTGTTTGCTTGAGGCACTTTTGACACACTGCTAGAGCGAATGATCACTTTTTGTCAAATTAAGGTTTTCAGCGCCGTTTACTATAAATATGTAATATTTGACTTATTGTGTATGATTTTCAATATATTTTCAATAATCAAGTGAGTGCATATTGTGTGAGATAGCAAAAGCCCTAGATAGAATGAGTTGAGATTGAGTGATTGCAATCTCATTTGATTAATAAGATTTCTGCAGTTTTGTAGAAGTAGGCAAGTTGCCGAACCACGTAAATTGTGTGTTGTGTTTGCTTGATCATGTGCTTGTTTACTTTGGTTGTCATCGTTGGTGTGTATGTGTTTTGCACAACAAAAAGAAGGAAAAGAAATTGCTTGCCAGTTAAAAATGTCATAAACAAAGAAGTTAGAAGAAAACATGCATGAGTTATCCTATGAGTAAAAGGAAAAAAAAAAATAATGATAGTGGAGATAACCATGATGAAGCTAATGCGAATAGATATTGATTAAAAATGATAACAATGTGACGCGGGGTAGAACTAGAATTATTTTGACAACTAGTTAATCAACAGAAACTAGAGATTGAGATTAAGAAAAGATGCAAAATAGATAAAAAAAAAAAAAAACTCTGAAAAATGTTGATTAATGGTAAAATTTGAAATTATTTTTTAATCTCACAAGCCATGCTTAAATAGCTCCAAAATTTGAAATTAGGAGAATTTTTCAAAAAGGAAAAATCTGAATTATTGCCTAAAAATTAAATACGTAATTAAACAATAATCGTGCCAAAAAGTTTACCCAAAATCGAAATCAGAATCACTTCAAAAAATTTAAGCGAAACATTTTTTAAATTGACAAAAGTGAATGTAAATAGATGATTTGGGGGAAAAACAACCAATATTGCTGCAATCAAAAAAAGATTCAGCAGGTTTTGCTATATTTGCACGAATTTATTTTTTTAAAATAGTTCAATGCTAACAACATAGATACTAGATCTGGATATCCCATATCAGTTTGGATTTGCATCACAATAATGATGCGATTATTAAAAAAAAAAGATGATGACGAAATAATGATAATGATGACTATAATGATGAGATGATGATGATGGATAGTGACAAATGATAAATATGAGGAAGATGATGAGATTGTAATGTTTGTGACATTGAAGATATGATGAAAATGATGAAATTATGATGATTATAAGAATGATAATAAGATGATGGAGGAGGAAAAATAGAAAGAAGGGGAGAGAAAGTAGAGGCAAAAGAGAAGACAATAGAGGAAAATTTTGAGGAAAATGAGGAGGAAGATCTAAGTGCAGAAGGAGTTGGTGGAGCAGACAATATGAGAAGGTGATAAGAGGAGGAGGAAACAAAGCAAGACAAAGAAATAGCAATCTGGTGGTGGAGGAGGTAAAACCAAATTATGAGGGAAGGAAGAGTGAATGTCTGAAGAGAAATGAGAGGAAGGAGTGGAGGTTGAGGAGTGGAATGGGAAAACAATTTCATGGAAGATTACATTCCTAGAAATAAAGGTGGAATGAGTCTCTAGATCATAGAGCTTGTAACCTTTGATGTTTGCAGGATACCCTAGGAAAATGCAAGGTTTGGCTCGAGGTTCAAACTTGGTTCTGTGGTGCTTAGGAGTGCTAGCATAACTTAGGCAGCCAAAGACTCGAAGATGATCATATGAGGGTGGTGAGGAAAAGAGCCTTTCATATGGAGTTTGGTTAGAAAGAAGGGGTGTGGGAATCCTATGGATGATGTATGCTGCAGTTAAGATGGCATCCCCCCAAAAAGGAATAGGTAAACCAGCTTGAAAGAGAAGTGCTCTGGCAACATTCAAGAGGTGTTGGTGTTTCCTCTCAACAACACCATTCTGTTGAGGGGTATACACATGTTTTTTGGTGAATGATGCCATGATTTTTATAGAAGTCAGTCATCTCGAATTCAAGGCCATTATCAGTTCTGATTTTCTTAACTTTGCTATTGAATTGAGTGTTTATGAGCTGAAAGAAAGACTGTAGGATAGTTCTTGTGTCTGACTTTAGTTTCATTAAAAACACCCAAAGTGATTCTTGAATAATCATCCACAATGGTTAAGAAGTAATGAAAGCCTTGAATTGATGCTTGAGAATATGGGCCCCATATATCACAATGAATTAAGTCAAAAGGAAATGAACTAGTGGATACACTTGGAAGAAAAGAAACATGTTTCTGCTTGGCCAAAGGACATATTTTACAATGAGATAGATCCTTGGTCTTTACATTAGGAACAAGAGAATGAATTAAATTCATCCTTTGTGAAGATAAATGTCCTAATCTAAAGTGCCATAAATCAAAATCTTTTTGTATAGCTGCTTGGTTGACTCGAGCTTGATTGGGAAGAATTAAAGAGGGGTTGATGTTGCTGTCATGAGAAGGAGGCAGCAAATGATAGAGTCCAGCATGAACCTTAGCAAGTCCAATCGTCATCCATGAAGAGAGGACCTGAATGAAGCAAAGATCTTTTAAGAAAAAAAGACATGTGTTTGGTTTTTTAGTGAGTTTCCTAACTGAGATGAGGTTGAAAGTGAATGAGGGCACACATAAGACATCAGTTAGTGATAGTGAATCTGATAACTTAACAGTGCCAATGTGTGTGACTTGAGCCCTTGTTCCATTTGGGAGTTGCACAAAGGCCTGTATGCATGAGGGGGGACTGTCAAAGAAGGAGGTGGAGCACACCATGTGATCAGTGGCTCCTGTGTCCATGATCCATGGTGTATTATAGATATTAGAGTGTTCATGTTGGGAAGGTGAACTGTGTTTGTATTGATTCACAGTACTGGAATGAGAGTGATCAGCAGGTATGGAAAGAGTGGAGAGGCACTGATGATTACCTGCCAAGTTTGAATATGGTGTGGTCGAGGAGCTAGTCTCAGTAGTGTCTGGTTTGGCAGGAGCAGGTGTGGGCAGAATTGGTTTTTGTCCCAAGTTTAGCTGAGGAAATTGAGCATTGACAAGATCCATGAGGTGTTGTGCTTGTGCTTGAGAGAGGTTCAATTGAGAGGCACTTGGAACAGGTGCTTCATGACTTGAGGCAGTAATCTGAGTAGCAACATGATTTGCAGAATAAGGTGCAGCAGAAGCATTCCCAGTTCTTGGTTTGGTAAATTTGAAGTTTGGTGGGAATCCTACTAACTTGTAGCATTTTTCCTTTGTATGTCCCATCTTTCCACAATGTCCACAAACCATATCTGTTTTCTCCTTTTTCTTTGGGAAAGTTTGATAAGCAAGCAAGGCAGATGGTTCTGTGGTAGGAACAACTATGTTTCTTGCTTGCCTTTGCCTCTCTTCTTGTAAAATAAGTGAGAAGGTCTTATCTAGAGAAGGAAAGGGGCTCAACAAGATAATTTGCCCTCTAACAGCATCATAGCTATCATTTAAACCCATTAAAAATTTGAAAACATAGTCCCTCTGTTGAACTTCACCAACATTCTTTAAAGCATCACACGTACATAAACCACAAGAGCAACAAGGAAGTGGCCTATAGCTATGCAGTTCTTCCCAAATGGCATTAAGTTGGGTGAAGTAGTCACTTACAGAAAGATGCCCTTGAACTATGCCACTGAGTTTGTGTTGAAGGTGATATATCCTAGCTTCATCAGGTTGTGCAAAGCGCTCCTTGAGTTTATCCCATACCTGTTTAGCTGAAGTCATGAAGAACACATTAGAGGCTATGTCCTTAGAAACTGAATTTAAAATCCAAGCAAGTAGGATGTTGTTGCATCGTAACCAAGACACATAAGAGGGATCTGCAAGGTTAGGAGTGGGGATGGTGCCATCCAAGAATCCTGACTTGTTTTTGATAGAAATGGAAAGAAGAAAAGATCTGCTCCAAGAAATGTAGTTGGAGCCAGTCAAGGGTGGTGAAACAATGACAGTGTTTGCATTGTCACTGTGATGCAAGAAAAAGGGGCTATTTGGATCTTTTGTAGGAGAAGAAGAAGAGGAAGATGAGGAGGCCATAGGTTGAATGAAAGATGGTTAAAAAGAAAAGGAAGGGAAAGTGTTGCAGGAAATTATTCCTGCTCTGATACCATGTTAGAACATGCACAGAAATTTAAAATGCACAAGCATGAAGAAAAATCTCATTCTCATTGATCTAAATAAAATGATACAACACTTACTACTATTTATACATTACAAAGGCAGAAAGAAAATAATTTTAAACTTTCTACTTAGTTACAAGTAATCTATAGCAGCTTTATGGACAACATGGTTTCGACAATGCTTTACAAGTTGATTTCCTGACTTTGTTTTGTGTGTGCAGTCATGTATTTCACAGATAATCCCTTGCTTTTCTGTGACAACACTTTTCTCCTTTTTCTTGTTGCTTTTCTTCTTCCTTTTGCTGTTGCTTTTCACTTCTATTTTTCTGCAGTGTACTTTATCTCAAATTTTGTTGCTGCATATATTTCCTCATGTACTGCAACTTTGTTGCTTAGTGTCTTCATGTCTTCCTTGCTTGCATTCATCCTTCTTTTTATGTTTTACTTCGTGAGAGGAGACGGGTAGATAAGCTATGAAGACTAGTATGGGTGACCCGACACCTTGGTCTACTATGTGACGTAGAGTGTATTCCTTGCAAGATGATAGTAAAAGCCCTTGTGCCCTTTTCCCTCACTACTTTTTGTGCAATAATTAAAAAAGTAAAATAAATTCATATATTTTTAAGGTGTAAAGGGGAAGGTTTACAAATAAACCTGAACGAAAGAGAGCACAACGAAAGAGAGCACAGTCTATCTATACTCTGTAGTAGAATAATGAGTAAAATAAACCTGTCATATCATATCAACTTCGATATAACTTCATCTTATAACATGTCATCCAAATATCTTTATAAATAGTAAGAAAAACATCTAAGAAAAATAATATTATACAAAAACAACTCATATCGCTAATAATAATTAAAAAAATTAATATAATATCAATAATAAATAGAAACAATCTAAAAATGTCACTCGCAAAGTTAGAGTAAATTCATTTCTGCATTAGTCTAGCTTAATTGTGATCATAAATACTACATCTTCTACCTAACATGCAAGTTTAATTTATAGAGATTTTTAAGGCTACAATTTCTAAGGGTTATCCTATGAGTAAAAGGAAAAACATATTGATAATGACAACAACAATGATGAAGCTAATGCATATGGTTTCGATGATTACGTTGCTAAATAATAACAATGATGATGATGTGATGATAGTAAAAGCATGATAGTGAAATAATGATAATGAGTTATGAATATAATGATGAGATGAAGATGATAAAAATATGTGACACGAACCGTTAACCCAACATGACACTACACGAAATTAACGGGCTTGAGTTTGATGTTAATGGGTCCGAATTAAAACGAGTTGACTCATTAAGATACGATTGCTTAACAGGTAGCTAACAGGTCAACCAACTTTGACCCGTAATGACATGTTTAAGAAGCAAAAATTACACTTATAACCTTATACCTAAAATCTAAAAAACTCCTAGCACACACTTCAGTCTTCAGATTCACGCCACCCCCTCACTCTTGGGCTCTCCCACCTCCCTCGCCCCTTGGTGACTCGGTCTCCCTCTCTGACGCGGGACATAATTTAGATTAATTATGGAAGCTAGTTTCAACAGATGATTAACATAGAGAAGACAAGAGATTTGCCCAAAAATACAGTGAAAACTTTGAAAATTATTGATTAATATTAAAATTCAAAATTATTTTATGAAGTCCACAAGCCGAACTTAAATAGTTGCAAAATTTGAAATTATGAAGATTTTTCCAAAAATAGAAAATCTAAATTATTGTATGAGAATTAAATAAACAAGAATCTTACAAAACATTTGGCCAAAATTGAAATCAGAATCACTTTCAAAACTTGAAACCTAATATTTACTAACAAGGTAAAAATGATCATAAATATATGATTTGATGGAAAATAACTAATATTGCCTTAGTCCAAGGAAGATATTAAGCTTTTCATTCCATATTTGTACAAATTCATCTTCTTAAGGTAGTACTTCAATGCAATCAACGTATAATTTGGATCTAGATACCCCATATAAATTTGGGTTCGCACCACTCTCTCCTCTCTCTGTCTCAGACTCTCCAATCAAAACCCTATGTTAGGGATCCAGCAGAGGAAGTAAAACCTATCTATTGTTTTGGGTAAATGTTGTAATACGTAGCGTTTGGGATTAAATATACCAAGCGATGCACTCTAGGTCAATCATTTACTTTCAGTGTTTTGTAGGTCAGTTTATCATTTCTACGTAGTCTGTTACAGAGGGTGTGCATCGACCTTAAGGGGAGGAAAGGGTACATAGGAGAATCTCTGAAATTTGTCAAGGTTTTGAATCTGTAAGGAGGTTGGGAATCCCTCGAAACATTCCTATTATCAATATACGTGTGACCCTTTTAAGCTTTTCCACAAACACCTTCCATACATTACTTATTTTCATCACTGCAGGTTCCATTTACATTTCCATTTGATCCCTTGTTACATCACAATAATCGCAACAGGTTTCTAACAGTTGGTATCAATATCCACTGATCCTATGGTGTGGATTTCCTAAGGAAGAGAGTAGCTGGGAGATACTATGGAGGCTTCAAGCCCTTTATCCTCACCTTGTGGGCAATGTGCTTTGAAGAGAGGGTGCTTGTTAGGGATCTAGTAGAGGAAGTAAAACCTAAGGGGGAGATGAAGAACAGAGGCGAACTGAACTGGAGATAGGGATAGTGCAAAGTGAAGTGAAGTAAAGAAAGGTTGAAGAAGAAACAACGTCATATGATTCAGTGAAGGGCAGCTGAGGAAGTGTGAATAAAAGTACCGTTTAGGCAAGTAGTGGAGTCTGTCGTTTAGTACTAAGTGGTGCTACGCACCGTTTTATTAAGCTGCCATATGTTGTTTTGGGTAAATGTTGTAATACGCAGTGTTTGATATTGAATATACCAAATGATGCGTCCTGGGTTAGTCGTTTACTTTCAGTGTTCTGTAGGTCAGTTTATCGTTTCTACGTTGTCTGTTATAGAGGGTGTGTGTCAACCTTAAGGGGAGGAAAAGGTATAAAGGAGAATCTCTGGAATTTGTCAAGGTTTCGAATCTGTAAGGTGGTTGGGAATCTCTCCTTTCTCTTCTTCTCCTCCTCATCTAAGCCAACTTGTGAGTTCTCTCTATTGTCGTGGGTCACCATTCATGGCCAAGGCATGGTCTATGATGGTAAGATTTGGGCATGGATGTCTTCGACCCAAGACCACGGTTGTTGCCATGGATCTGTAAGTTAGAGACTATGCACATGGGCCATAAAGATCTACCCACATATGTTTGGAGATCTGTGCACACTCTTTATAACCCATGACCGCGTCCGTGGCCCATGAGTCTATGCATAGATTGGTCTGCGAAGATCTTCACAGATCTATGCAATTGTTATTTGGTTTTGTTTATATGTTTGGTTTGATCTGTAATTTTGTAAGTTTGTCTTGATTTTTTGTTGGATTTGTGACATTTTCCTAATTTGTAAGTTTGTTTTGTTTTTTGTTTGGATTTGTAAGATCTAACTTTGCTTTGTATGATTTTGTTAGACTTTTTTTTTTAAATGTAGTGTTCGACAGGACCGTTGGATGGTGGTGGCGCCAATCCACTACCCGACATCCAGAATTAGGGGTGGCGTTGGGACCTAAGGGCCCATCTCACCAACTCCCCCCCCCCCCCCCTCCCGGTACATGTGGGGATGGCAGTCAGGGCCGAATTTCACCTGTTTGGGTGGTGCGGGTAGCACCGTAATGGAGAGTGGATACTTTTGTAAAATGATAGTAAAAGCCTCTATGCCTATTTCTATCTCTAATTTTTATGCAAGAAAATAAAAACAAACATAATTGTATTGTTGTTAGGATGCAAATGACTCTTAAGTTACATTTATAAGGGAATAATTAACACTACAATGTCTAAGTGTTCTCCTATTAATAAAAGGATAAAAAAACTTAATGAAATTGATGAAACTAATGAGGAAGGCCTCCATGATAATCATATGAGAAGATGATGATCTTATAAAAAGACAATGCGATGATAATAATTATGGTTAATAATGTAATGAAATGGATAGTGATAATTATGAAGATGATGTGATGAGATCATGCTGATATGAAGAGATGATAAGATGATGGTGATATGAAAAGATGAGCTAAACTGGGCAAAGTGCTATAAGTGACCCAATACCATGGCCTACTATGCGGTCAAGAGTAGGGTTGTTGGGGGGCCTACATTTGACCTCCCGACCCTAAATATCTTTGTATATATATATATCTATAAATATAGTATCATATACATATATAATATATATGTAAATATATATAAATATATATAATATATAATATAAATCATAGTATCATATATATTAATAAAGCAAATCCTAACTATAAAAACCACATTTTCTCACTCTCCCCTCTCATTTCTCTCATTCCCAATTGTCCCCTTCCTCTTCTCTTATCTTTTCCCCTACCCTTCTAGCTTTCACATATCTATGGCCACCATCATATCTTCTCTCTCATTTTCTGTTCTCCTCTAAGCCAACTTCTGAGTTCTCTCTATTGTCATGGGTCATGACTCACTATCTAGCCACAGTCTACGATGATAAGACAAGCTCATGGGTCTCTACGCCTCAAGACCATAGTCATCGCACCGTGAGTGACTAGTTTGTGAGTTTAATGACCCACAGTCGCGACCATGGCGACTTTAGGCCATAAAGATCTACTCACATATCTCTAAAGATCAACATCTCTTTATGACCCACAACCACGTCCGTGGCCCATGGGTCTGTGTATAGGTCGTCACAGATTTGTGCAATTATTACTTAGTTTTTTTTAGATGTTTGGTTGATCTGTAATTTTGTAAGTTTGTTTTGTTTTTTTGTTGGATTTATGAGATTGTTTTGATATGATGTTTGTTTAGTTTTTTTGTAACTTTATTTTGGTTTTTGTATGTATTTGTAAAATCTGTGAATTTGCTTTGTGCGATTTTTTAAAATTTTTGTAAAAAATATTGTGTTGGACAAGGTGGCTAGACTGTGATGGCACCAATCTACCGCATGACATTTGGACTAGGGGACCTACCGAAGGAGGTGGGGCTCGAGGCTCGAGGGGCCAACTCATCTCTTGCCCCCAGTCCATGTAGGGACGGGGGTAGAGCCTGAATGCCACCCATCCAGATGGTGCGAGTAACACCACTAATGGAGAGTGGATGCTTTTTCAAAATAATAGTAAAAACCCTTATACTTATTTCTCTCTCTAATTTTTGTGCAATAACAATAAAATAAACATAATCATATTGTTTTTAGTCTATAAAGAAGTAGTAGGTTTTCATACTTTGCGATGCGCTTCAATTGCAAACACTTAGAAGGAAGGTATTTAGCATATCCCATCTACACAAAAATGTAAGAGAGAACTTAGTCTATGCATAATTTTGGTTAGATCTATTGGAAAATGCAATGAAGAGTAGATCAAACATGCCATTTCATAACAACCTCGAGATAACTTTATCTCTTTTGCAATAAATTAAGAATAAATTAATGAAAACAATAATATACAACAACAACAAATATCACTACCAACAACAATATAAAAATAAAAAACGAATAAGGTATTTCAAACAAATTAAAACAGGGCACAAATATCATTGTCAAATTTTGAAAAAAAATCATTTGTTCATTGTAATCCTATATACTACATTTTTTTCTAAATACTCAAGTTTTATATAGGGGCATTATAATGACAATGATGAAACTAACGAGAATGGTCTCGATAATAATGATATGAGATGGTAATGATTATGGACAATGATGTAACGCAAATGATGGTCATGAAGATGGGAATGTGATGAGATCATGATTATATGAAAAGATGATGAGATGATAAATAATGAGCTAAGCCCGAGCAAACCGGTAGGGATTACACGACACCTTGACCGATGGAGAGTAGGACCTTGGGTCGGCTTGAGTGAAAGTCGGGCACGAAATTTAAATACATATATATTTAAATATATAATAATATAAATCATAATATCATCATATATACTAAAAACAATATCCTAACTATAAAAACCATTTTCTCTCTCTCTTCTCATTTCTATCATTCCCAGTCGTCATCCTCCCTTCATTTTCTCCTCTTCTCCCCCATCTTCAGTCTGCCCAACCTTCCAACCTTTCCACACCTTAGTTGCCACCATCCTCTCTTCTCTCTCATTTCTCATCTCATATTCTCCTCCTCCTCTAAGTCAACTTCTTAGTTATTTCCGTTGTCAAAAGTCTCTATGACCCAAGACCTTTGTTGTTGCTTTGGATCTGTAAGTTAAAGACCAACAACTACGATCATGGGTGACAGGTCTACAAGTTTAATGTCCAATTGATGCAACCATGGGCCATAAAGATCTACTATTGATCTCTTTATGACCCAAGTCCGTGTCCGTGGTCTGTGGGTCTGTGCAGAGATGGTATGAGCTATTCACTGGTCAGTGAGATTATTATTTGATTTTGTTTGTTTGTTTAGTTTGATATGTTACTTTGTTGCATTTATAAAATCTATAACTTTACTTTGTACAATTTGTTAGACTTTTTTTTTATGTAAAAAACGTTGGGTTGGACAGGGTGGTGGGACGGTGGTGGCGCCAATACGCCACCCGGTAAACCACCGGTATAAGGTTTTCATAATTTGTTAAGAATGTAAGTGCTTACATTGCAAAAAGTGAGAATGCAAGTATTTAGCCTCTCATCTGCACAAGAATGTAAAAGGCAACATTGCCCATATATACTTGTGGTTAGCAAGGTAAACCACTAATAATTATAATAATAGAGAAAGTGAATAACAATACAAATATTTTACAATACTTAATTTAATTTTTAAAAAATAGATCTATTAGATTGAAGCAATAAATAGTTAATCAAACCTGTAATTTTATAACTTCGAGATAACTTCATCTCACAACCTGTCAGGCTGTCATCACAAAATCTTTTGCAAACACACATTATGAATAAATTAACAAAATAATAATATACAACACCAACAACAACGAAAAGATCATTTGTGCATTAATCCAGCTTCCTTCTAAATACTCAAGTTTTTTTTACAGGAGCATTATAATGACAATGATGAAACTAAAGAGGGTGGTCTCGATAATAATGATATGAGATGATAATGATTATGGATAATGACGGAACAAGATTGATCATGATGGTTATGAAGATGGGGATGTGATCAGATCATGATAATATGAAAAGATGATGAGATGATAAATGATGAGTTAAGTTCAGCAAACCGGTAGGGATGACACGACACCTTGACCAAGTAGGGCCTTGAGTCGACTCGGGTGAAAGTTGGGCCCTAAATATAAATATATATATATATATATGTAAATATATAATAATAATAATAATAATAATAATAATAATAATAATAATATAAATCATAGTATTATCATATATACTAAAAAACGATATCCTAACTACAGAAACCATTTTCTCTCTCTCTTCTCATTTCTATCTTTTCGAGCCGCCATCCTACCTTCATTTTCTCCTATTCTTCACTTTCCCCAACCTTCCAAGCTCTCCACACCTTAGTTGCCACCATCCTCTTCTCTCTCTCCTTTCTCATCTCCTATTATCCTCCTCCTCTAAGTCGACTTCTTACTTCTCTCCGTTATCGTGGGTCTTTACGACCCAAGACCTTTGCTATTGCTTTGGATTTGTAAGTTAGAGACCAGCAGCCGCGATCATGGGTGACGGGTTTACAAGTTTAATGTCCAATAGATGTGACCATGGGCCATAAAGATCTACCGAGATCAGTAAGTTTGTATGTTTGTTTTGGCTTTTATTGGATTTGCGATATTTTTAAGATCTGTAAGTTTGTTTAGTTTGATCTGTTACTTATTTTTAGCTTTTGTTTGCATTTATAAAATCTATAACTTTACATTGTGTGATTTGTTAGATTTTTCTTCTTTTTTGTAAAAAATGTTATGTTGGAAAGGGTGGTCGGACGGTGGTGGCACAAATCCGCCGCTCAGTAAAGCACCAATATAAGGTTTCCATATGTTGTTAAGAATGTAAATGCTTCCATAGCAAAAAGTAAAAATCTAGGTATTTTAGCCTCTCATTTGCACAAGAATGTAAAAAACAGCATTACCCATATATACTTGTGGTTAGTAGGGTAAACCACTAATAATTATAATAATAGAGAATGTGAGAATAACAATACAAATTTTTTACAACACTTATTTTTTTTTTACAAATAGATCTAGTAGATTAAAGCAATAAATAGTAGATCAAACCTGTAATTTTATAACAACTTCGAGATAACTTTATCTCACAACCAGTCATCACAAAATCTTTTGCAAACACACATTAAGAATAAATTTACAAAAACAATAATATACAACACCAACAACAAAAAATTTCACTAACAATACCTAGATAGATCATGATGGTTATGAAGATGGGAATGTGATGAGATCATGATGCTATATGAAAAGATGATGAGATCATAAATGATAAGCTAAATCGAGCAAACCAGTAGGTATGACACGACACCTTGACCGATGGAGAGTAGGGCCTTGGGTCAGCTCAGGTGAAAGTCGAGGCCTAAATATATATACATATATATATATATGTAAATATATAATAAAAATAACGGTAATGTAAATCATAGTATCATCATATATACCAAAAACCGATATGCTAACTATAAAAACTATTTTCACTCCCTCATCCCACTTCTATCCTTCTGAGCCGCCATCCTCCCTTCATTTTCTCCTCTTCTCCCCCATCTTCACTTTCCTCTACCTTCGAGGCTTTCCACACCTCAGTTGTCACCATCCTCTCTTACCTCTCCTTTCTCATCTCCTATTCTCCTCCTCTGCTAAGTCTACTTCTTAGTTCTCGCCGTTGTTGTGGGTCTCTACGACCCAAGACCTTTGCCATTGCTTTGGATCTGTAAGTTAGAGACCAACAATTGCGATCATGGGTGATGGGTCTACAAGTTTAATGTCCAATAGATGCGACCAACGACCATAAAGATCTACTGCTGATCTCTTTATGACCCAGGTCCACGTCCGTAGCCTGTGGGTCTGTGCAGAGATGGTCTATGCTATTCACAGATATGTGCGATTATTACTTAATTTTGTTTGTTATCTAGTTTGATCAGTAATTTCGTATGTTTGTTTTGGCTTTTATTGGATTTGTGACATTTTTTTATCTGTAACTTAGTTTAGTTTGATCTGTTACTTCGTTTTAGCTTTTGTTTGCATTTATAAAATCTATAACTTTACTTTGTGTGATTTGTTGGACTTTTTTTATTTTTTCTAAAAAATGTTGACTTGGACAAGGTGGTCGAATGGTGTTGGTGCCAATCTGCCGTCAGTAAACCACTAGTGTAAGGTTTTCATACTTTGTTAAGAAAGTGAGTGCTTCCATTGCAAAAATTGAGAACACAGGTATTTAGCCTATCATCTGCACAAGAATGTAAAAGGCAACATTGCCCATATATACTTATGGTTAGCAGGATAAGCCGCTAATAATTATAATAATAGAGAAAGTGAATAAGAATACAAATATTTTACAATACTTGTTTTAATTTTTTAAAAATAGATCTATAAGGTTGAAGCACTAAATAGTATATCAAACCTATAATTTTAGAACGACTTCGAGATGACTTCATCTCACAACCTGTCATCAAAAAATCTTTTGCAACCACACACTAAGAATAAGTTAACGAAAGCAATAATATGAAACACCAACAACAAAAAATTTCACTAACAATACCAAGATAGATCATGATGGCCATGAAGATGGATATGTGATGAGATCATGATGATATGAAAAGATGATAAATGATGAGCTAAGCCGAGCAAACAAGTAGGAATGACATGACACCTTGACCGATTGAGAATAGGGCCTTGGGTCGGTTCGCGTGAAAGTCGGGCCTTAAATATAAATAAATAAAGATATATATATATATGTAAATATATAATAATAATAACAATAATATAAATCATAGTATCATCATATATACTATAAAATGATATCCTAACTATAAAAACCATTTTCACTCTCTCTTCATATCTATCCTTCCGAGCCGCAATCCTCCCTTCATTTTCTCCTCTTGTCCCCATCTTTACTTTCTCCTACCTTCCAAGCATTCCACACCTCAGTCGCCACCATCCACTCTTCTCTCTCCTTTCTCATATCCTATTCTCCTCCTCTAAGTCAACTTCTTAGTTCTCTCCATTGTCATGGGTCGTAGTTAGAGACCAACTACTTCAATCATGGGCGACATGTCTACACGTTTATTGTCCAATAAATGCGACCATCCGCCATAAAGATCTACCGTTGATCTCTTTATAGCCCAAGTCTGCGTACATGGCTTGTGGGTCTGTGCTATTCACAAATCGGTGAGAATATTACTTGATTTTGTTTGTATGTTTGTTTTGGCTTTTATTGGATTTGTGACATTTTTCTTTTCTGTAAGTTTTTTAATTTGATCTATTACTTTGTTTTATCTTTTGTTTGCATTTATAAAATCTATAACTTTACTTTGTGTGATTTGTTAGACTTTTTTTTTGTTTGTATAAAATGTTGGGTTGGATAGGGTGGTCGAACGTTGGTGGCGCCAATCCACCGCCTGGTAAACCACCAGTATAAACTTTTCATACTTTGTTAAGTATTGCAAAAGGTTAGAATGCAGGTATTTAGCCTCTCATCTGCATAAAAATGTAAAAGGCAACATTGCTGATATATACTTGTGGTTAGCAAGGTAAACCACTAATAATTATAATAATAGAGAATGTGAATAACAATAAAAATATTTTACAATACTTATTTTAACTTTTTAAAAATAGATCATTTAGATTGAAGGAATAAATAGAAAGATCGAACCTGTAATTTTATAAGAACTTCAAGATAACTACATCTCACAACCTATCATCACAAAATCTTTTGCAAACACACATTATGAATAAATTAACAAAAACAATGATATACAACACCAACAAACAAAAATATCACTAACAATACCAAGATGGACAAAGATGGTCATGAAGATGGGGATGTGATGAGATCATGATGATATGAAAAGATAATGACATCATAAATAATGAGCTAAGTCGAGCAAAGCAGTAGGGATAACACGAAACCTTGACCGATGGAGAGTAGGGCCTTGGGTTGGCTCGGTTGAAAGTCGGGCCCTAAATATAAATAAATATATATATGTAAATATATAAGAATAATAAGAATAATAAAAATCATAGTATCATCATATTTACTAAAAAACGATATTATAACTAGAAAAATGATTCTATCTCTCTTCAAATTTCTATCCTCCGAGCTGCCATCTTCACTTTCCCCTACCTTCCAAGCTTTCCACACCTCAGTTGCCACCATCCTCTCTTCTCTCTCCTTTCTCATCTCCTATTCTCCTCCTCAAAGTCAGCTTCTTAGTTCTATCCGTTGCCGTGGGTCTCTACGACCCAAGACCTTTGATGTTGCTTTGGATCTGTAAGTTAGAGACCAACAACTGTGATCATGGGTGACGGGTCTACAAGTTTGATGTCCAATAGATGCGACCATGGGGCATAAAGATCTACCGCTCATATCTTTTGGACCCAGGTCCGCATCCTTGGCCTGTGGATCTATGCAGAGATAGTCTGCGCTATTCACAAATCGGTGCGATTATTACTTTATTTTGTTTGTTGTCTAGTTTGATCAGTAATTTTGTATGTTTGTTTTGGCTTTTATTGGATTTGTGAATTTTTTTTGGATATGTAAGTTTGTTTAGTTTGATTTGTTACTTTGTTTTAGCTTTTGTTTGCATTTATAAAATCTATAACTTTACTTTGTGCGATTTGTTGGACATTTTTTCTTTTGTAAAAAATGTTGGGTTGGACAAGGTGGTCGGCGGTTGTGGCACTAATCCGCCGTCGGTAAACCACCAGTATAAGGTTTTCATACATTATTTAGAAAGTGAGTGCTTCCATTGCAAAAAGTGAGATATTTAGCCTCTTATTTGCACAAGAATGTAAAAGGCAACATTGCCAATATATTCTTGTGGATAGCAGGATAAACAGCTAATAATTATAATAAATGAGAAAGTGAATAACAATACAAATATTTTCCAATACTTATTTTAATTTTTTAAAAATAGATCTATAAGATTGAAGCAATAAATAGTAGATCGAACCTGTAAACGACATCGAGATAACTTCATCTCACAACATGTCAACACAAAATCTTTTGTGAACACATAATAAGAATAAATTATTAAAAACAATAATATAAAACACCAACAACAAAAAATTTCCCTAACAATACCAAGATAGATCATGATGGTTATGAAGATGGGGATGTGATGAGATCACGATGATATGAAAAGATGATGAGATAACCCGATCAAACCAGTAGGTATGACACGACACCTTGACCGATGGAGAGTAGGGCCATGGGTTGGCTCGGGTGAAAGTCAGAACCTAAATATAAATATATATATGTAAATATATAATAATAATAACAACAATATAAATCATAGTATCATCTTATGTACTAAAAAACGATATCCTGATTATAAAAACGATTTTCACTGCGTCGTCTCATTTATATCATTACGAGCCCCCAACCTCCCTTCATTTTCTCCTTTTCTCCAATGTCTTCAGTTTCCCCTACCTTCCAAGCTTCACATGCCTCGGTTGCCACCGTCTTCTCTTCTCTCTCCTTTCTCATCTCCTATTCTCCTCCTCCTCTAAGTCGGCTTCTCAGTTCTCTCCGTTATCATGGGTCCCTACGACCTAAGACCTTTGCTGCTTTGGATCTGTAAGTTAGAGACCAACAATGGCGATCATGGGTGACGGGTCTACAAGTTTATTGTCCAATAGATGCGACCATGGGCCATAAAGATCTACCGCTCATCTCTTTTTGACCCAGGTCCGCATCCGTGGCCCGTGGGTCTATGCAAAGATGGTCTGTGTTATTCATAGATCGGTGCGATTATTACTTGATTTTGTTTGTTGTCTAGTTTGATCAGTAATTTTGTATGTTTGTTTTGCCTTTTATTGGATTTGTGAGATTTGTTTTTATCTGTAAGTTTGTTTAGTTTGATATGTTACTTTGTTTTAGCTTTTTACTGCATTTCTAAAATCTATAACTTTACTTTGTGCGATTTGTTGGACATTTTTTTTTTGTAAAAAATGTTGGGATAGACAAGGTGGTCGAAAGGTGGTGGCGCCAATCCGCCGTCGTAACCACCAATATCAAGTTTTCATACTTTGTTACAAAAGTGAGTGCTTCAATTGCAAAAAATAAGATAATTAGCCTCTCAACTGCACAAGAATGTGAAAGACAACATTGCCCATATATACTTGTGGATAGCAGGATAAACCACTAATAATTATAATAACAGAGAAAGTGAATAACAATACAAATACTTTACAATACTTATTTTAATTTTTTCAAAATAGATCTATAAGATTGAAGCACTAAATAGTAGATCAAACCTGTAGTTTTATACCCACTTCGAGATAACTTCATCTCACTACCTATCATCGCAAAATCTTTTACAGCCACACGATAAGAATAAATTAGCAAAAACAATAATATAAAACACCAACAACAAAAAATTTCATTGACAATATTGAGATAAATCATGATAATTATGAAGATGGGGATGTGATGAGATCAGGATGATATGAAAAGATGATGTGATGAAAAATGATGAGCTAACCCGAACAAACCAATAGGTATGACACGACACATTGACCGATCGAGAGTAGGGCCATGTGTTGGCTCAGGTGAAAGTCGAGACCTAAATATAAATATAAATATATATATATATATATAAACACAAAGATATAATAATAATAACAATATAAATAATAGTATCATCATATATACTAAAAAACGATATCCTAACTATAAAACCAATTTTCACTCCCACATTTCATTTCTATCCTTGCCGCCAGTATCCCCTCATTTTCTCCTTTTCTCCTCTATCTTCACTTTCCCCTACCTTCCAAGCTTTCCACACCTCAGTTGCCACCATCCTCTCTTCTCCTTTCTCATCTCCTATTCTCCTCCGCCTCTAAGTCAGCTTCTTAGTTCTTTCCACTGTCATGGGTCTCTACAACCCAAGACCTTTTGCTGCTGCTTCGGATCTGTAAGTTAGAGACCTACAATTGCGATCATGGGTGATGGCACAGCAAGTTTAATGTCCAAAAGATGCGACCATGGGCCATTAAGATCTACTGCTCATCTTTTTTTTACCCAGGTTCGCATCTGTGGCGCATGGATCTATGCAAAGATGGTTTGTGCTATTAACAAATTAGTGCGATTATTACTTGATTTTTGTTGTTGTCTAGTTTGATGAGTAATTTTGTATGTTTGTTTTGTGTTTGATTGGATTTGTGCCATTTTTTTTTATCTGTAAGTTTGTTTAGTTTATCTGTTACTTTGTTTTAGCTTTTTCTAGAATTTATAAAATCTATAACTTTACTTTGTGTGATTTGTTGGACTTTTTTTTTTTTTTTTTTTTGTAAAAAATGTTTGGTTGGACAAGTTGGTCGGACGATGGAGGCGCCAATCCGACGTCGGTAAACAAAAAGTGAGTGCTTCCATTGCAAAAAGTTAGATATTTAGCCTCTCCTCTTCACAAGAATGTAAAAGATAACAATGCCCATATATACTTGTGGATAGCATGATAAACCACTAATAATTACAATAATAGCGAAAGTGAATAACCATACAAATATTTTACAATACTTATAATTTTTTAAAATAGGTCTATAAGATTAAAGCAGTAAATAGTAGATCAAACATGTAACTTTATAACGACATCGAGATAACTTCATCTCACAACCTGTTATCACAAAATCTTTTGCAACCACACAATATGAATAAATTAACAAAAACAATAATATAAAACACCAACAACAAAACATTTCACTAATAATACCGAGATAGATTATGATGGTTACGAAGATGGGAATGTGATCAGATCATGATGATATGAAAAGATGATGAGATGAAAAATGATGAGCTAACCCGAGCATACCAGCAGGTATGACACGAAACCTTGACCGATGGAGAGTAGGACCATTTGTTGGCTCGAGTGAAAGTCGGGACCTAAATATAAATAAATAAATATATATATAAATTTATAATAATAATAAAAACAAGATAAATCATAGTATCATCATATATACTAAAAAACAATATCCTAACTATAAAAACCATTTTCACTCCCTCGTCTCATTTCTATCCTTCCGAGCCACCATCCTCCCTTCATTTTCTCATATTCTCCCCTATCTTCACTTTCACCTACCTTCCAAGCTTTCCACACCTTAATTGCCACTGTCCTCTTTTCTCTCTCCTTTCTCATCTCCTATTCTCCTCCTCCTCTAAGTCGGCTTCTTAGTTCTTTCTGTTGTCGGGGGCCTCTACGACCCAAGACCTTTGCTGTTGCATTGGATCTGTAAGTTAGAGACCAACAACTGCGATCATGGGTGACGGGTCTTCAAGTTTAATGTCCAATAGATGCGACTGAGGGCCATAAAGATCTACCGCTCATCTCTTTTTGACCCAAGTCCGCATCCGTGGCCCGTGGGTCTAGGCAGAGATGATCTATGCTAAAAACATTTTCTCATATTCTCCCCTATCATCACTTTCACCCACCTTCCAAGCTTTCCACACCTTAATTGCCACTGTCCTCTTTTCTCTCTCCTTTCTCATCTCCTATTCTCCTCCTCCTCTAAGTCGGCTTCTTAGTTCTTTCTGTTGTCGGGGCCTCGACGACCCAAGACCTTTGCTGTTGCATTGGATCTGTAAGTTAGAGACCAACAACTGCGATCATGGGTGACGGGTCTTCAAGTTTAATGTCCAATAAATGCGACTGAGGGCCATAAAGATCTACCGCTCATCTCTTTTTGACCCAAGTCCGCATCCGTGGCCCGTGGGTCTAGGCAGAGATGATCTATGCTATTCACTGATCGGTGAGATTATTACTTGATTTTGTTTGTTGTCTAGTTTGTTCAGTAATTTTGTATGTTTGTTTTGGCTTCTATTGGATTTGTGACTTTTTTCTCGATTTGTAAGTTTGTTTAGTTTGATATGTTACTTTGCTTTAGCTTTTGTTTGCATTTCTAAAATCTATAACTTTACTTTGTGTGGTTTGTTGGATATTTTTGTTTTTTTCTTGTTAAAATTGTTGGGTTGGACAAGTTGGTCGGACGGTGGAGGCCCCAATCCGACGTCGGTAAACCACCAGTATAAGGTTTTCATACTTTGTTAAGAAAGTGAGTGCTTCCATTGCAAAAAAGTTAGATATTTAGCCTTTTTGCTTCACAAGAATGTAAAAGGCAACAATGCCCATATATACTTGTGGATAGCAGGATAAACCACTAATAATTACAATAATAGAGAAAGTGAATAACCATACAAATATTTTACAATACTTATTTTAATTTTTTAAAAATAGATCTATAAGATTAAAGCAGTAAATAGTAGATCGAACCTGTAACTTTATAACGACTTTGAGATAACTTCATCTCACAACCTGTCATCACAAAATCTTTTGCAACCACACAATATGAATAAATTACCAAAAACAATAATATAAAACACCAACAACAACAAATTTCACTAACAATACCGACATAGATCATGATGGTTACAAAGATGGGGATGTGATCAGGTCATGATGATATGAAAAGATAATGCGATGAAAAATGATGAGCTAAACTGAGCATACCAGTAGGTATGACACGACACCTTGACCTATGGAGAGTAGGGCCATGTGTTGGCTCGAGTGAAAGTCGGGACCTAAATATAAATAAATATATATATATATATGTAAATTTATAATAATAAGAAAAACAATATAAATCATAGTACCATCATATATACTAAAATACGATATCCTAACTATAAAAACCATTTTCACTCCCACGTCTCATTTCTATCCTTCCGAGCCACCATCCTCCCTTCATTTTCTCCTGTTCTCTCCTATCTTCACTTTCCCCTACCTTCCAAGCTTTCCACACCTCAAATGCCACCGTTCTTTCTTCTCTCTCCTTTCTCATCTCCTATTTTCCTCTTCCTCTAAGTCGGCTTCCTAGTTCTTTCCGTTGTCTGGGGCCTCTGCGACCCAAGACCTTTGCTGTTGCATTGGGTCTGTAAGTTAGAGACCAACAACTGCGATCTTGGGTGACAGGTCTTCAAACTTCATGTCCAATAGATGTGACCATGGGCCATAAAGATCTACCGCTCATCTCTTTTTGACCCAAGTCCGTATCCATGGCCCGTGGGTCTAGGCAGAGATGGTCTATGCTATTCACGGATCGGTGCGATTATTACTTGAATTTGTTTGTTGTCTAGTTTGTTCAGTAATTTTGTATGTTGTTTTGGTTTTTATTAAATTTGTGACTTTTTTTCAATTTATAAGTTTGATTAGTTTGATATGTTAGTTTGCTTTAGCTTTTGTTTGCATTTCTAAAATCTGTAACTTTACTTTGTGTGATTTGTTGAACATTTTTGTTTTTTATTTTGTAAAAATTGTTGGGTTGGACAAGTTGGTCGGACGGTGGCGCCGCCAATCTGACGTCGGTAAACCACCAGTATAAGGTTTTCATACTTTGTTAAGAAAGTGAGTGCTTCCATTGCAAAAAGTTAGATATTTAGCCTGCCCTCTTAACAAGAATGTAAAAGGCAACAATGCCCATATATAATTGTGGATAGCAGGATAAACCACTAATAATTACAATAATAGCAAAAGTGAATAACCATACAAATATTTTACAATACTTATTTTAATTTTTTAAAAATAGATCTATAAGATTAAAGCAGTAAATAGTATATCGAACCTGTAACTTTATAATGACTTCGAGATAACTTCATCTCACAACCTGTCATCACAAAATCTTTAGCAACCACACAATATGAATAAATTAACAAAAACAATAATATAAAACACCAACAACAAAAAATTTGACTAATAATACCGAGATAGATCATGATGGTTACGAAGATGGGGATGTGATCAGATCATGATGATATGAAAAGATTATGAGATGAAAAATGATGAGCTAACTCGAGCATACCAGTAGGTATGACACGACATCTTGACCGATGGAGAGTAGGCCCATATGTTGGCTCGAGGGAAAATCGGGACCTAAATATAAATAAATAAATATATATATATATGTAAATTTATAATAATAATAAAAACAATATAAATCATAGCATCATCATATATAATAAAAAACGATATCCTAACTATAAAAACCATTTTCACTCCCTCGTCTCATTTCTATCCTTCCGAGCCACCATCCTCCCATCATTTTCTCCTGTTCTCCCCTATCTTCACTTTTCCCTACCTTCCAAGCTTTCCACTCCTCAATTGCCACCGTCCTCTGTTCTCTCCTCTTTCTCATCTCCTATTCTCCTCCTCCTCTAAGTCGGCTTCTTAGTTCTTTCCGTTGGCGTGGGCATCTACGACCCAAGACCTTTTTTGTTGCATTAAATCTGTAAGTTAAAGACCAACAACTGCGATCATGGGTGACGGGTCTTCAAGTTTAATGTCCAATAGATGCGACCATTGGCCATAAAGATCTACCGCTCATCTCTTTTTGACCAAAGTCCGCATCCGTGGCCCGTGGGTCTAGTTTGCTCAGTAATTTTGTATGTTTGTTTTGGCTTTTATTAGATTTGTTGGACATTTTTCTTTTTTGTAAAAATTGTAGGGTTGGACAAGCTGGTCGGACAGTGGTGGTGCCAATCCGTCGGCGGTAAAGCACCAGCATAAGGTTTTCATACTTTGTTAAGAATGTGAGTGCTTCCATTGCAAAAGGTGAGATATTTACCTCTCATCTGCACAAGAATGTAAAATGCAACATTGCCCTTATATACTTGTGGATAGTAGGATAAACCACTAATAATTATAATAATAGAGAAAGTGAATAACAATACTAATATTTTACAATACTTATTTTAATTTTTTTAAAATAGACTAAAGAGTAGATCGAACCTGTAATTTTATAACGACTTCGAGATAACATCATCTCACACCCTGTCATCACAAAATCTTTTGCAACAACACAATAAGAATAAATTAAAAAAAACAATAATATAATACACCAACAACAAAACATTTCACTAGCAATACCGAGATAGATCAAGATGGTTATGAAGATGGGGGATGTGTTGATATCATGATGATATGAAAAGATGATGAGAAGAAATATGATAGTTGACCCGAGCAAACTAGTAGGTATGACACGGCACGTTGACCGATGGAGAGTAAGGCCATGGGCCGGCTCGGGTGAATGACGGGACCTAAATATAAATAAATATATATGTAAATATATAATAATAAAAACAACAATATAATACATAGTATCATCACATATACTAAAAAACGATATCCTAACTATAAAAATCATTTTCACTCCCTCGTCTCAATTCTATCC
The DNA here is from genome assembly GCA_022457165.1 of Juglans mandshurica. NCBI lineage: Eukaryota > Viridiplantae > Streptophyta > Magnoliopsida > Fagales > Juglandaceae > Juglans > Juglans mandshurica. The sequence goes on from CM039622.1 coordinate 25,607,681, forward strand.
TTCCAAGCCGCCATCCTCCATTCATTTTCTCCTTTTCTACCCTACCTTCACTATCCCCTACCTTCCAAGCTTTCCACACTTTTGCTACCATCCTCTCTTCTCTCTCCTTTCTCATCTCCTATTCTCCTCCTCCTCGAAGTTAGCTTCTTAGTTATTTCCGTTGTCGTGGGCCTCTACAACCAAAGACCTTTGTTGTTGCCTTGGATCTGTAAGTTAAAGACCAAAAACTGCGATCATGGGTGACGGGTCTTCAAGTTTAATGTCCAATAGATGCGATCATGGGCCATAAAGATCAACCGCTTATCTATTTTTGACCTAGGTCCGCATCCGTGGCTCGTGGGTCTAGGCAGAGAGGGACTATGCTATTCACAAATCAGTGCGATTATTACTTGATTTTGTTTGTTGTCTAGTTTGCTCAGAAATTTTGTATGTTTGTTTTGGCTTTTATTCGATTTGTGAATTTATTTCAATCTATAAGTTTGTTTACTTTGATCTGTTACTTTGCTTTAGCGTTTGTATGCATTTATAAAATCTTTAACTTTACTTTGTGTGATCTGTGTGACATTTTGTTTTTTTGTGAAAATTGTTGGATTAGACAAGGTGTTCGGACGGTGGTGGCGCCAATCCGCCGGCGGTAAACCACCAGTATAAGGATTTCATACTTTGTTACGAAAGTGAATGCTTCCATTGCAAAAAGTGAGATATTGAGCACTCATCTGCACAAGAATGTAAAACGCAACATTGCCCATATATACTTGTGGATAGCAAGATCAACCACTAATAAATATAATAACAGAGAAAGTGAATAACACTACAAATATTTTACAATACTTATTATAATATTTTTAAAATAGATCAATAAGATTGAAGCACTAAATAGTAGATCGAACCTGTAATTTTATAACGACTTCGAGATAACTTGATCTCACAACCTGTCATCACAAAATCTTTTACAACCACAAAATAAGAATAAATTAACAAAAACAATAATATAAGACACCAACAACAAAAAATTTCACTAGCAATACCGAGATAGATCAACATGGTTATGAATATGGGGGATGTGATGAGATCATGATGATATGAAAAGATGATGAGATGAAATATGATGAGCTGACCCGAGCAAACGAGTAGGTATGACACGGCACGTTGACCGATGGAGAGTATGGCCATGGGTCGGCTCGGGTGAATGACAGGACCTAGATATAAATAAATATATATGTAAATATATAGTAATAAAAACAACAATATAATACATAGTATCATCATATATACTAAAAAACGATATCCTAGCAAAAAAAATCATTTTCACTCCCTTGTCTCAATTCTATCCTTCCAAGCCGCCATCCTCCCTTCATTTTCTCCTTTTCTACCCTATCTTCACTATCCCCTACCTTCCAAGCTTTCCACACTTCAGTTGCTACCATCCTCTCTTCTCTCTCATTTCTCATCTGCAATTCTCCTCCTCCTCGAAGTCGGCTTCTAAGTTATTTCCTTTCTCGGGGGCCTTTACAACTAAAGACCTTTGTTGTTGCCTTGGATCTGTAAGTTAAATACCAACAACTGCGATCATGGGTGACGGGTCTTCAAGTTTAATGTCCAATAGATGCGATCATGGGCCATAAAGATCAACCACTTATCTCTTTTTGACCTAGGTCCGCATCCGTGGCTCGTGGGTCTAGATAGAGTGGGACTGTGCTATTCACAGATCGGTGCGATTATTACATGATTTTGTTTGTTGTCTAGTTTGCTCAGAAATTTTGTCTATTTGTTTTGGCTTTTATTCGATTTGTGACAGTTTTTTCAATCTATAATTTTGTTTAATTTGATCTATTACTTTGCTTTAGCATTTGTTTGCATATCTAAAATCTATAACTTTACTTTGTGTGATTTGTTGGACATTTTGTTTTTTTGCGAAAATTGTTGGATTAGACAAGGTGTTCGGACAGTGGTGGCGCCAATCCGCCGGCGGTAAACCACCAGTATAAGGTTTTCATACTTTGTTACGAAAGTGAGTGCTTCCATTGCAAAAAGTGAGATATTTAGCACTCATCTGCACAAGAATGTAAAACGCAACATTGCCCAAATATATTGTGGATAGCAGGATCAACCACTAATAATTATAATAACAGAGAAAGTGAATAACACTACAAATATTTTACAATACTTATTATAATATTTTTAAAATAGATCAATAAGATTGAAGCACTAAATAGTAGATCGAACCTGTAATTTTATAACGACTTCGAGATAACTTGATCTCACAACCTGTCGTCACAAAATTTTTTACAACCACACAATAAGAATAAATTAACAAAAACAATAATATAAGACACTAACAACAAAAAATTTCACTAGCAATACCGAGATAGATCAACATGGTTATGCATATGGGGGATGTGATGAGATCATGATGATATGAAAAGATGATGAGATGAAATATGATGAGCTGACCCGAGCAAACCAGTAGGTATGACACGGGACGTTGACCAAGGGAGAGTAAGGCCATGGGTCGGCTCGGGTGAATGACGGGACCTAAATATAAATAAATATATATGTAAATATATAATAATAAAAACAACAATATAATACATAGTATCATCATATATACTAAAAAACGATATCCTTGCTACAAAAATCATTTTCACTCCCTCGTCTCAATTCTATCCTTCCAAGCCGCCATCCTCCCTTCATTTTCTCCTTTTCTACCCTATCTTCACTATCCCCTACCTTCCAAGCTTTCCACACTTCAGTTGCTACCGTCCTCTCTTCTCTCTCCTTTCTCATCTCCTATTCTCCTCCTCCTCGAAGTCGGCTTCTTAGTTATTTCCATTCTCGGGGGCCTCTACAACCAAAGACCTTTGTTGTTGCCTGGGATCTGTAAGTTAAAGACCAACAACTGCGATCATGGGTGATGGGTCTTCAAGTTTAATGTCCAATAGATGCGATCATGGGCCATAAAGATCAACCGCTTATCTCTTTTTGACCTAGGTCCGCATCCGTGGCTCGTGGGTCTAGGCAGAGAGGGACTGTGCTATTCACAGATCAATGCGATTATTACTTGATTTTATTTGTTGTCTAGTTTGTTCAGAAATTTTGTATGTTTGTTTTGACTTTTATTCGATTTGTGACATTTTTTTCAATCTATAATTTTGTTTAGTTTGATCTGTTACTTTGCTTTAGCATTTGTTTGCATTTCTAAAATCTATAACTTTACTTTGTGTGATTTGTTGGACATTTTGTTTTTTTGTGAAAATTGTTGGATTGGACAAGGTGTTCGGACGGTGGTGGCGCCAATCCGCCGGCGGTAAACCACCAGTATAAGGTTTTCATACTTTGTTACGAAAGTGAGTGCTTCCATTGCAAAAAGTGAGATATTCAGCACTCATCTGCACAAGAATGAAAAACGCAACATTGCCTAAATATACTTGTGGATAGCAGGATCAACCACTAATAATTATAATAACAGAGAAAGTGAATAACACTACAAATATTTTACAATACTTATTATAATATTTTTAAAATAGATCAATAAGATTGAAGCACTAAATAGTAGATCGAACCTGTAATTTTATAACGACTTCAAGATAACTTCATCTCACAACCTGTTGTCACAAAATCTTTTACAACCACACAATAAGAATAAATTAACAAAAACAATAATATAAGACACCAACAACAAAAAATTTCACTAGCAATACCGAGATAGATCAACATGGTTATGCATATGGGGGATGTGATGAGATCATGATGATATGAAAAGATGATGAGATGAAATATGATGAGTTGACCCGAGCAAACCAGTAGGTATAACACGGCACGTTGACCGATGGAGAGTAAGGCCGTGGGTCGGCTCGGGTGAATGACGGGACCTAAATATAAATAAGTATATAATAATAAAAGCAACAATATAATACATAGTATCATCATATATACTAAAAAACGATATCCTAGCTACAAAAATAATTTTCACTCCCTCGTCACAATTCTATCCTTCCAAGCCGCCATCCTCCCTTCATTTTCTCCTTTTTAACCCTATCTCCACGATCACCTACCTTCCAAGCTTTCCACACTTCAGTTGCTACCATCCTCTCTTCTCTCTCCTCTCTCATCTCCTATTCTCCTCCTCCTCGAAGTCGGCTTCTTAGTTATTTCCGTTCTCGGGGGCCTCTACAACCAAAGACCTTTGTTGTTGCCTTGGATCTGTAAGTTAAAGACCAACAACTGCGATCATTGGTGACGGGTCTTCAAGTTTAATGTCCAATAGATGCGATCATGGGCCATAAAGATCAACCGCTTATCTCTTTTTGACCTCGGTCCGCATCCGTGGCTCGTGGGTCTAGGCAGAGAGGGACTGTGCTATTCACAGATCGGTGCGATTATTACTTGATTTTTTTTGTTGTCTAGTTTGCTCAGAAATTTTGTATGTTTGTTTTGACTTTTATTCGATTTGTGACATTTTTTTCAATCTATAATTTTGTGTTGTTTGATCTGTTACTTTGCTTTAGGATTTGTTTGGGTTTCTAAAATCTATAACTTTACTTTGTGTGATTTGTTGGACATTTTGTTTTTTTGTGAAAATTGTTGGATTGGACAAGGTGTTCGGACGGTGGTGGCGCCAATCCGCCGGCGGTAAACCACCAGTCTAAGGTTTTCATACTTTATTACGAAAGTGAGTGCTTCCATTGCAAAAAGAGAGATATTTAGCACTCATCTGCACAAGAATGTAAAACGCAACATTGCCCATATATATTGTGGATAGCAGGATCAACCACTAATAATTATAATAACAGAGAAAGTGAATAACACTACAAATATTTTACAATACTTATTATAATATTTTTAAAATAGATCAATAAGATTGAAGCACTAAATAGTAGATCGAACATGTAATTTTATAACGACTTCGAGATAACTTGATCTCACAACCTGTCGTCACAAAATCTTTTACAACCACACAATAGGAATAAATTAACAAAAACAATAATATAAGACACTAACAACAAAAAATTTCACTAGCAATACCGAGATAGATCAACATGGTTATGCATATGGGGGATGTGATGAGATCATGATGATATGAAAAGATGATGAGATGAAATATGATGAGCTGACCCGAGCAAACCAGTAGGTATGACACGGGACGTTGACCAAGGGAGAGTAAGGCCATGGGTCGGCTCGGGTGAATGACGGGACCTAAATATAAATAAATATATATGTAAATATATAATAATAAAAACAACAATATAATACATAGTATCATCATATATACTAAAAAACGATATCCTTGCTACAAAAATCATTTTCACTCCCTCGTCTCAATTCTATCCTTCCAAGCCGCCATCCTCCCTTCATTTTCTCCTTTTCTACCCTATCTTCACTATCCGCTACTTTCCAAGCTTTCCACACTTCAGTTGCTACCGTCCTCTCTTCTCTCTCCTTTCTCATCTCCTATTCTCCTCCTCCTCGAAGTCGGCTTCTTAGTTATTTCCGTTCTAGGGGGCCTCTACAACAAAAGACCTTTGTTGCTGCCTGGGATCTATAAGTTAAAGACCAACAACTGCGATCATGGGTGACAGGTCTTCAAGTTTAATGTCCAATAGATGCGATCATGGGCCATAAAGATCAACCGCTTATCTCTTTTTGACCTAGGTCCGCATCCATGGCTCGTGGGTCTAGGCAGAGAGGGACTGTGCTATTCACAGATCAGTGCGATTATTACTTGATTTTATTTGTTGTCTAGTTTGCTCAGAAATTTTGTATGTTTGTTTTGACTTTTATTCGATTTGTGACATTTTTTTCAATCTATAATTTTGTTTAGTTTGATCTGTTACTTTGCTTTAGCATTTGTTTGCATATGTAAAATCTATAACTTTACTTTGTGTGATTTGTTGGACATTTTGTTTTTTTGTGAAAATTGTTGGATTGGACAAGGTGTTCGGACGGTGGTGGCGCCAATCCGCCGGTGGTAAACCACCAGTCTAAGGTTTTCATACTTTGTTACGAAAGTGAGTGCTTCCATTGCAAAAAGTGAGATATTTAGCACTCATCTGCACAAGAATGTAAAACGCAACATTGCCCATATATATTGTGGATAGCAGGATCAACCACTAATAATTATAATAACAGAGAAAGTGAATAACACTACAAATATTTTACAATACTTATTATAATATTTTTAAAATTGATCAATAAGATTGAAGCACTAAATAGTAGATCGAACCTGTAATTTTATAACGACTTCAAGAAAACTTCATCTCACAACCTGTTGTCACAAAATCTTTTACAACCACACAATAAGAATAAATTAACAAAAACAATAATATAAGACACCAACAACAAAAAATTTCACTAGCAATACCTAGATAGATCAACATGGTTATGCATATGGGGGATGTGATGAGATCATGATGATATGAAAAGATGATGAGATGAAATATGATGAGCTGACCCGCGCAAACCAGTAGGTATGACACGGTACGTTGACCGATGGAAAGTAAGGCCATGGGTCGGCTCGGGTGAATGACGGGACCTAAATATAAATAAATATATAATAATAAAAGCAACAATATAATACATAGTATCATCATATATACTAAAAAACAATATCCTAGCTACAAAAATAATTTTCACTCCCTCGTCTCAATTCTATCCTTCCAAGCCGCCATCCTCCCTTCATTTTCTCCTTTTCTACCCTATCTCCACTATCCCCTACCTTCCAAGCTTTCCACACTTCAGTTGCTACCATCCTCTCTTCTCTCTCCTTTCTCATCTCCTATTCTCCTCGTCCTCGAAGTCGGCTTCTTAGTTATTTCCGTTCTCGGGGGCCTCTACAACCAAAGACCTTTGTTGTTGCCTTGGATCTGTAAGTTAAAGACCAACAACTGCGATCATGGGTGACGGGTCTTCAAGTGTAATGTCCAATAGTTGCGATCATGGGCCATAAAGATCAACCGCTTATCTCTTTTTGACCTAGGTCCGCATCCGTGGCTCGTGGGTCTAGGCAGAGAGGGACTGTGCTATTCACAGATCAGTGCGATTATTACTTGATTTTATTTGTTGTCTACTTTGCTCAGAAATTTTGTATGTTTGTTTTGACTTTTATTCGATTTGTGACATTTTTTTCAATCTATAATTTTGTTTAGTTTGATCTGTGACTTTGCTTTAGCATTTGTTTGCATTTCTAAAATCTATAACTTTACTTTGTGTGATTTGTTGGACATTTTGTTTTTTTGTGAAAATTGTTGGATTGGACAAGGTGTTCGGACGGTGGTGGCGCCAATCCGCCGGCGGTAAACCACCAGTATAAGGTTTTCATACTTTGTTACGAAAGTGAGTGCTTCCATTGCAAAAAGTGAGATATTCAGCACTCATCTGCACAAGAATGAAAAACGCAACATTGCCTAAATATACTTGTGGATAGCAGGATCAACCACTAATAATTATAATAACAGAGAAAGTGAATAACACTACAAATATTTTACAATACTTATTATAATATTTTTAAAATAGATCAATAAGATTGAAGCACTAAATAGTAGATCGAACCTGTAATTTTATAACGACTTCAAGAAAACTTCATCTCAGAACCTGTTGTCACAAAATCTTTTACAACCACACAATAAGAATAAATTAACAAAAACAATAATATAAGACACCAACAACAAAAAATTTCACTAGCAATACCGAGATAGATCAACATGGTTATGCATATGGGGGATGTGATGAGATCATGATGATATGAAAAGATGATGAGATGAAATATGATGAGCTGACCCGAGCAAACCAGTAGGTATGACACGGCACGTTGACCGATGGAAAGTAAGGCCATGGGTCGGCTCAGGTGAATGACGGGACCTAAATATAAATAAATATATAATAATAAAAGCAACAATATAATACATAGTATCATCATATATACTAAAAAACGATATCCTAGCTACAAAAATAATTTTCACTCCCTCGTCTCAATTCTATCCTTCCAAGCCGCCATCCTCCCTTCATTTTCTCCGTTTCTACCCTATCTTCACTATCCGCTACCTTCCAAGCTTTCCACACTTCAGTTGCTACCGTCCTCTCTTCTGTCTCCTTTCTCATCTCCTATTCTCCTCCTCCTCGAAGTCGGCTTCTTAGTTATTTCCGTTCTCGGGGGCATCTTTAACCGAAGACCTTTGTTGTTGCCTGGATCTGTAAGTTAAAGACCAACAACTGCGATCATGGGTGACGGGTCTTCAAGTTTAATGTCCAATAGATGCGATCATGGGCCATAAAGATCAACCGCTTATCTCTTTTTGACCTCGGTCCGCATCCGTGGCTCGTGGGTCTAGGCAGAGAGGGACTGTGCTATTCACAGATCAGTGCGATTATTCCTTGATTTTATTTGTTGTCTAGTTTGCTCAGAAATTTTGTATGTTTGTTTTGACTTTTATTAGATTTTTGACATTTTTTTCAATCTATAATTTTGTTTAGTTTGATCTGTTACTTTGCTTTAGCATTTGTTTGCATTTCTAAAATCTATAACTTTACTTTGTGTGATTTGTTGGACATTTTGTTTTTTTGTGAAAATTGTTGGATTGGACAAGGTGTTCGGACGGTGGTGGCGCCAATCCGCCGGCGGTAAACCACCAGTATAAGGTTTTCATACTTTGTTACGAAAGTGAGTGCTTCCATTGCAAAAAGTGCGATATTCAGCACTCATCTGCACAAGAATGAAAACCGCAACATTGCCTATATATACTTGTGGATAGCAGGATCAACCACTAATAATTATAATAACAGAGAAAGTGAAAAACACTACAAATATTTTACAATACTTATTATAATATTTTTAAAATAGATCAATAAGATTGAAGCACTAAATAGTAGATCGAACCTGTAATTTTATAACGACTTCAAGATAACTTCATCTCACAACCTGTTGTCACAAAATCTTTTACAACCACACAATAAGTATAAATTAACAAAAACAATATTATAAGACACCAACAACAAAAAATTTCACTAGCAATACCTAGATAGATCAACATGGTTATGCATATGGGGGATGTGATGAGATCATGATGATATGAAAAGATGATGAGATGAAATATGATGAGTTGACCCGAGCAAACCAGTAGGTATGACACGGCACGTTGACCGATGGAAAGTAAGGCCATGGGTCGGCTCGGGTGAATGACGGGACCTAAATATAAATAAATATATAATAATAAAAGCAACAATATAATACATAGTATCATCATATATACTAAAAAACGATATCCTAGCTACAAAAATAATTTTCACTCCCTCGTCTCAATTCTATCCTTCCAAGCCGCCATCCTCCCTTCATTTTCTCCTTTTCTACCCAATCTCCACTATCCCCTACCTTCCAAGCTTTCCACACTTTAGTTGCTACCGTCCTCTCTTCTCTCTCCTTTCTCATCTCCTATTCTCCTCCTCCTCGAAGTCGGCTTCTTAGTTATTTCCGTTCTCGGGGGCCTCTACAACCAAAGACCTTTGTTGTTGCCTTGGAACTGTAAGTTAAAGACCAACAACTGCGATCATGGGTGACGGGTCTTCAAGTTTAATGTCCAATAGATGCGATCATGGGCCATAAAGATCAACCGCTTATCTCTTTTTGACCTCGGTCCGCATCCGTGGCTCGTGGGTCTAGGCAGAGAGGGACTGTGCTATTCACAGATCGGTGCGATTATTACTTGATTTTATTTGTTGTCTAGTTTGCTCAGAAATTTTGTATGTTTGTTTTGACTTTTATTCGATTTGTGACATTTTTTTCAATCTATAATTTTGTTTAGTTTGATCTGTTACTTTGCTTTAGCATTTGTTTGCATTTCTAAAATCTAAAACTTTACTTTGTGTGATTTGTTGGACATTTTGTTTTTCTGTGAAAATTGTTGGATTGGACAAGGTGTTCGGACGGTGGTGGCGCCAATCCACTGGCGGTAAACCACTAATATAAGGTTTTCATACTTTGTTACGAAAGTGAGTGCTTCCATTGCAAAAAGTGCGATATTTAGCACTGATCTGCAAAAGAATGTAAAACGCAACATTGCCCATATATAATGTGGATAGCGTGATCAACCACTAATAATTATAATAACAGAGAAAGTGAATAACACTACAAATATTTTACAATACTTATTATAATATTTTTAAAATAGATCAATAAGATTGAAGCACTAAATAGTAGATCGAACCTGTAATTTAATAACGACTTCGAGATAACTTGAGCTCACAACCTGTCGTCACAAAATCTTTTACAACCACACAATAAGAATAAATTAACAAAAACAATAATATAAGACACTAACAACAAAAAATTTCACTAGCAATACCGAGATAGATCAACATGGTTATGCATATGGGGGATGTGATGAGATCATGATGATATGAAAAGATGATGAGATGAAATATGATGAGCTGACCCGAGCAAACCAGTAGGTATCACACGGGACGTTGGCCAAGGTCTCGTAAGGCCATGGGTCGGCTCGGGTGAATGACGGGACCTAAATATAAATATATATATGTAAATATATAATAATAAAAACAACAATATAATGCATAGTATCATCATATATACAAAAAAACGATATCCTTGCAACAAAAATCAATTTCACTCCCTCGCCTCAATTCTATCCTTCCAAGCAGCCATCCTCCCATCATTTTCTCCTTTTCTACCCTATCTTCACTATCCGCTATCTTCCAAGCTTTCCACACTTTAGTTGCAACCGTCCTCTCTTCTCTCTCCGTTCTCATCTCCTATTCTCCTCCTCCTCGAAGTCGGCTTCTTAGTTATTTCCGTTCTCGGGGGCCTCTACAACCAAAGACCTTTGTTGTTGCCTGGGATCTGTAAGTTAAAGACCAACAACTGCGATCATGGGTGACGGGTCTTCAAGTTTAATGTCCAATAGTTGCGATCATGGGCCATAAATATCAACCGCTTATCTCTTTTTGACCTAGGTCCGCATCCGTGGCTCGTGGGTCTAGGCAGAGAGGGACTGTGCTATTCACAGATCAGTGCGATTATTACTTGATTTTATTTGTTGTCTAGTTTGCTCAGAAATTTTGTATGTTTGTTTTGACTTTTATTCGATTTGTGACATTTTTTTCAATCTATAATTTTGTTTAGTTTGATCTGTTACTTTGCTTTAGCATTTGTTTGCATTTCTAAAATCTATAACTTTACTTTGTGTGATTTGTTGGACATTTTGTTTTTTTGTGAAAATTGTTGGATTGGACAAGGTGTTCGGACGGTGGTGGCGCCAATCCGCCAGCCGTAAACCACCAGTATAAGGTTTTCATACTTTGTTACGAAAGTGAATGCTTCCATTGCAAAAAGTGAGATATTCAGCACTCATCTGCACAAGAATGAAAAACGCAACATTGCCTATATATACTTGTGGATAGCAGGATCAACCACTAATAATTATAATAACAGAGAGAGTGAATAACACTACAAATATTTTACAATACTTATTATAATATTTTTAAAATAGATCAATAAGATTGAAGCACTAAATAGTAGATCGAACCTGTAATTTTATAACGACTTCAAGAAAACTTCATCTCACAACCTGTTGTCACAAAATCTTTTACAACCACACAATAAGAATAAATTAACAAAAACAATAATATAAGACACCAACAACAAAAAATTTCACTAGCAATACCTAGATAGATCAACATTATTATGCATATGGGGGATGTGATGAGATCATGATGATATGAAAAGATGATGAGATGAAATATGATGAGCTGACCCGAGCAAACCAGTCGGTATGACACGGCACGTTGACCGATGGAAAGTAAGGCCATGGGTCGGCTCGGGTGAATGACGGGACCTAAATATAAATAAATATATAATAATAAAAGCAACAATATAATACATAGTATCATCATATATACTAAAAAACGATATCCTAGCTACAAAAATAATTTTCACTCCCTCGTCTCAATTCTATCCTTCCAAGCCGCCATCCTCCCTTCATTTTCTCCTTTTCTACCCTATCTCCACTATCCCCTACCTTCCAAGCTTTCCACACTTCAGTTGCTACCATCCTCTCTTCTCTCTCCTTTCTCATCTCCTATTCTCCTCCTCCTCAAAGTCGGCTTCTTAGTTATTTCCGTTCTCGGGGGCCTCTACAACCAAAGACCTTTGTTGTTGCCTTGGATCTGTAAGTTAAAGACCAACAACTGCAATCATGGGTGACGGGTCTTCAAGTGTAATGTCCAATAGTTGCGATCATGGGCCATAAAGATCAACCGCTTATCTCTTTTTGACCTAGGTCCGCATCCGTGGCTCGTGGGTCTAGGCAGAGAGGGACTGTGCTATTCACAGATCAGTGCGATTTTTACTTGATTTTATTTGTTGTCTAGTTTGCTCAGAAATTTTGTATGTTTGTTTTGACTTTTATTCGATTTGTGACATTTTTTTCAATCTATAATTTTGTTTAGTTTGATCTGTTACTTTGCTTTAGCATTTGTTTGCATTTCTAAAATCTATAACTTTACTTTGTGTGATTTGTTGGACATTTTGTTTTTTTGTGAAAATTGTTGGATTGGACAAGGTGTTCGGACGGTGGTGGCGCCAATACGCCGGCGGTAAACCACCAGTATAAGGTTTTCATACTTTGTTACGAAAGTGAGTGCTTCCATTGCAAAAAGTGAGATATTCAGCACTCATCTGCACAAGAATGAAAAACGCAACATTGCCTATATATACTTGTGGATAGCAGGATCAACCACTAATAATTATAATAACAGAGAAAGTGAATAACACTACAAATATTTTACAATACTTATTATAATATTTTTAAAATAGATCAATAAGATTGAAGCACTAAATAGTAGATCGAACCTGTAATTTTATAACGACTTCAAGAAAACTTCATCTCACAACCTGTTGTCACAAAATCTTTTACAACCACACAATAAGAATAAATTAACAAAAACAATAATATAAGACACCAACAACAAAAAATTTCACTAGCAATACCTAGATAGATCAACATTGTTATGCATATGGGGGATGTGATGAGATCATGATGATATGAAAAGATGATGAGATGAAATATGATGAGCTGATCCGAGCAAACCAGTAGGTATGACACGGCACGTTGACCGATGGAAAGTAAGGCCATGGGTCGGCTCGGGTGAATGACGGGACCTAAATATAAATAAATATATATGTAAATATATAATAATAAAAACAACAATATAATACATAGTATCATCATATATACTAAAAAACGATATCCTCGCTACAAAAATCATTTCCACTCCCTCGCCTCAATTCTATCCTTCCAAGCCGCCATCCTCCCTTCATTTTCTCCTTTTCTACCCTATCTTCACTATCCGCTACCTTCCAAGCTTTCCACACTTCAGTTGCTACCGTCCTCTCTTCTGTCTCCTTTCTCATCTCCTATTCTCCTCCTCCTCGAAGTCGGCTTCTTAGTTATTTCCGTTCTCGGAGGCCTCTACAACCAAAGACCTTTGTTGTTGCCTGGGATCTGTAAGTTAAAGACCAACAACTGCGATCATGGGTGACGGGTCTTCAAGTTTAATGTCCAATAGTTGCGATCATGGGCCATAAAGATCAACCGCTTATCTCTTTTTGACCTAGGTCCGCATCCGTGGCTCGTGGGTCTAGGCAGAGAGGGACTGTGCTATTCATAGATCAGTGCGATTATTACTTGATTTTATTTGTTGTCTAGTTTGCTCAGAAGTTTTGTATGTTTGTTTTGACTTTTATTCGATTTGTGACATTTTTTTCAATCTATAATTTTGTTTAGTTTGATCTGTTACTTTGCTTTAGCATTTGTTTGCATTTCTAAAATCTATAACTTTACTTTGTGTGATTTGTTGGACATTTTGTTTTTTTGTGAAAATTGTTGGATTGGACAAGGTGTTCGGACGGTGGTGGCGCCAATCCGCCGGCGGTAAACCACCAGTATAAGGTTTTCATACTTTGTTACGAAAGTGAGTGCTTCCATTGCAAAAAGTGAGATATTCAGCACTCATCTGCACAAGAATGAAAAACGCAACATTGCCTATATATACTTGTTGATAGCAGGATCAACCACTAATAATTATAATAACAGAGAAAGTGAATGACACTACAAATATTTTACAATACTTATTATAATATTTTTAAAATAGATCAATAAGATTGAAGCACTAAATAGTAGATCGAACCTGTAATTTTATAACGACTTCAAGAAAACTTCATCTCACAACCTGTTGTCACAAAATCTTTTACAACCACACAATAAGAATAAATTAACAAAAACAATAATATAAGACACCAACAACAAAAAATTTCACTAGCAATACCTAGATAGATCAACATTATTATGCATATGGGGGATGTGATGAGATCATGATGATATGAAAAGATGATGAGATGAAATATGATGAGCTGACCCGAGCAAACCAGTCGGTATGACACGGCACGTTGACCGATGGAAAGTAAGGCCATGGGTCGGCTCGGGTGAATGACGGGACCTAAATATAAATAAATATATAATAATAAAAGCAACAATATAATACATAGCATCATCATATATACTAAAAAACGATATCCTAGCTACAAAAATAATTTTCACTCCCTCGTCTCAATTCTATCCTTCCAAGCCGCCATCCTCCCTTCATTTTCTCCTTTTCTACCCTATCTCCACTATCCCCTACCTTCCAAGCTTTCCACACTTCAGTTGCTACCATCCTCTCTTCTCTCTCCTTTCTCATCTCCTATTCTCCTCCTCCTCGAAGTCGGCTTCTTAGTTATTTCCGTTCTCGGGGGCCTCTACAACCAAAGACCTTTGTTGTTGCCTTGGATCTGTAAGTTAAAGACCAACAACTGCGATCATGGGTGACGGGTCTTCAAGTGTAATGTCCAATAGTTGCGATCATGGGCCATAAAGATCAACCGCTTATCTCTTTTTGACCTAGGTCCGCATCCGTGGCTCGTGGGTCTAGGCAGAGAGGGACTGTGCTATTCACAGATCAGTGCGATTATTACTTGATTTTATTTGTTGTCTAGTTTGCTCAGAAATTTTGTATGTTTGTTTTGACTTTTATTCGATTTGTGACATTTTTTTCAATCTATAATTTTGTTTAGTTTGATCTGTTACTTTGCTTTAGCATTTGTTTGCATTTCTAAAATCTATAACTTTACTTTGTGTGATTTGTTGGACATTTTGTTTTTTTGTGAAAATTGTTGGATTGGACAAGGTGTTCGGACGGTGGTGGCGCCAATCCGCCGGCGGTAAACCACCAGTATAAGGTTTTCATACTTTGTTACGAAAGTGAGTGCTTCCATTGCAAAAAGTGAGATATTCAGCACTCATCTGCACAAGAATGAAAAACGCAACATTGCCTATATATACTTGTGGATAGCAGGATCAACCACTAATAATTATAATAACAGAGAAAGTGAATAACACTACAAATATTTTACAATACTTATTATAATATTTTTAAAATAGATCAATAAGATTGAAGCACTAAATAGTAGATCGAACCTGTAATTTTATAACGACTTCGAGATAACTTGAGCTCACAACCTGTCGTCACAAAATCTTTTACAACCACACAATAAGAATAAATTAACAAAAACAATAATATAAGACACTAACAACAAAAAATTTCACTAGCAATACCGAGATAGATCAACATGGTTATGCATATGGGGGATGTGATGAGATCATGATGATATGAAAAGATGATGAGATGAAATATGATGAGCTGACCCGAGCAAACCAGTAGGTATGACACGGCACGTTGACCGATGGAAAGTAAGGCCATGGGTCGGCTCGGGTGAATGACGGGACCTAAATATAAATAAATATATAATAATAAAAGCAACAATATAATACATAGTATCATCATATATACTAAAAAACGATATCCTAGCTACAAAAATAATTTTCACTCCCTCGTCTCAATTCTATCCTTCCAAGCCGCCATCCTCCCTTCATTTTCTCCTTTTCTACCCTATCTCCACTATCCCCTACCTTCCAAGCTTTCCACACTTCAGTTGCTACCATCCTCTCTTCTGTCTCCTTTCTCATCTCCTATTCTCCTCCTCCTCGAAGTCGGCTTCTTAGTTATTTCCGTTCTCGGGGGCCTCTACAACCAAAGACCTTTGTTGTTGCCTTGGATCTGTAAGTCAAAGACCAACAACTGCGATCATGGGTGACGGGTCTTCAAGTGTAATGTCCAATAGTTGCGATCATGGGCCATAAAGATCAACCGCTTATCTCTTTTTGACCTAGGTCCACATCCGTGGCTCGTGGGTCTAGGCAGAGAGGGACTGTGCTATTCACAGATCAGTGCGAGTTTTACTTGATTTTATTTGTTGTCTAGTTTGCTCAGAAATTTTGTATGTTTGTTTTGACTTTTATTCGATTTGTGACATTTTTTTCAATCTATAATTTTGTTTAGTTTGATCTGTTACTTTGCTTTAGCATTTGTTTGCATTTCTAAAATCTATAACTTTACTTTGTGTGATTTGTTGGACATTTTGTTTTTTTGTGAAAATTGTTGGATTGGACAAGGTGTTCGGACGGTGGTGGCGCCAATCCGCCGGCGGTAAACCACCAGTATAAGGTTTTCATACTTTGTTACGAAAGTGAGTGCTTCCATTGCAAAAAGTGAGATATTCAGCACTCATCTGCACAAGAATGAAAAACGCAACATTGCCTATATATACTTGTTGATAGCAGGATCAACCACTAATAATTATAATAACAGAGAAAGTGAATGACACTACAAATATTTTACAATACTTATTATAATATTTTTAAAATAGATCAATAAGATTGAAGCACTAAATAGTAGATCGAACTTGTAATTTTATAACGACTTCAAGAAAACTTCATCTCACAACCTGTTGTCACAAAATCTTTTACAACCACACAATAAGAATAAATTAACAAAAACAATAATATAAGACACCAACAACAAAAAATTTCACTAGCAATACCTAGATAGATCAACATTATTATGCATATGGGGGATGTGATGAGATCATGATGATATGAAAAGATGATGAGATGAAATATGATGAGCTGACCCGAGCAAACCAGTCGGTATGACACGGCACGTTGACCGATGGAAAGTAAGGCCATGGGTCGGCTCGGGTGAATGACGGGACCTAAATATAAATAAATATATAATAATAAAAGCAACAATATAATACATAGCATCATCATATATACTAAAAAACGATATCCTAGCTACAAAAATAATTTTCACTCCCTCGTCTCAATTCTATCCTTCCAAGCCGCCATCCTCCCTTCATTTTCTCCTTTTCTACCCTATCTCCACTATCCCCTACCTTCCAAGCTTTCCACACTTCAGTTGCTACCATCCTCTCTTCTCTCTCCTTTCTCATCTCCTATTCTCCTCCTCCTCGAAGTCGGCTTCTTAGTTATTTCCGTTCTCGGGGGCCTCTACAACCAAAGACCTTTGTTGTTGCCTTGGATCTGTAAGTTAAAGACCAACAACTGCGATCATGGGTGACGGGTCTTCAAGTGTAATGTCCAATAGTTGCGATCATGGGCCATAAAGATCAACCGCTTATCTCTTTTTGACCTAGGTCCGCATCCGTGGCTCGTGGGTCTAGGCAGAGAGGGACTGTGCTATTCACAGATCAGTGCGATTATTACTTGATTTTATTTGTTGTCTAGTTTGCTCAGAAATTTTGTATGTTTGTTTTGACTTTTATTCGATTTGTGACATTTTTTCAATCTATAATTTTGTTTAGTTTGATCTGTTACTTTGCTTTAGCATTTGTTTGCATTTCTAAAATCTATAACTTTACTTTGTGTGATTTGTTGGACATTTTGTTTTTTTGTGAAAATTGTTGGATTGGACAAGGTGTTCGGACGGTGGTGGCGCCAATCCGCCGGCGGTAAACCACCAGTATAAGGTTTTCATACTTTGTTACGAAAGTGAGTGCTTCCATTGCAAAAAGTGCGATATTCAGCACTCATCTGCACAAGAATGAAAAACGCAACATTGCCTATATATACTTGTGGATAGCAGGATCAACCACTAATAATTATAATAACAGAGAAAGTGAATAACACTACAAATATTTTACAATACTTATTATAATATTTTTAAAATAGATCAATAAGATTGAAGCACTAAATAGTAGATCGAACCTGTAATTTTATAACGACTTGAAGAAAACTTCATCTCACAACCTGTATTCACAAAATCTTTTACAACCACACAATAAGAATAAATTCACAAAAACAATATACAAGACACCAACAACAAAAAATTTTACTAGCAATACCGAGATAGATCAACATGGTTATGCATATGGGGGATGTGATGAGATCATGATGATATGAATAGATGATGAGATGAAATATGATGAGCTGACCCGAGCAAACCAGTAGGTATGACACGGGACGTTGACCAAGGGAGAGTAAGGCCATGGGTCGGCTCGGGTGAATGTCGGGACCTAAATATAAATAAATATATATGTAAATATATAATAATAAAAACAACAATATAATACATAGTATCATCATATATACTAAAAAACGATATCCTTGCTACAAAAATCATTTTCACTCCCTCGTCTTAATTCTATCCTTCCAAGCCGCCATCCTCCCTTCATTTTCTCCTTTTCTACCCTATCTTCACTATCCGCTACCTTCCAAGCTTTCCACACTTCAGTTGCTACCGTCCTCTCTTCTGTCTCCTTTCTCATCTCCTATTCTCCTCCTCCTCGAAGTCGGCTGCTTAGTTATTTCCGTTCTCGGGGGCATCTATAACCGAAGACCTTTGTTGTTGCCTGGGATCTGTAAGTTAAAGACCAACAACTGCGATCATGGGTGACGGGTCTTCAAGTTTAATGTCCAATAGATGCGATCATGGGCCATAAAGATCAACCGCTTATCTCTTTTTGACCTCGGTCCGCATCCGTGGCTCGTGGGTCTAGGCAGAGAGGGACTGTGCTATTCACAGATCAGTGCGATTATTCCTTGATTTTATTTGTTGTCTAGTTTGCTCAGAAATTTTGTATGTTTGTTTTGACTTTTATTAGATTTTTGACATTTTTTTCAATCTATAATTTTGTTTAGTTTGATCTGTTACTTTGCATTTGTTTGCATTTCTAAAATCTATAACTTTACTTTGTGTGATTTGTTGGACATTTTGTTTTTTTGTGAAAATTGTTGGATTGGACAAGGTGTTCGGACGGTGGTGGCGCCAATCCGCCGGCGGTAAACCACCAGTATAAGGTTTTCATACTTTGTTACGAAAGTGAGTGCTTCCATTGCAAAAAGTGCGATATTCAGCACTCATCTGCACAAGAATGAAAACCGCAACATTGCCTATATATACTTGTGGATAGCAGGATCAACCACTAATAATTATAATAACAGAGAAAGGGAAAAACACTACAAATATTTTACAATACTTATTATAATATTTTTAAAATAGATCAATAAGATTGAAGCACTAAATAGTAGATCGAACCTGTAATTTTATAACGACTTCAAGATAACTTCATCTCACAACCTGTATTCACAAAATCTTTTACAACCACACAATAAGAATAAATTCACAAAAACAATATACAAGACACCAACAACAAAAAATTTTACTAGCAATACCGAGATAGATCAACATGGTTATGCATATGGGGGATGTGATGAGGTCATGATGATATGAAAAGATGATGAGATGAAATATGATGAGCTGACCCGAGCAAACCAGTAGGTATGACACGGGACGTTGACCAAGGGAGAGTAAGGCCATGGGTCGGCTCGGGTGAATGTCGGGACCTAAATATAAATAAATATATATGTAAATATATAATAATAAAAACAACAATATAATACATAGTATCATCATATATACTAAAAAACGATATCCTTGCTACAAAAATCATTTTCACTCCCTCGTCTTAATTCTATCCTTCCAAGCCGCCATCCTCCCTTCATTTTCTCCTTTTCTACCCTATCTTCACTATCCGCTACCTTCCAAGCTTTCCACACTTCAGTTGCTACCGTCCTCTCTTCTGTCTCCTTTCTCATCTCCTATTCTCCTCCTCCTCGAAGTCGGCTGCTTAGTTATTTCCGTTCTCGGGGGCATCTATAACCGAAGACCTTTGTTGTTGCCTGGGATCTGTAAGTTAAAGACCAACAACTGCGATCATGGGTGACGGGTCTTCAAGTTTAATGTCCAATAGATGCGATCATGGGCCATAAAGATCAACCGCTTATCTCTTTTTGACCTCGGTCCGCATCCGTGGCTCGTGGGTCTAGGCAGAGAGGGACTGTGCTATTCACAGATCAGTGCGATTATTCCTTGATTTTATTTGTTGTCTAGTTTGCTCAGAAATTTTGTATGTTTGTTTTGACTTTTATTAGATTTTTGACATTTTTTTCAATCTATAATTTTGTTTAGTTTGATCTGTTACTTTGCATTTGTTTGCATTTCTAAAATCTATAACTTTACTTTGTGTGATTTGTTGGACATTTTGTTTTTTTGTGAAAATTGTTGGATTGGACAAGGTGTTCGGACGGTGGTGGCGCCAATCCGCCGGCGGTAAACCACCAGTATAAGGTTTTCATACTTTGTTACGAAAGTGAGTGCTTCCATTGCAAAAAGTGCGATATTCAGCACTCATCTGCACAAGAATGAAAACCGCAACATTGCCTATATATACTTGTGGATAGCAGGATCAACCACTAATAATTATAATAACAGAGAAAGGGAAAAACACTACAAATATTTTACAATACTTATTATAATATTTTTAAAATAGATCAATAAGATTGAAGCACTAAATAGTAGATCGAACCTGTAATTTTATAACGACTTCAAGATAACTTCATCTCACAACCTGTTGTCACAAAATCTTTTACAACCACACAATAAGTATAAATTAACAAAAACAATATTATACGACACCAACAACAAAAAATTTCACTAGCAATACCTAGATAGATCAACATGGTTATGCATATGGGGGATGTGATGAGATCATGATGATACGAAAAGATGATGAGATGAAATATGATGAGCTGACCCGAGCAAACCAGTAGGTATGACACGACACGTTGACCGATGGAAAGTAAGGCCATGGGTCGGCTCGGGTGAATGACGGGACCTAAATATAAATAAATATATAATAATAAAAGCAACAATATAATACATAGTATCATCATATATACTAAAAAACGATATCCTAGCTACAAAAATAATTTTCACACCCTCGTCTCAATTCTATCCTTCCAAGCCGCCATCCTCCCTTCATTTTCTCCTTTTCTACCCTATCTCCACTATCCCCTACCTTCCAAGCTTTCCACACTTCAGTTGCTACCGTCCTCTCTTCTCTCTCCTTTCTCATCTCCTATTCTCCTCCTCCTCGAAGTCGGCTTCTTAGTTATTTCCGTTCTCGGGGGCCTCTACAACCAAAGACCTTTGTTGTTGCCCTGGATCTGTAAGTTAAATACCAACAACAGCGATCATGGGTGACGGGTCTTCAAGTTTAATGTCCAATAGATGCGATCATGGGCCATAAAGATCAACCGCTTATCTCTTTTTGACCTCGGTCCGCATCCGTGGCTCGTGGGTCTAGGCAGAGAGGGACTGTGCTATTCACAGATCGGTGCGATTATTACTTGATTTTATTTGTTGTCTAGTTTGCTCAGAAATTTTGTATGTTTGTTTTGACTTTTATTCGATTTGTGACATTTTTTTCAATCTATAATTTTGTTTAGTTTGATCTGTTACTTTGCTTTAGCATTTGTTTGCATTTCTAAAATCTATAACTTTACTTTGTGTGATTTGTTGGACATTTTGTTTTTCTGTGAAAATTGTTGAATTGGACAAGGTGTTCGGACGATGGTGGCGCCAATCCGCCGGCAGTAAACCACTAATATAAGGTTTTCATACTTTGTTACGAAAGTGAGTGCTTCCATTGCAAAAAGTGCGATATTTAGCACTCATCTGCAAAAGAATGTAAAACGCAACATTGCCCATATATAATGTCGATAGCATGATCAACCACTAATAATTATAATAACAGAGAAAGTGAATAACACTACAAATATTTTACAATACTTATTATAATATTTTTAAAATAGATCAATAAGATTGAAGCACTAAATAGTAGATCGAACCTGTAATTTTATAACGACTTCGAGATAACTTGAGCTCACAACCTGTCGTCACAAAATCTTTTACAACCACACAATAAGAATAAATTAACAAAAACAATAATATAAGACACTAACAACAAAAAATTTCACTAGCAATACCGAGATAGATCAACATGGTTATGCATATGGGGGATGTGATGAGATCATGATGATATGAAAAGATGATGAGATGAAATATGATGAGCTGACCCGAGCAAACCAGTAGGTATGACACGGCACGTTGACCGATGGAAAGTAAGGCCATGGGTCGGCTCGGGTGAATGACGGGACCTAAATATAAATAAATATATATGTAAATATATAATAATAAAAACAACAACATAATACATAGTATCATCATATATACTAAAAAACGATATCCTTGCTACAAAAATCATTTTCACTCCCTCGTCTCAATTCTATCCTTCCAAGCCGCCATCCTCCCTTCATTTTCTCCTTTTCTACCCTATCTTCACTATCCCCTACCTTCCAAGCTTTCCACATTTCAGTTGCTACCGTCCTCTCTTCTCTCTCCTTTCTCATCTCCTATTCTCCTCCTCCTCGAAGTCGGCTTCTTAGTTATTTCCGTTCTCGGGGGCCTCTACAACCAAAGACCTTTGTTGTTGCCTGGGATCTGTAAGTTAAAGACCAACAACTGCGATCATGGGTGACGGGTCTTCAAGTTTAATGTCCAATAGATGCGATCATGGGCCATAAAGATCAACCGATTATCTCTTTTTGACCTAGGTCCGCATCCGTGGCTCGTGGGTCTAGGCAGAGTGGGACTGTGCTATTCACAGATCAGTGCGATTATTACTTGATTTTATTTGTTGTCTAGTTCGCTCAGAAATTTTGTATGTTTGTTTTGACTTTTATTCGATTTTTGACATTTTTTTCAATCTATAATTTTGTTTAGTTTGATCTGTTACTTTGCTTTAGCATTTGTTTGCATTTCTAAAATCTATAACTTTACTTTGTGTGATTTGTTGGACATTTTGTTTTTTTGTGAAAATTGTTGGATTGGACAAGGTGTTCGGACGGTGGTGGCGCCAATCCGCCGGCGGTAAACCACCAGTATAAGGTTTTCATACTTTGTTACGAAAGTGAGTGCTTCCATTGCAAAAAGTGAGATATTCAGCACTCATCTGCACAAGAATGAAAAAAGCAACATTGCCTATATATACTTGTGGATAGCAGGATCAACCACTAATAATTATAATAACAGAGAAAGTGAATAACACTACAAATATTTTACAATACTTATTATAATATTTTTAAAATAGATCAATAAGATTGAAGTACTAAATAGTAGATCGAACCTGTAATTTTATAACGACTTCAAGATAACTTCATCTCACAACCTGTTGTCGCAAAATCTTTTACAACCACACAATAAGAATAAATTAACAAAAACAATAATACAAGACACGAACAACAAAAAATTTCACTAGCAATACCGAGATAGATCAACATGGTTATGCATATGGGGGATGTGATGAGATCATGATGATATGAAAAGATGATGAGATGAAATATGATGAGCTGACCCGAGCAAACCAGTAGGTATGACACGGGACATTGACCAAGGGAGAGTAAGGCCATGGGTCGGCTCGGGTGAATGACGGGACCTAAATATAAATAAATATATATGTAAATATATAATAATAAAAACAACAACATAATACATAGTATCATCATATATACTAAAAAACGATATCCTTGCTACAAAAATCATTTTCACTCCCTCGTCTCAATTCTATCCTTCCAAGCCGCCATCCTCCCTTCATTTTCTCCTTTTCTACCCTATCTTCACTATCCCCTACCTTCCAAGCTTTCCACATTTCAGTTGCTACCGTCCTCTCTTCTCTCTCCTTTCTCATCTCCTATTCTCCTCCTCCTCGAAGTCGGCTTCTTAGTTATTTCCGTTCTCGGGGGCCTCTACAACCAAAGACCTTTGTTGTTGCCTGGGATCTGTAAGTTAAAGACCAACAACTGCGATCATGGGTGACGGGTCTTCAAGTTTAATGTCCAATAGATGCGATCATGGGCCATAAAGATCAACCGATTATCTCTTTTTGACCTAGGTCCGCATCCGTGGCTCGTGGGTTAGGCAGAGTGGGACTGTGCTATTCACAGATCAGTGCGATTATTACTTGATTTTATTTGTTGTCTAGTTTGCTCAGAAATTTTGTATGTTTGTTTTGACTTTTATTCGATTTTTGACATTTTTTTCAATCTATAATTTTGTTTAGTTTGATCTGTTACTTTGCTTTAGCATTTGTTTGCATTTCTAAAATCTATAACTTTACTTTGTGTGATTTGTTGGACATTTTGTTTTTTTGTGAAAATTGTTGGATTGGACAAGGTGTTCGGACGGTGGTGGCGCCAATCCGCCGGCGGTAAACCACCAGTATAAGGTTTTCATACTTTGTTACGAAAGTGAGTGCTTCCATTGCAAAAAGTGAGATATTCAGCACTCATCTGCACAAGAATGAAAAAAGCAACATTGCCTATATATACTTGTGGATAGCAGGATCAACCACTAATAATTATAATAACAGAGAAAGTGAATAACACTACAAATATTTTACAATACTTATTATAATATTTTTAAAATAGATCAATAAGATTGAAGCACTAAATAGTAGATCGAACCTGTAATTTTATAACGACTTCAAGATAACTTCATCTCACAACCTGTTGTCGCAAAATCTTTTACAACCACACAATAAGAATAAATTAACAAAAACAATAATACAAGACACCAACAACAAAAAATTTCACTAGCAATACCGAGATAGATCAACAAGGTTATGCATATGGGGGATGTGATGAGATCATGATGATATGAAAAGATGATGAGATGAAATATGATGAGCTGACCCGAGCAAACCAGTAGGTATGACACGGGACATTGACCAAGGGAGAGTAAGGCCATGGGTCGGCTCGGGTGAATGACGGGACCTAAATATAAATAAATATATATGTAAATATATAATAATAAAAACAACAACATAATACATAGTATCATCATATATACTAAAAAACGATATCCTTGCTACAAAAATCATTTTCACTCCCTCGTCTCAATTCTATCCTTCCAAGCCGCCATCCTCCCTTCATTTTCTCCTTTTCTACCCTATCTTCACTATCCCCTACCTTCCAAGCTTTCCACATTTCAGTTGCTACCGTCCTCTCTTCTCTCTCCTTTCTCATCTCCTATTCTCCTCCTCCTCGAAGTCGGCTTCTTAGTTATTTCCGTTCTCGGGGGCCTCTACAACCAAAGACCTTTGTTGTTGCCTGGGATCTGTAAGTTAAAGACCAACAACTGCGATCATGGGTGACGGGTCTTCAAGTTTAATGTCCAATAGATGCGATCATGGGCCATAAAGATCAACCGATTATCTCTTTTTGACCTAGGTCCGCATCCGTGGCTCGTGGGTCTAGGCAGAGAGGGACTGTGCTATTCACAGATCAGTGCGATTATTATTTGATTTTATTTGTTGTCTAGTTTGCACAGAAATTTCGTATGTTTGTTTGGACTTTTATTCGATTTGTGACATTTTTTTCAATCTATAATTTTGTTTAGTTTGATCTGTTACTTTGCTTTAGCATTTGTTTGCATTTCTAAAATCTATAACTTTACTTTGTGTGATTTGTTGGACATTTTGTTTTTTTATGAAAATTGTTGGATTGGACAAGGTGTTCGGACGGTGGTGGCGCCAATCCGCCGGCGGTAAACCACCAGTATAAGGTTTTCATACTTTGTTACGAAAGTGAGTGCTTCCATTGCAAAAAGTGAGATATTCAGCACTCATCTGCACAAGAATGAAAAAAGCAACATTGCCTATATATACTTGTGGATAGCAGGATCAACCACTAATAATTATAATAACAGAGAAAGTGAATAACACTACAAATATTTTACAATACTTATTATAATATTTTTAAAATATATCAATAAGATTGAAGCACTAAATAGTAGATCGAACCTGTAATTTTATAACGACTTCAAGATAACTTCATCTCACAACCTGTTGTCGCAAAATCTTTTACAACCACACAATAAGAATAAATTAACAAAAACAATAATACAAGACACGAACAACAAAAAATTTCACTAGCAATACCGAGATAGATCAACATGGTTATGCATATGGGGGATGTGATGAGATCATGATGATATGAAAAGATGATGAGATGAAATATGATGAGCTGACCCGAGCAAACCAGTAGGTATGACACGGGACATTGACCAAGGGAGAGTAAGGCCATGGGTCGGCTCGGGTGAATGACGGGACCTAAATATAAATAAATATATATGTAAATATATAATAATAAAAACAACAACATAATACATTGTATCATCATATATACTAAAAAACGATATCCTTGCTACAAAAATCATTTTCACTCCCTCGTCTTAATTCTATCCTTCCAAGCCGCCATCCTCCCTTCATTTCCTCCTTTTCTACCCTATCTTCACTATCCGCTACCTTCCAAGCTTTCCACACTTCAGTTGCTACCGTCCTCTCTTCTCTCTCCTTTCTCATCTCCTATTCTCCTCCTCCTCGAAGTCGGCTTCTTAGTTATTTCCGTTCTCGGGGGCCTCTACAACCAAAGACCATTGTTGTTGCCTGGGATCTGTAAGTTAAAGACCAACAACTACAATCATGGGTGACGGGTCTTCAAGTTTAATGTCCAATAGATGCGATCATGGGCCATAAAGATCAACCGATTATCTCTTTTTGACCTAGGTCCGCATCCGTGGCTCGTGGGTCTAGGCAGAGTGGGACTGTGCTATTCACAGATCAGTGCGATTATTACTTGATTTTATTTGTTGTTTAGTTTGCTCAGAAATTTTGTATGTTTGTTTTGACTTTTATTCAATTTTTGACATTTTTTTCAATCTATAATTTTGTTTAGTTTGATCTGTTACTTTGCTTTAGCATTTGTTTGCATTTCTAAAATCTATAACTTTACTTTGTGTGATTTGTTGGACATTTTGTTTTTTTGTGAAAATTGTTGGATTGGACAAGGTGTTCGGACGGTGGTGGCGCCAATCCGCCGGCGGTAAACCACCAGTATAAGGTTTTCATACTTTGTTACGAAAGTGAGTGCTTCCATTGCAAAAAGTGCGATATTCAGCACTCATCTGCACAAGAATGAAAACCGCAACATTGCCTATATATACTTGTGGATAGCAGGATCAACCACTAATAATTATAATAACAGAGAAAGTGAAAAACACTACAAATATTTTACAATACTTATTATAATATTTTTAAAATAGATCAATAAGATTGAAGCACTAAATAGTAGATCGAACCTGTAATTTTATAACGACTTCAAGATAACTTCATCTCACAACCTGTTGTCACAAAATCTTTTACAACCACACAATAAGTATAAATTAACAAAAACAATATTATAAGACACCAACAACAAAAAATTTCACTAGCAATACCTTGATAGATCAACATAGTTATGCATATGGGGGATGTGACGAGATCATGATGATACGAAAAGATGATGAGATGAAATATGATGAGCTGACCCGAGCAAACCAGTAGGTATGACACGGCACGTTGACCGATGGAAAGTAAGGCCATGGGTCGGCTCGGGTGAATGACGGGACCTAAATATAAATAAATATATAATAATAAAAGCAACAATATAATACATAGTATCATCATATATACTAAAAAACGATATCCTAGCTACAAAAATAATTTTCACACCCTCGTCTCAATTCTATCCTTCCAAGCCGCCATCCTCCCTTCATTTTCTCCTTTTCTACCCTATCTCCACTATCCCCTACCTTCCAAGCTTTCCACACTTCAGTTGCTACCGTCCTCTCTTCTGTCTCCTTTCTCATCTCCTATTCTCCTCCTCCTCGAAGTCGGCTTCTTAGTTATTTCTGTTCTCGGGGGCCTCTACAACCAAAGACCTTTGTTGTTGCCTTGGATCTGTAAGTTAAATACCAACAACTGCGATCATGGGTGACGGGTCTTCAAGTTTAATGTCCAATAGATGCGATCATGGGCCATAAAGATCAACCGATTATCTCTTTTTGACCTCGGTCCGCATCCGTGGCTCGTGGGTCTAGGCAGAGAGGGACTGTGCTATTCACAAATCGGTGCGATTATTACTTGATTTTATTTGTTGTCTAGTTTGCTCAGAAATTTTGTATGTTTGTTTTGACTTTTATTCGATTTGTGACATTTTTTTCAATCTATAATTTTGTTTAGTTTGATCTGTTACTTTGCTTTAGCATTTGTTTGCATTTCTAAAATCTATAACTTTACTTTGTGTGATTTGTTGGACATTTTGTTTTTCTGTGAAAATTGTTGAATTGGACAAGGTGTTCGGACGATGGTGGCGCCAATCCGCCGGCAGTAAACCACTAATATAAGGTTTTCATACTTTGTTACGAAAGTGAGTGCTTCCATTGCAAAAAGTGCGATATTTAGCACTCATCTGCAAAAGAATGTAAAACGCAACATTGCCCATATATAATGTGGATAGCATGATCAACCACTAATAATTATAATAACAGAGAAAGTGAATAACACTACAAATATTTTACAATACTTATTATAATATTTTTAAAATAGATCAATAAGATTGAAGCACTAAATAGTAGATCGAACCTGTAATTTTATAACGACTTCGAGATAACTTGAGCTCACAACCTGTCGTCACAAAATCTTTTACAACCACACAATAAGAATAAATTAACAAAAACAATAATACAAGACACCAACAACAAAAAATTTCACTAGCAATACCGAGATAGATCAACATGGTTATGCATATGGGGGATGTGATGAGATCATGATGATATGAAAAGATGATGAGATGAAATATGATGAGCTGACCCGAGCAAACCAATAGGTATGACACGGGACATTGACCAAGGGAGAGTAAGGCCATGGGTCGGCTCGGGTGAATGACGGGACCTAAATATAAATAAATATATATGTAAATATATAATAATAAAAACAACAACATAATACATAGTATCATCATATATACTAAAAAACGATATCCTTGCTACAAAAATCATTTTCACTCCCTCGTCTCAATTCTATCCTTCCAAGCCGCCATCCTCCCTTCATTTTCTCCTTTTCTACCCTATCTTCACTATCCCCTACCTTCCAAGCTTTCCACATTTCAGTTGCTACCGTCCTCTCTTCTCTCTCCTTTCTCATCTCCTATTCTCCTCCTCCTCGAAGTCGGCTTCTTAGTTATTTCCGTTCTCGGGGGCCTCTACAACCAAAGACCTTTGTTGTTGCCTGGGATCTGTAAGTTAAAGACCAACAACTGCGATCATGGGTGACGGGTCTTCAAGTTTAATGTCCAATAGATGCGATCATGGGCCATAAAGATCAACCGATTATCTCTTTTTGACCTAGGTCCGCATCCGTGGCTCGTGGGTCTAGGCAGAGTGGGACTGTGCTATTCACAGATCAGTGCGATTATTACTTGATTTTATTTGTTGTCTAGTTTGCTCAGAAATTTTGTATGTTTGTTTTGACTTTTATTCGATTTTTGACATTTTTTTCAATCTATAATTTTGTTTAGTTTGATCTGTTACTTTGCTTTAGCATTTGTTTGCATTTCTAAAATCTATAACTTTACTTTGTGTGATTTGTTGGACATTTTGTTTTTTTGTGAAAATTGTTGGATTGGACAAGGTGTTCGGACGGTGGTGGCGCCAATCCGCCGGCGGTAAACCACCAGTATAAGGTTTTCATACTTTGTTACGAAAGTGAGTGCTTCCATTGCAAAAAGTGAGATATTCAGCACTCATCTGCACAAGAATGAAAAAAGCAACATTGCCTATATATACTTGTGGATAGCAGGATCAACCACTAATAATTATAATAACAGAGAAAGTGAATAACACAACAAATATTTTACAATACTTATTATAATATTTTTAAAATAGATCAATAAGATTGAAGCACTAAATAGTAGATCGAACCTGTAATTTTATAACGACTTCAAGATAACTTCATCTCACAACCTGTTGTCGCAAAATCTTTTACAACCACACAATAAGAATAAATTAACAAAAACAATAATACAAGACACGAACAACAAAAAATTTCACTAGCAATACCGAGATAGATCAACATGGTTATGCATATGGGGGATGTGATGAGATCATGATGATATGAAAAGATGATAAGATGAAATATGATGAGCTGACCCGAGCAAACCAGTAGGTATGACACGGGACATTGACCAAGGGAGAGTAAGGCCATGGGTCGGCTCGGGTGAATGACGGGACCTAAATATAAATAAATATATATGTAAATATATAATAATAAAAACAACAACATAATACATAGTATCATCATATATACTAAAAAACGATATCCTTGCTACAAAAATCATTTTCACTCCCTCGTCTCAATTCTATCCTTCCAAGCCGCCATCCTCCCTTCATTTTCTCCTTTTCTACCCTATCTTCACTATCCCCTACCTTCCAAGCTTTCCACATTTCAGTTGCTACCGTCCTCTCTTCTCTCTCCTTTCTCATCTCCTATTCTCCTCCTCCTCGAAGTCGGCTTCTTAGTTATTTCCGTTCTCGGGGGCCTCTACAACCAAAGACCTTTGTTGTTGCCTGGGATCTGTAAGTTAAAGACCAACAACTGCGATCATGGGTGACGGGTCTTCAAGTTTAATGTCCAATAGATGCGATCATGGGCCATAAAGATCAACCGATTATCTCTTTTTGACCTAGGTCCGCATCCGTGGCTCGTGGGTTAGGCAGAGTGGGACTGTGCTATTCACAGATCAGTGCGATTATTACTTGATTTTATTTGTTGTCTAGTTTGCTCAGAAATTTTGTATGTTTGTTTTGACTTTTATTCGATTTTTGACATTTTTTTCAATCTATAATTTTGTTTAGTTTGATCTGTTACTTTGCTTTAGCATTTGTTTGCATTTCTAAAATCTATAACTTTACTTTGTGTGATTTGTTGGACATTTTGTTTTTTTGTGAAAATTGTTGGATTGGACAAGGTGTTCGGACGGTGGTGGCGCCAATCCGCCGGCGGTAAACCACCAGTATAAGGTTTTCATACTTTGTTACGAAAGTGAGTGCTTCCATTGCAAAAAGTGAGATATTCAGCACTCATCTGCACAAGAATGAAAAAAGCAACATTGCCTATATATACTTGTGGATAGCAGGATCAACCACTAATAATTATAATAACAGAGAAAGTGAATAACACTACAAATATTTTACAATACTTATTATAATATTTTTAAAATAGATCAATAAGATTGAAGCACTAAATAGTAGATCGAACCTGTAATTTTATAACGACTTCAAGATAACTTCATCTCACAACCTGTTGTCGCAAAATCTTTTACAACCACACAATAAGAATAAATTAACAAAAACAATAATACAAGACACCAACAACAAAAAATTTCACTAGCAATACCGAGATAGATCAACAAGGTTATGCATATGGGGGATGTGATGAGATCATGATGATATGAAAAGATGATGAGATGAAATATGATGAGCTGACCCGAGCAAACCAGTAGGTATGACACGGGACATTGACCAAGGGAGAGTAAGGCCATGGGTCGGCTCGGGTGAATGACGGGACCTAAATATAAATAAATATATATGTAAATATATAATAATAAAAACAACAACATAATACATAGTATCATCATATATACTAAAAAACGATATCCTTGCTACAAAAATCATTTTCACTCCCTCGTCTCAATTCTATCCTTCCAAGCCGCCATCCTCCCCTCATTTTCTCCTTTTCTACCCTATCTTCACTATCCCCTACCTTCCAAGCTTTCCACATTTCAGTTGCTACCGTCCTCTCTTCTCTCTCCTTTCTCATCTCCTATTCTCCTCCTCCTCGAAGTCGGCTTCTTAGTTATTTCCGTTCTCGGGGGCCTCTACAACCAAAGACCTTTGTTGTTGCCTGGGTTCTGTAAGTTAAAGACCAACAACTGCGATCATGGGTGACGGGTCTTCAAGTTTAATGTCCAATAGATGCGATCATGGGCCATAAAGATCAACCGATTATCTCTTTTTGACCTAGGTCCGCATCCGTGGCTCGTGGGTCTAGGCAGAGAGGGACTCTGCTATTCACAGATCAGTGCGATTATTACTTGATTTTATTTGTTGTCTAGTTTGCTCAGAAATTTCGTATGTTTGTTTGGACTTTTATTCGATTTGTGACATTTTTTTCAATCTATAATTTTGTTTAGTTTGATCTGTTACTTTGCTTTAGCATTTGTTTGCATTTCTAAAATCTATAACTTTACTTTGTGTGATTTGTTGGACATTTTGTTTTTTTATGAAAATTGTTGGATTGGACAAGGTGTTCGGACGGTGGTGGCGCCAATCCGCCGGCGGTAAACCACCAGTATAAGGTTTTCATACTTTGTTACGAAAGTGAGTGCTTCCATTGCAAAAAGTGAGATATTCAGCACTCATCTGCACAAGAATGAAAAAAGCAACATTGCCTATATATACTTGTGGATAGCAGGATCAACCACTAATAATTATAATAACAGAGAAAGTGAATAACACTACAAATATTTTACAATACTTATTATAATATTTTTAAAATAGATCAATAAGATTGAAGCACTAAATAGTAGATCGAACCTGTAATTTTATAACGACTTCAAGATAACTTCATCTCACAACCTGTTGTCGCAAAATCTTTTACAACCACACAATAAGAATAAATTAACAAAAACAATAATACAAGACACCAACAACAAAAAATTTCACTAGCAATACCGAGATAGATCAACAAGGTTATGCATATGGGGGATGTGATGAGATCATGATGATATGAAAAGATGATGAGATGAAATATGATGAGCTGACCCGAGCAAACCAGTAGGTATGACACGGGACATTGACCAAGGGAGAGTAAGGCCATGGGTCGGCTCGGGTGAATGACGGGACCTAAATATAAATAAATATATATGTAAATATATAATAATAAAAACAACAACATAATACATAGTATCATCATATATACTAAAAAACGATATCCTTGCTACAAAAATCATTTTCACTCCCTCGTCTCAATTCTATCCTTCCAAGCCGCCATCCTCCCCTCATTTTCTCCTTTTCTACCCTATCTTCACTATCCCCTACCTTCCAAGCTTTCCACATTTCAGTTGCTACCGTCCTCTCTTCTCTCTCCTTTCTCATCTCCTATTCTCCTCCTCCTCGAAGTCGGCTTCTTAGTTATTTCCGTTCTCGGGGGCCTCTACAACCAAAGACCTTTGTTGTTGCCTGGGTTCTGTAAGTTAAAGACCAACAACTGCGATCATGGGTGACGGGTCTTCAAGTTTAATGTCCAATAGATGCGATCATGGGCCATAAAGATCAACCGATTATCTCTTTTTGACCTAGGTCCGCATCCGTGGCTCGTGGGTCTAGGCAGAGAGGGACTCTGCTATTCACAGATCAGTGCGATTATTATTTGATTTTATTTGTTGTCTAGTTTGCACAGAAATTTCGTATGTTTGTTTGGACTTTTATTCGATTTGTGACATTTTTTTCAATCTATAATTTTGTTTAGTTTGATCTGTTACTTTGCTTTAGCATTTGTTTGCATTTCTAAAATCTATAACTTTACTTTGTGTGATTTGTTGGACATTTTGTTTTTTTCTGAAAATTGTTGGATTGGACAAGGTGTTCGGACGGTGGTGGCGCCAATCCGCCGGCGGTAAACCACCAGTATAAGGTTTTCATACTTTGTTACGAAAGTGAGTGCTTCCATTGCAAAAAGTGAGATATTCAGCACTCATCTGCACAAGAATGAAAAAAGCAACATTGCCTATATATACTTGTGGATAGCAGGATCAACCACTAATAATTATAATAACAGAGAAAGTGAATAACACTACAAATATTTTACAATACTTATTATAATATTTTTAAAATATATCAATAAGATTGAAGCACTAAATAGTAGATCGAACCTGTAATTTTATAACGACTTCAAGATAACTTCATCTCACAACCTGTTGTCGCAAAATCTTTTACAACCACACAATAAGAATAAATTAACAAAAACAATAATACAAGACACGAACAACAAAAAATTTCACTAGCAATACCGAGATAGATCAACATGGTTATGCATATGGGGGATGTGATGAGATCATGATGATATGAAAAGATGATGAGATGAAATATGATGAGCTGACCCGAGCAAACCAGTAGGTATGACACGGGACATTGACCAAGGGAGAGTAAGGCCATGGGTCGGCTCGGGTGAATGACGGGACCTAAATATAAATAAATATATATGTAAATATATAATAATAAAAACAACAACATAATACATAGTATCATCATATATACTAAAAAACGATATCCTTGCTACAAAAATCATTTTCACTCCCTCGTCTTAATTCTATCCTTCCAAGCCGCCATCCTCCCTTCATTTCCTCCTTTTCTACCCTATCTTCACTATCCGCTACCTTCCAAGCTTTCCACACTTCAGTTGCTACCGTCCTCTCTTCTCTCTCCTTTCTCATCTCCTATTCTCCTCCTCCTCGAAGTCGGCTTCTTAGTTATTTCCGTTCTCGGGGGCCTCTACAACCAAAGACCATTGTTGTTGCCTGGGATCTGTAAGTTAAAGACCAACAACTACAATCATGGGTGACGGGTCTTCAAGTTTAATGTCCAATAGATGCGATCATGGGCCATAAAGATCAACCGATTATCTCTTTTTGACCTAGGTCCGCATCCGTGGCTCGTGGGTCTAGGCAGAGTGGGACTGTGCTATTCACAGATCAGTGCGATTATTACTTGATTTTATTTGTTGTTTAGTTTGCTCAGAAATTTTGTATGTTTGTTTTGACTTTTATTCGATTTTTGACATTTTTTTCAATCTATAATTTTGTTTAGTTTGATCTGTTACTTTGCTTTAGCATTTGTTTGCATTTCTAAAATCTATAACTTTACTTTGTGTGATTTGTTGGACATTTTGTTGTTTTGTGAAAATTGTTGGATTGGACAAGGTGTTCGGACGGTGGTGGCGCCAATCCGCCGGCGGTAAACCACCAGTATAAGGTTTTCATACTTTGTTACGAAAGTGAGTGCTTCCATTGCAAAAAGTGAGATATTCAGCACTCATCTGCACAAGAATGAAAAAAGCAACAATGCCTATATATACTTGTGGATAGCAGGATCAACAACTAATAATTATAATAACAGAGAAAGTGAATAACACAACAAATATTTTACAATACTTATTATAATATTTTTAAAATAGATCAATAAGATTGAAGCACTAAATAGTAGATCGAACCTGTAATTTTATAACGACTTCAAGAAAACTTCATCTCACAACCTGTTGTCACAAAATCTTTTACAACCACACAATAAGAATAAATTAACAAAAACAATATACAAGACACCAACAACAAAAAATTTTACTAGCAATACCGAGATAGATCAACATGGTTATGCATATGGGGGATGTGATGAGATCATGATGATATGAAAAGATGATGAGATGAAATATGATGAGCTGACCCGAGCAAACCAGTAGGTATGACACGGGACGTTGACCAAGGGAGAGTAAGGCCATGGGTCGGCTCGGGTGAATGTCGGGACCTAAATATAAATAAATATATATGTAAATATATAATAATAAAAACAACAATATAATACATAGTATCATCATATATACTAAAAAACGATATCCTTGCTACAAAAATCATTTTCACTCCCTCGTCTTAATTCTATCCTTCCAAGCCGCCATCCTCCCTTCATTTTCTCCTTTTCTACCCTATCTTCACTATCCGCTACCTTCCAAGCTTTCCACACTTCAGTTGCTACCGTCCTCTCTTCTGTCTCCTTTCTCATCTCCTATTCTCCTCCTCCTCGATGTCGGCTTCTTAGTTATTTCCGTTCTCGGGGGCATCTATAACCAAAGACCTTTGTTGTTGCCTGGGATCTGTAAGTTAAAGACCAACAACTGCGATCATGGGTGACAGGTCTTCAAGTTTAATGTCCAATAGATGCGATCATGGGCCATAAAGATCAACCGCTTATCTCTTTTTGACCTCGGTCCGCATCCGTGGCTCATGGGTCTAGGCAGAGAGGGACTGTGCTATTCACAGATCAGTGCGATTATTCCTTGATTTTATTTGTTGTCTAGTTTGCTCAGAAATTTTGTATGTTTGTTTTGACTTTTATTAGATTTTTGACATTTTTTTCAATTTATAATTTTGTTTAGTTTGATCTGTTACTTTGCTTTAGCATTTGTTTGCATTTCTAAAATCTATAACTTTACTTTGTGTGATTTGTTGGACATTTTGTTTTTTTGTGAAAATTGTTGGATTGGACAAGGTGTTCGGACGGTGGTGGCGCCAATCCGCCGGCGGTAAACCACCAGTATAAGGTTTTCATACTTTGTTACGAAAGTGAGTGCTTCCATTGCAAAAAGTGCGATATTCAGCACTCATCTGCACAAGAATGAAAACCGCAACATTGCCTATATATACTTGTGGATAGCAGGATCAACCACTAATAATTATAATAACAGAGAAAGTGAATAACACAACAAATATTTTACAATACTTATTATAATATTTTTAAAATAGATCAATAAGATTGAAGCACTAAATAGTAGATCGAACCTGTAATTTTATAACGACTTCAAGATAACTTCATCTCACAACCTGTTGTCGCAAAATCTTTTACAACCACACAATAAGAATAAATTAACAAAAACAATAATACAAGACACCAACAACAAAAAATTTCACTAGCAATACCGAGATAGATCAACATGGTTATGCATATGGGGGATGTGATGAGATCATGATGATATGAAAAGATGGTGAGATGAAATATGATGAGCTGACCCGAGCAAACCAGTAGGTATGACACGGGACATTGACCAAGGGAGAGTAAGGCCATGGGTCGGCTCGGGTGAATGACGGGACCTAAATATAAATAAATATATATGTAAATATATAATAATAAAAACAACAACATAATACATAGTATCATCATATATACTAAAAAACGATATCCTTGCTACAAAAATCATTTTCACTCCCTCGTCTCAATTCTATCCTTCCAAGCCGCCATCCTCCCTTCATTTTCTCCTTTTCTACCCTATCTTCACTATCCCCTACCTTCCAAGCTTTCCACATTTCAGTTGCTACCGTCCTCTCTTCTCTCTCCTTTCTCATCTCCTATTCTCCTCCTCCTCGAAGTCGGCTTCTTAGTTATTTCCGTTCTCGGGGGCCTCTACAACCAAAGACCTTTGTTGTTGCCTGGGATCTGTAAGTTAAAGACCAACAACTGCGATCATGGGTGACGGGTCTTCAAGTTTAATGTCAAATAGATGCGATCATGGGCCATAAAGATCAACCGATTATCTCTTTTTGACCTAGGTCCGCATCCGTGGCTCGTGGGTCTAGGCAGAGAGGGACTGTGCTATTCACAGATCAGTGCGATTATTATTTGATTTTATTTGTTGTCTAGTTTGCACAGAAATTTCGTATGTTTGTTTGGACTTTTATTCGATTTGTGACATTTTTTTCAATCTATAATTTTGTTTAGTTTGATCTGTTACTTTGCTTTAGCATTTGTTTGCATTTCTAAAATCTATAACTTTACTTTGTGTGATTTGTTGGACATTTTGTTTTTTTATGAAAATTGTTGGATTGGACAAGGTGTTCGGACGGTGGTGGCGCCAATCCGCCGGCGGTAAACCACCAGTATAAGGTTTTCATACTTTGTTACGAAAGTGAGTGCTTCCATTGCAAAAAGTGAGATATTCAGCACTCATCTGCACAAGAATGAAAAAAGCAACATTGCCTATATATACTTGTGGATAGCAGGATCAACCACTAATAATTATAATAACAGAGAAAGTGAATAACACTACAAATATTTTACAATACTTATTATAATATTTTTAAAATATATCAATAAGATTGAAGCACTAAATAGTAGATCGAACCTGTAATTTTATAACGACTTCAAGATAACTTCATCTCACAACCTGTTGTCGCAAAATCTTTTACAACCACACAATAAGAATAAATTAACAAAAACAATAATACAAGACACCAACAACAAAAAATTTCACTAGCAATACCGAGATAGATCAACATGGTTATGCATATGGGGGATGTGATGAGATCATGATGATATGAAAAGATGATGAGATGAAATATGATGAGCTGACCCGAGCAAACCAGTAGGTATGACACGGGACATTGACCAAGGGAGAGTAAGGCCATGGGTCGGCTCGGGTGAATGACGGGACCTAAATATAAATAAATATATATGTAAATATATAATAATAAAAACAACAACATAATACATAGTATCATCATATATACTAAAAAACGATATCCTCGCTACAAAAATCATTTTCACTCCCTCGCCTCAATTCTATCCTTCCAAGACGCCATCCTCCCTTCATTTTCTCCTTTTCTACCCTATCTTCACTATCCCCTACCTTCCAAGCTTTCCACATTTCAGTTGCTACCGTCCTCTCTTCTCTCTCCTTTCTCATCTCCTATTCTCCTCCTCCTCGAAGTCGGCTTCTTAGTTATTTCCGTTCTCGGGGGCCTCTACAACCAAAGACCTTTGTTGTTGCCTGGGATCTGTAAGTTAAAGACCAACAACTGCGATCATGGGTGACGGGTCTTCAAGTTTAATGTCCAATAGATGCGATCATGGGCCATAAAGATCAACCGATTATCTCTTTTTGACCTAGGTCCGCATCCGTGGCTCGTGGGTCTAGGCAGAGTGGGACTGTGCTATTCACAGATCAGTGCGATTATTACTTGATTTTATTTGTTGTCTAGTTTGCTCAGAAATTTTGTATGTTTGTTTTGACTTTTATTCGATTTTTGACATTTTTTTCAATCTATAATTTTGTTTAGTTTGATCTGTTACTTTGCTTTAGCATTTGTTTGCATTTCTAAAATCTATAACTTTACTTTGTGTGATTTGTTGGACATTTTGTTTTTTTGTGAAAATTGTTGGATTGGACAAGGTGTTCGGACGGTGGTGGCGCCAATCCGCCGGCGGTAAACCACCAGTATAAGGTTTTCATACTTTGTTACGAAAGTGAGTGCTTCCATTGCAAAAAGTGAGATATTCAGCACTCATCTGCACAAGAATGAAAAAAGCAACATTGCCTATATATACTTGTGGATAGCAGGATCAACCACTAATAATTATAATAACAGAGAAAGTGAATAACACAACAAATATTTTACAATACTTATTATAATATTTTTAAAATAGATCAATAAGATTGAAGCACTAAATAGTAGATCGAACCTGTAATTTTATAACGACTTCAAGATAACTTCATCTCACAACCTGTTGTCGCAAAATCTTTTACAACCACACAATAAGAATAAATTAACAAAAACAATAATACAAGACACCAACAACAAAAAATTTCACTAGCAATACCGAGATAGATCAACATGGTTATGCATATGGGGGATGTGATGAGATCATGATGATATGAAAAGATGATGAGATGAAATATGATGAGCTGACCCGAGCTAACCAGTAGGTATGACACGGGACATTGACCAGGGGAGAGTAAGGCCATGGGTCGGCTCGGGTGAATGTCGGGACCTAAAAATAAATAAATATATATGTAAATATATAATAATAAAAACAACAACATAATACATAGTATCATCATATATACTAAAAAACGATATCCTTGCTACAAAAATCATTTTCACTCCCTCGTCTCAATTCTATCCTTCCAAGCCGCCATCCTCCCTTCATTTTCTCCTTTTCTACCCTATCTTCACTATCCCCTACCTTCCAAGCTTTCCACATTTCA
Source organism: Juglans mandshurica (assembly GCA_022457165.1). Classification (NCBI taxonomy): domain Eukaryota; kingdom Viridiplantae; phylum Streptophyta; class Magnoliopsida; order Fagales; family Juglandaceae; genus Juglans; species Juglans mandshurica. The sequence goes on from CM039622.1 coordinate 25,647,723, forward strand.
GTTGCTACCGTCCTCTCTTCTCTCTCCTTTCTCATCTCCTCTTCTCCTCCTCCTCGAAGTCGGCTTCTTAGTTATTTCCTTTCTCGGGGGCCTCTACAACCAAAGACCTTTGTTGTTGCCTGGGATCTGTAAGTTAAAGACCAACAACTGCGATCATGGGTGACGGGTCTTCAAGTTTAATGTCCAATAGATGCGATCATGGGCCATAAAGATCAACCGATTATCTCTTTTTGACCTAGGTCCGCATCCGTGGCTCGTGGGTCTAGGCAGAGTGGGACTGTGCTATTCACAGATCAGTGCGATTATTACTTGATTTTATTTGTTGTCTAGTTTGCTCAGAAATTTTGTATGTTTGTTTTGACTTTTATTCGATTTTTGACATTTTTTTCAATCTATAATTTTGTTTAGTTTGATCTGTTACTTTGCTTTAGCATTTGTTTGCATTTCTAAAATCTATAACTTTACTTTGTGTGATTTGTTGGACATTTTGTTTTTTTGTGAAAATTGTTGGATTGGACAAGGTGTTCGGACGGTGGTGGCGCCAATCCGCCGGCGGTAAACCACCAGTATAAGGTTTTCATACTTTGTTACGAAAGTGAGTGCTTCCATTGCAAAAAGTGAGATATTCAGCACTCATCTGCACAAGAATGAAAAAAGCAACATTGCCTATATATACTTGTGGATAGCAAGATCAACCACTAATAATTATAATAACAGAGAAAATGAATAACACTACAAATATTTTACAATACTTATTATAATATTTTTAAAATAGATCAATAAGATTGAAGCACTAAATAGTAGATCGAACCTGTAATTTTATAACGACTTCAAGATAACTTCATCTCACAACCTGTTGTCACAAAATCTTTTACAACCACACAATAAGAATAAATTAACGAAAACAATAATACAAGACACCAACAACAAAAAATTTCACTAGCAATACCGAGATAGATCAACATGGTTATGCATATGGGGGATGTGATGAGATCATGATGATATGAAAAGATGATGAGATGAAATATGATGAGCTGACCCGAGCAAACCAGTAGGTATGACACGGCACGTTGACCGATGGAGAGTAAGGCCATGGGTCGGCTCGGGTGAATGACGGGACCTAAATATAAATAAATATATATGTAAATATATAATAATAAAAACAACAATATAATACATAGTATCATCATATATACTAAAAAACGATATCCTCGCTACAAAAATCATTTTCACTCCCTCGCCTCAATTCTATCCTTCCAAGCCGCCTTCCTCCCTTCATTTTCTCCTTTTCTACCCTATCTTCACTATCCCCTACCTTCCAAGCTTTCCACATTTCAGTTGCTACCGTCCTCTCTTCTCTCTCCTTTCTCATCTCCTATTCTCCTCCTCCTCGAAGTCGGCTTCTTAGTTATTTCCGTTCTCGGGGGCCTCTACAACCAAAGACCTTTGTTGTTGCCTGGGATCTGTAAGTTAAAGACCAACAACTGCGATCATGGGTGACGGGTCTTCAAGTTTAATGTCCAATAGATGCGATCATGGGCCATAAAGATCAACCGATTATCTCTTTTTGACCTAGGTCCGCATCCGTGGCTCGTGGGTCTAGGCAGAGTGGGACTGTGCTATTCACAGATCAGTGCGATTATTACTTGATTTTATTTGTTGTCTAGTTTGCTCAGAAATTTTGTATGTTTGTTTTGACTTTTATTCGATTTTTGACATTTTTTTCAATCTATAATTTTGTTTAGTTTGATCTGTTACTTTGCTTTAGCATTTGTTTGCATTTCTAAAATCTATAACTTTACTTTGTGTGATTTGTTGGACATTTTGTTTTTTTGTGAAAATTGTTGGATTGGACAAGGTGTTCGGACGGTGGTGGCGCCAATCCGCCGGCAGTAAACCACCAGTATAAGGTTTTCATACTTTGTTACGAAAGTGAGTGCTTCCATTGCAAAAAGTGAGATATTCAGCACTCATCTGCACAAGAATGAAAAAAGCAACATTGCCTATATATACTTGTGGATAGCAGGATCAACCACTAATAATTATAATAACAGAGAAAGTGAATAACACTACAAATATTTTACAATACTTATTATAATATTTTTAAAATAGATCAATAAGATTGAAGCACTAAATAGTAGATCGAACCTGTAATTTTATAACGACTTCAAGATAACTTCATCTCACAACCTGTTGTCACAAAATCTTTTACAACCACACAATAAGAATAAATTAACAAAAACAATAATACAAGACACCAACAACAAAAAATTTCACTAGCAATACCGAGATAGATCAACATGGTTATGCATATGGGGGATGTGATGAGATCATGATGATATGAAAAGATGATGAGATGAAATATGATGAGCTGACCCGAGCAAACCTGTAGGTATGACACGGCACGTTGACCGATGGAGAGTAAGGCCATGGGTCGGCTCGGGTGAATGACGGGACCTAAATATAAATAAATATATATGTAAATATATAATAATAAAAACAACAATATAATACATAGTATCATCATATATACTAAAAAACGATATCCTCGCTACAAAAATCATTTTCACTCCCTCGCCTCAATTCTATCCTTCCAAGCCGCCATCCTCCCTTCATTTTCTCCTTTTCTACCCTATCTTCACTATCCCCTACCTTCCAAGCTTTCCACATTAAAGTTGCTACCGTCCTCTCTTCTCTCTCCTTTCTCATCTCCTATTCTCCTCCTCCTCGAAGTCGGCTTCTTAGTTATTTCCGTTCTCGGGGGCCTCTACAACCAAAGACCTTTGTTGTTGCCTGGGATCTGTAAGTTAAAGACCAACAACTGCGATCATGGGTGACGGGTCTTCAAGTTTAATGTCCAATAGATGCGATCATGGGCCATAAAGATCAACCGATTATATCTTTTTGACCTAGGTCCGCATCCGTGGCTCGTGGGTCTAGGCAGAGTGGGACTGTGCTATTCACAGATCAGTGCGATTATTACTTGATTTTATTTGTTGTCTAGTTTGCTCAGAAATTTTGTATGTTTGTTTTGACTTTTATTCGATTTTTGACATTTTTTTCAATCTATAATTTTGTTTAGTTTGATCTGTTACTTTGCTTTAGCATTTGTTTGCATTTCTAAAATCTATAACTTTACTTTGTGTGATTTGTTGGACATTTTGTTTTTTTTGTGAAAATTGTTGGATTGGACAAGGTGTTCGGACGGTGGTGGCGCCAATCCGCCGGCGGTAAACCACCAGTATAAGGTTTTCATACTTTGTTACGAAAGTGAGTGCTTCCATTGCAAAAAGTGAGATATTCAGCACTCATCTGCACAAGAATGAAAAAAGCAACATTGCCTATATATACTTGTGGATAGCAGGATCAACCACTAATAATTATAATAACAGAGAAAGTGAATAACACTACAAATATTTTACAATACTTATTATAATATTTTTAAAATAGATCAATAAGATTGAAGCACTAAATAGTAGATCGAACCTGTAATTTTATAACGACTTCAAGATAACTTCATCACACAACCTGTTGTCGCAAATCTTTTACAACCACACAATAAGAATAAATTAACAAAAACAATAATACAAGACACCAACAACAAAAAATTTCACTAGCAATACCGAGATAGATCAACATGGTTATGCATATGGGGGATGTGATGAGATCATGATGATATGAAAAGATGATGAGATTAAATATGATGAGCTGACCCGAGCAAACCTGTAGGTATGACACGGGACATTGACCAAGGGAGAGTAAGGCCATGGGTCGGCTCGGGTGAATGACGGGACCTAAATATAAATAAATATATATGTAAATATATAATAATAAAAACAACAACATAATACATAGTATCATCATATATACTAAAAAACGATATCCTTGCTACAAAAATCATTTTCACTTCCTCGTCTCAATTCTATCCTTCCAAGCCGCCATCCTCCCTTCATTTTCTCCTTTTCTACCCTATCTTCACTATCCCCTACCTTCCAAGCTTTCCACATTTCAGTTGCTACCGTCCTCTCTTCTCTCTCCTTTCTCATCTCCTATTCTCCTCCTCCTCGAAGTCGGCTTCTTAGTTATTTCCGTTCTCGGGGGCCTCTACAACCAAAGACCTTTGTTGTTGCCTGGGATCTGTAAGTTAAAGACCAACAACTGCGATCATGGGTGACGGGTCTTCAAGTTTAATGTCCAATAGATGCGATCATGGGCCATAAAGATCAACCGATTATCTCTTTTTGACCTAGGTCCGCATCCGTGGCTCGTGGGTCTAGGCAGAGAGGGACTGTGCTATTCACAGATCAGTGCGATTATTACTTGATTTTATTTGTTGTCTAGTTTGCTCAGAAATTTCGTATGTTTGTTTGGACTTTTATTCGATTTGTGACATTTTTTTCAATCTATAATTTTGTTTAGTTTGATCTGTTACTTTGCTTTAGCATTTGTTTGCATTTCTAAAATCTATAACTTTACTTTGTGTGATTTGTTGGACATTTTGTTTTTTTGTGAAAATTGTTGGATTGGACAAGGTGTTCGGACGGTGGTGGCGCCAATCCGCCGGCGGTAAACCACCAGTATAAGGTTTTCATACTTTGTTACGAAAGTGAGTGCTTCCATTGCAAAAAGTGAGATATTCAGCACTCATCTGCACAAGAATGAAAAAAGCAACATTGCCTATATATACTTGTGGATAGCAGGATCAACCACTCATAATTATAATAACAGAGAAAGTGAATAACACTACAAATATTTTACAATACTTATTATAATATTTTTAAAATAGATCAATAAGATTGAAGCACTAAATAGTAGATCGAACCTGTAATTTTATAACGACTTCAAGATAACTTCATCTCACAACCTGTTGTCACAAAATCTTTTACAACCACACAATAAGAATAAATTAACAAAAACAATAATACAAGACACCAACAACAAAAAATTTCACTAGCAATACCGAGATAGATCAACATGGTTATGCATATGGGGGATGTGATGAGATCATGATGATATGAAAAGATGATGAGATGAAATATGATGAGCTGACCCGAGCAAACCAGTAGGTATGACACGGCACGTTGACCGATGGAGAGTAAGGCCATGGGTCGGCTCGGGTGAATGACGGGACCTAAATATAAATAAATATATATGTAAATATATAATAATAAAAACAACAATATAATACATAGTATCATCATATATACTAAAAAACGATATCCTCGCTACAAAAATCATTTTCACTCCCTCGCCTCAATTCTATCCTTCCAAGCCGCCATCCTCCCTTCATTTTCTCCTTTTCTACCCTATCTTCACTATCCCCTACCTTCCAAGCTTTCCACATTTCAGTTGCTACCGTCCTCTCTTCTCTCTCCTTTCTCATCTCCTATTCTCCTCCTCCTCGAAGTCGGCTTCTTAGTTATTTCCGTTCTCGGGGGCCTCTACAACCAAAGACCTTTGTTGTTGCCTGGGATCTGTAAGTTAAAGACCAACAACTGCGATCATGGGTGACGGGTCTTCAAGTTTAATGTCCAATAGATGCGATCATGGGCCATAAAGATCAACCGATTATCTCTTTTTGACCTAGGTCCGCATCCGTGGCTCGTGGGTCTAGGCAGAGTGGGACTGTGCTATTCACAGATCAGTGCGATTATTACTTGATTTTATTTGTTGTCTAGTTTGCTCAGAAATTTTGTATGTTTGTTTTGACTTTTATTCGATTTTTGACATTTTTTTCAATCTATAATTTTGTTTAGTTTGATCTGTTACTTTGCTTTAGCATTTGTTTGCATTTCTAAAATCTATAACTTTACTTTGTGTGATTTGTTGGACATTTTGTTTTTTTGTGAAAATTGTTGGATTGGACAAGGTGTTCGGACGGTGGTGGCGCCAATCCGCCGGCGGTAAACCACCAGTATAAGGTTTTCATACTTTGTTACGAAAGTGAGTGCTTCCATTGCAAAAAGTGAGATATTCAGCACTCATCTGCACAAGAATGAAAAAAGCAACATTGCCTATATATACTTGTGGATAGCAGGATCAACCACTAATAATTATAATAACAGAGAAAGTGAATAACACTACAAATATTTTACAATACTTATTATAATATTTTTAAAATAGATCAATAAGATTGAAGCACTAAATAGTAGATCGAACCTGTAATTTTATAACGACTTCAAGATAACTTCATCTCACAACCTGTTGTCACAAAATCTTTTACAACCACACAATAAGAATAAATTAACAAAAACAATATACAAGACACCAACAACAAAAAATTTCACTAGCAATACCGAGATAGATCAACATGGTTATGCATATGGGGGATGTGATGAGATCATGATGATATGAAAAGATGATGAGATGAAATATGATGAGCTGACCCGAGCAAACCAGTAGGTATGACACGGGACATTGACCAAGGGAGAGTAAGGCTATGGGTCGGCTCGGGTGAATGTCGGGACCTAAATATAAATAAATATATATGTAAATATATAATAATAAAAACAACAACATAATACATAGTATCATCATATATACTAAAAAACGATATCCTTGCTACAAAAATCATTTTCACTCCCTCGTCTCAATTCTATCCTTCCAAGCCGCCATCCTCCCTTCATTTTCTCCTTTTCTACCCTATCTTCACTATCCCCTACCTTCCAAGCTTTCCACATTTCAGTTGCTACCGTCCTCTCTTCTCTCTCCTTTCTCATCTCCTATTCTCCTCCTCCTCGAAGTCGGCTTCTTAGTTATTTCCGTTCTCGGCGGCCTCTACAACCAAAGACCTTTGTTGTTGCCTGGGATCTGTAAGTTAAAGACCAACAACTGCGATCATGGGTGACGGGTCTTCAAGTTTAATGTCCAATAGATGCGATCATGGGCCATAAAGATCAACCGATTATCTCTTTTTGACCTAGGTCCGCATCCGTGGCTCGTTGGTCTAGGCAGAGAGGGACTGTGCTATTCACAGATCAGTGCGATTATTACTTGATTTTATTTGTTGTCTACTTTGCTCAGAAATTTTGTATGTTTGTTTTGACTTTTATTTGATTTTTGACATTTTTTTCAATCTATAATTTTGTTTAGTTTGATCTGTTACTTTGCTTTAGCATTTGTTTGCATTTCTAAAATCTATAACTTTACTTTGTGTGATTTGTTGGACATTTTGTTTTTTTGTGAAAATTGTTGGACTGGACAAGGTGTTCGGACGGTGGTGGCGCCAATTCGGCGGCGGTAAACCACCAGTATAAGGTTTTCATACTTTGTTACGAAAGTGAGTGCTTCCATTGCAAAAAGTGAGATATTCAGCACTCATCTGCACAAGAATGAAAAAAGCAACATTGCCTATATATTCTTGTGGATAGCAGGATCAACCACTAATAATTATAATAACAGAGAAAGTGAATAACACTACAAATATTTTACAATACTTATTATAATATTTTTAAAATAGATCAATAAGATTGAAGCACTAAATAGTAGATCGAACCTGTAATTTTATAACGACTTCAAGATAACTTCATCTCACAACCTGTTGTCACAAAATCTTTTACAACCACACAATAAGAATAAATTAACAAAAACAATAATATAAGACACCAACAACAAAAAATTTCACTAGCAATACCGAGATAGATCAACATGGTTATGCATATGGGGGATGTGATGAGATCATGTTGATATGAAAAGATGATGAGATGAAATATGATGAGCTGACCCGAGCAAACCAGTAGGTATGACACGGCACGTTGACCGATGGAGAGTAAGGCCATGGGTCGGCTCGGGTGAATGACGGGACCTAAATATAAATAAATATATAAAAATAAAAGCAACAATATAATACATAGTATCATCATATATACTAAAAAACGATATCCTAGCTACAAAAATAATTTTCACTCCCTCGTCTCAATTCTATCCTTCCAAGCCGCCATCCTCCCTTCATTTTCTCCTTTTCTACCCTATCTCCACTATCCCCTACCTTCCAAGCTTTCCACACTTCAGTTGCTACCATCCTCTCTTCTCTCTCCTTTCTCATCTCCTATTCTCCTCCTCCTCGAAGTCGGCTTCTTAGTTATTTCCGTTCTCGGGGGCCTCTACAACCAAAGACCTTTGTTGTTGCCTTGGATCTGTAAGTTAAAGACCAACAACTGCGATCATGTGCCATAAAGATCAACCACTTATCTCTTTTTTACCTAGGTCCGCATCCGTGGCTCGTGGGTCTAGGCAGAGAGGGACTGTGCTATCACAGATCGGTGCGATTATTACTTGATTTTGTTTGTTGTCTAGTTTGCTCAGAAATTTTGTATGTTTGTTTTGGCTTTTATTCGATTTGTGACATTTTTTTCAATCTATAAGTTTGTTTAGTTTGATCTGTTACTTTGCTTTAGCATTTGTTTGCATTTATATAATCTATAACTTTACTTTGTGTGATTTGTTGGACATTTTTGTTTTTTTGTGAAAATTGTTGGATTGGACAAGGTGTTCGGACGGTGGTGGCGCCAATCCGCCGACGATAAACCACCAGTATAAGGTATTCATACTTTGTTAAGAAAGTGAGTGCTTCCATTGCAAAAAGTTAGATATTTAGCCTGCCCTCTTAACAAGAATGTAAAAGGCAACAATGCCCATATATAATTGTGGATAGCAGGATCAACCACTAATAATTATAATAACATAGAAAGTGAATAACACTACAAATATTTTACAATACTTATTATAATATTTTTAAAATAGATCAATAAGATTGAAGCACTAAATAGTAGATCGAACCTGTAATTTTATAACGACTTCGAGATAAGTTCATCTCACAACCTGTCATCACAAAATCTTTTACAACCACACAATAAGAATAAATTAACAAAAACAATAATATAAGACACCAACAACAAAAAATTTCACTAGCAATATCGAGATAGATCAACATGGTTATGAAGATGGGGAAGTGATGAGATCATGGTGATATGAAAAGATGATGTGATGAAATATGATGAGCTAACCCGAGCAAACCAGTTGGTATGACAAGACCCGTTGACAGATGGAGAGTAAGGCCAAGGGTCGACCCGGGTGAATGTCGAGACCTATATATAAATAAATATATATATATATATGCAAATATATAATAATAATAACAACAACATAAATCATAGAATCATCATATATACTAAAAAAACGATATCCTAACTGTAAAAGCCATTTTCACTCCCTAGTTCATTTCTATCCTTCCGTGCCGCCATCCTCCCTTCATTTTCTCCTTTTCTCTTTTATCTTCTATCCCCTTTCTCATCTCCTATTCTCCTCCTCCTCTAAGTCGGCTTATTAATTCTTTCCGTTGTCGTGGGCTTCTACGACCAAAGACCTTTGCTGTTGCATTGGATCTGTAAGTCAGAGACCAACAACTGAGATCAAGGGTGACAGGTCTTCAAGTTTAATGTCCAATAGATGCGACCATGGGCCATAAATATCTACCGCTCATCTATTTTTGACCCAGGTCCGCATCCGTGGCCCGTGGGTCTAGGCGGAGATGGTCTATGCTATTCTCAGATCGGTGCAATTATTACTTGATTTTGTTTGTTTTCTAGTTTGCTCAATAATTTTGTCTGTTTGTTTTGGCTTTTGTTGGATTTTTGACATTTTTTTCGATCTTTAAGTTTGTTTAGTTTGATCTGTTTCTTTGCTTTTAGCCTTTGTTTGCATTTCTAAAATCTATAACTTTACTTTGTGTGATTTGTTGGATATTTTTTTCTTTTGTAAAAATTGTTGGGTTGGACATGGTGGTCAGACAGTGGTGGCGCCAATCCGCCGTCGATAAACTACCAATATAAGGTTTTCTTACTTTGTTAAGAAATTGAGTGCTTCCATTGCAAAAAGTGAGATATTTAACCTCTGCACAAGTGTAAAAAGGCAACATTGCCTCTATATACTTGTGGATAGCAGGATAAACCATTAATAATTATAATAACAAAGATAGTGAATAACAATACAAATATTTTACAATACTTATTTTAATTTTTTTAAGATAGACCTATAAGATTGAAGCACTAAATCGTAGATCAAACCTGTAATTTTATAACGACTTCGAGATAATTTCATCTCACAACCTGTCATCACAAAATCTTTTGCAACCACAAAATAAGAATAAATTAACATAAACAATAATATAAAACACCAACAACAAAAAATTCCATTAACAATCTCGTGATAGATCATGATGGATATGAAGATGATATGAAGATGGGATGTGATGAGATCATGATGATAAGAAAAGATGATGAGATGAAAAATGATGAGCTAACCCAAGCAAACCAACAGGTATGAAACGACACCTTGACCAATGGAGAATGGGTCGGCTCGAGCGAAAGTCGAGACCTAAATATAAATAAATATATATATGTAAATATATAATAATAATAACAACAATATAAATCATAGTATCATCATATATACTAAAAAACGTTATCCTAACTATAAAAACCATTTTCACTCCCTTGTCTCATTTCTATCCTTCCGAGCCGCCATCCTCCCTTCATTTTCTCCTTTTCTCCCGTATCTTCACTTTCCCCTACCTTCCAAGTTTTCCACACCTCAATTGCCACCGTCCTCTCTTCGCTCTCCTATCTCATGTCCTATTCTCCCCCTCCTCTAAGTCGGCTTCTTAGTTCTTTCTGTTGTCGTAGGCCTTTACGACCCAAGACCTTTGCCATTGCATTGGATTTGTAAGTTAGAGAACAACAATTGGGATCATGGGTGACGGGTCTACAAGTTTAGTGTCCAATAGATGCGACCATGGGCCATAAAGATCTACCGCTCATCTCTTTTTGGCCCAGGTCCGCATCCGTGGCCCATGTGTCTAAGCAGAGATGGTCTGTGCTATTCACAGATCGGTGCGATTATTACTTGATTTTGTTTGTTGTCTAGTTTGATCAGTAATTTTTATTTTTATTTTGGCATTTAGTGGATTTGAGACATTTTTTTTATTTGTAAGTTTGTTTAGTTTGATCTATTACTTTGTTTTAGCTTTTGTTTGCATTTATAAAATCTATAACTTTACTTTGTGTTATTTGTTTATCACTTCTTTTTTTTTTTTTTGTAAAAAATGTTGGGCTGGACAAGGTGGTTGGACGGTGGTGGCACCAATCCGACGTCGATAAACCACCAATATAAGGTTTTCATACTTTGTTAAGAAAGTGAGTGCATCCATTGCAAAAAGTGAGATATTTAGTCTCTCATTTGCACAAGAATGTAAAAGGCAACATTGCCCATATATACTTGTGGACAGCAAGATAAACCACTAATAATTATAATAACAAAGAAAGTGAATAACAATACAAATATTCTACAATAGTTATTTTAATTTTTTAAAAATAGATCTATAAGATTAAAGCACTAAATAGTAGATCGAACCTGTAACTTTATAACAACTTCGAGATAACTTCATCTCACAACCTGTCATCACAAAATCTTTTGCAAAAACATAATACAAATAAATTAAAAAAAACAATAATATCAAACACCAACAACAAAAAATTTCACTAAGAATACCGAGATAGATCATGATGGTTATGAAGATAGGGATGTGATGAGATCATGATCATATGAAAAGATGATGAAATGAAAAGTGATGAGCTAGCCTGAGCAAACCAGTAGGTATGACACGACACCTTGACCGATGGAGAGTAGGGCCTTGTGTTGGCTCAGGTGAAAGCCGGGACCTAAATATAAATATATATACATATTAAATATATAATAATAGTAACAACAATATAAATCATAGTATCACCATATATACTAAAAAACGATATCCTAACTATAAAAACCATTTTCACTCCCTCGTCTCATTTCTATCCTTCTAAGCCGCTATCCTCCCTTCATTTACTCCTTTTCTCCCCTACCTTTAAAGCTTCCCACACCTCAAATTGCCACCGTCCTCTCTTCTTTCTCCTTTCTCATCTCCTATTGTCCTCCTCCTCTAAGTCGGCTTCTTAGTTCTTTCCGTTGTCGTGGGTCTCTACGACCCAAGACCTTTGCTATTGCTTTGGATCTATAAGTTAGGGACCAACAACTGCGATCATGGGTGACAGGTCTACAAGTTTAATGTTCAATAGAAGCGACCTTGGGCCATAAAGATCTACCGCACATTTCTTTTTGACTCAGGTCCGCATCCGTCGCCCGTGGGTCTATGCAGAGATGGTCTGTGCTATTCACAGATCGATGCGATTATTACTTGATTTTGTTTGTCGTCTAGTGTGATCAGTAATTTTGTATGTCTATTTTGGCTTTTATTGGATTTGTGACATTTTTATTGATCTGTTACTTTATTTTAGCTTTTGTTTGCATTTCTAAAATCTATAACTTTACTGTGCGATTTGTTGGACATTTTTGTAAAAAATGTTGGGTTGAACAAGGTGGTCGGACGGTGGTGGCGCCAATCCACCGTCATTAAACCACCAGTATAAGGTTTTCACACTTTGTTAAGAAAGTGAATGCTTCCATAGCAAAAAGTGAGATAATAGCCTTTCATCTGAACAAGAATGTAAAAGGCAAAATTGCCCATATATACTTGTGGATCACAGGATAAACCACTAATAATTATAATAACAAAGAAAGTGAAGCACTAACAATAAGAATGACACAAAGTGTGACACAAAGTAAACCACTAACAAAGTGAATATTTACAATAATTATTTTAATTTTTTAAAAATAGATCTATAAGATTGAAGCACTAAATAGTAGATCGAACCTGTAATGTTATAACGACTTCGAAATAACTTCATCTCACAACCTGTCATCACAAAATCTTTTGCAACCACATTAAAAATAAATTAACAAATACAATAATATAAAACACCAACAACAAAAACTTTCACTAACAATACCGATATAGATCATGATGGTTATGAAGATGGGAGATGTGATGAGATCATGATGAGCTAACACGAGCAAACCAATAAGAATGACACAACACCTTGACCGATGGAGAGTAGGGCCATGGGTCAGCTCGGGTGACATTCGAGATCTAAATATAAATAAATATATATATATATATGTAAATATATAATAATAATAATAATAAGAATAATAATAATATCATATATACTAAAAAACGATATCCTAACTATAAAAAACCATTTTCACTACCTCCTCTCATTTCTATCCTTCTGAGCCGCCATCCTCCCTTCATTTTCTCATTTTCTCCCCTATCTTCACTTTCCCCCTACCTTCCAAGCTTTCCACACATCATTTGCCACCGTGCTCTCCTCTCTGCTTTCTCATCTCCTCTAAGTCGGCTTCTTAATTCTCTCCATTGTCGTGGGTCTCTACGACCCAAGACCTTTGTTGTTGCTTTGGATCTGTATGTTAGAGACCAACAACTGAGATCATGGGTGACGGGGCTACAAGTTTAATGTCCAATAGATGCGACCATGGGCCATAAAGATCTACCGCTCATCTCTTTTTTACCCAGGTCCGCATCCGTGGCCTGTGGATCTATGCAGAGATGGTCTGTGCTATTCAAAGATCGGTATAATTATTACTTGATTTTGTTTGTTGTCTAGTTTGATGAGTAATTTTGTATGTTTGTTTTGGCTTTTACTAGATTTGTGACATTTGTTTTTCTCTGTAACTTTGTTTAATTCAATCTATAACTTTGTTTTAGCTTTTGTTTGCATTTATAAAATCTATAACTTTACTTTGTGTGATTTGTTGGACATTTTGTTTTTGTAAAAAATGTTGGGTTGGATAGAGTGGTCAGACGGTGGTGGCGCCAATCCGCCGTCGGTAAACCACCAGTATAAGGTTTTCATACATTGTTAAGAAAGTGAGTGCTTCCATTGCAAAAAGTGAGATATTCAGCCTCTTATCTGCACAAGAGTGTAAAAGGCAACATTGTGCCCCTATATACTTGTGGATAGCAGGATAAACCACTAATAATTATAATAATAGAGATAGTGAATAACAATACAAATATTTTACAATACTTATTTTAATTTCTTAAAAATAGATCTATAAGATTAAAGCACTAAATAGTAGATCAAACCTGTAATTTTATAACGACTTCGAGATAATTTCATCTCACAACCTGTCATCACAAAATCTATTGCAACCACACATTAAGAATAAATTAACAAATACAATAATATAAAACACCAACAACAAAAAATTTCACTAACAATATTGAGATAGATTATGATGGTTATGAAGATGGGGATGAGATCATGATGATATGAAAAGATGATAAATGATGAGCTAACCCGAGCAAACCAGTAGGTATGACACGACACCTTAACCGATGGAGAGTTGGGCCATGGGTCGGCTCGGGTGAAAGTCGAGACCTAAATATAAATATATATATATATATGTAAATATATAATAACAATAACAACAATATAAATCATAGTATCATCATATATACTAAAAAACTATATCCTAACTATAAAAACCATTTTCACTCCCTCATCTCATTTCTATCCTTCTGAGCCGCCATCCTCCCTTCATTTTCTCCTTTTCTCCCCCATCTTCACTTTCCCCTACCTTCCAAGCTTTCCACACTTCAGTTGCCACCATCCTCTCTTCTCTCTCCTTTCTCATCTCCTATTCTCCTCCTCCTCTAAGTCGGCTTCTTAGTTCTCTCCGTTGTCGTGGGTCTCTACGACCAAAGACCTTTGCTGTTGCTTTGGATATGTAAGTTAGAGACCAACAACTACGATCATGGGTGACAAGTCAACAAGTTTAATGTCCAATAGATGTGACCATGGGCCATAAAGATCTACCGCTCAACTCCTTTTGACCCAGGTCCGCATCCGTGGCCCGTGGATCTATGCATAGATGGTCTATGCTATTCACAGATCGGTGCGATTATTACTTGATTTTGTTTGTTGTCTAGTTTGATAAGTAATTTTGTATGTTTGTTTTGGCTTTTATTGGATTTGTGACATTTTTTTTTCATCTGTAAGTTTGTTTAGTTTGATCTATTACTTTGGTTTAGTTTTTTCTTGCATTTATAAAATCTATAACTTTACTTTGTGTGATTTGTTGGACTTTTTTTTTTTTTTGTAAAAAATGTTGGGTTGGACAAGGTGGTCGGACGGTGGTGGTGCCAATCCGCCGTCGGTAAACCACTAGTATAAGGTTTTCATACATTGTTCAGAAAGTGAGTGCTTCCATTGCAAAAAGATAGATATTTAGCCTCTCATCTACACAAGAATGTAAAAGGCAACATTGCCCATATATACTTACGAATAGATAAACCACTAATAATTATAATAATAGAGAAAGTGAATAACAATACAAATATTTTACAATTCTTATATTATTTTTTAAAAAATAGATCTATTAAATTAAATTGAAGCAATAAATAGTAGATCGAACCTGTAATTTTATAACAAATTTGAGATAACTTCATCTCACAACCTGGAAATCTTTTGCAAACACACATTAAGAATAAATTAATAAAACAATAATATACAACACTAACAACAACAATATAAAAACAAAAAATGAATTAAAAATGAATAAGGTTTGTCTAACAAATAAATACAATGCACAAATATGTCAAACGTTGAAAAAAATCATTATAATGATGGGGGGGCATTATGTTTTATTTATAGGGGCATTATGTTTTATGCACAATAATCCAGCTTCATTGTAATCTTATATACTACAATTGTTTCTAAATACTCAAGTTTTATATATATGGGCATTATAATGACAATGATGAAATTGATGAGGATGGTCTCAATAATAATGATTTGCGATGATAATGATTATGGATAATGATGTAACAAGATAGATCATGATGATATGAGATGATGATGAGTGTGGAGAATGATGGAACGAGATGGATCGTAATGGTTATGAGGATGAGGATGTGATGAGATCATAATGATATGAAAAGATTATGAGTTCATAAATGATATGAAAAGATGAATGATGAGATGATGATGAATATGGATAATGATGGAATGAGATGGATCGTGATGGTTATGGAGATGGATGTGATGAGATCATTATGATATGAAAATATTAGGAGACGATAAATTATATGAAAAGATGATGATGATGAGTATGGATAATGATGTTATGAGATGGAATGTGGTGCTTATGAAGATGAGGATGTGATGCGAATGATGATGATTGTGATGATGATAACAATGATAATGAGATGATGGAGGTGGCAAGAGGAGAAGGAGAATGTTGGAAGGTGGAGAAGGAAGAGGAAGAGGAGCTAAAAGAGGTAGTGGAGGGGAGTAGGAGGAGGCAAGACGGACGAAGAGAGATATAGGCAAAGTGAGTTTGGGTGACATGAGACCTAGTCCTACTACAGAATGGAGAGATGATCCCTTAGTTTAGGGGTGGGCAACGGGGCCCCACCCCCCGCTACCCCGCCCCCTGCTCCACACCCCTCTCATTTTTAATATAAAAAATTATAATTTTTAATATTTATATAATTATATACAATTTGGTCCCACATTACTTAAGTATGACTATTGTATTGTCTTGGCCTCCTATATAATGGTTGGCCTAGGAGGCCAAGTAAGTCTCACATTGCTTAAGTATGACTATTGTATTGTCTTGGTCTTCTATATAATGGTTGACCTAGAAACCAAAGTAAGTCATACATTGCTTAAGTATGACTATTATATTACATTGGCCTTCTATATAATGGTTGGCCTAGGAGGCCAAGACAATCTAAAATACAACTCTAATTTAAGTTTATATTTTTTTTAAATGTATAAATTTCACGGGGGGCAGGGTGTGGTTTCAACCCCCCTCCCCCCCGGCGGAGTTTATATTTTTTTTAAATGTATAAATTTCACGGGGGGCAGGGTGTGGTTTCAACCCCCCTCCCCCCCGGCGGGGGGCAGGGTATGAAACCCTCCCACCCGCATGGTGTGGGCCAGGGGGCGGGGTGCCCCCGCACCGTACCATGCGGGTAGCACCCCTACCTTAGTTTACTCACAAGAGGATAGAAGAAGCCCCCTACGCCCTTCTCATCTCACTACTTTTTGTGCAAGGAATAAAAGTCAAACAAATTTGTACCATGCTTATGATTTTGAAGCAACTTTAATCCTAAAGGTTAAGCAAATTCTAATGATGTAATAAAAGCCATTTTTCAAGACAACTCAAATGTAATAGAAGAAACATGAACAAAGTAATTTTGCAATATCTCTCACATTGAGAAAGAATAAAATGTGCATTCAAGTCTCCCACTAACTTCACATGCAATTAGAAGACATATATATCACATAAGAAATAGAGAGAAAATGAATAGGAGCATTCAATTAGTACAGACCTAATCTAAAGATAAGCATACTTTTATTTTGGTATGCTAAAGGCATCATTATAAATTTGGCTCCAGGAAGATTTTATTGGAATTTTTATTGTTTCAATATCATTTTGGCAGAGAAAGAGTGTGAGAGTTTTTATGTCCAGTGAACTCACTAAGATTACATTTAAGAAAATAAATTATAAAGCTTAGCAGCAATAACATATAAGTGGATTTTAATAAACATAATCTTGTTAAAGCATATATAATTGAGTTTTACCACAAAAAGATTAGTCATATAAAGCACATAGGGAACCATCAAATAACAGAGCAAGAACAAATTAATTAAAATGCTATTACCCCCATATTTAGCTAACGCTCTGCCAAAAGCACTGTTTCTTCATCTTGCTTTCCAAAATCAAGTGTAGCAGCAAATAGGTTCTGGAAGAAGGACGTAGAAATCCCTGATATTGCATGAAAAATATATATGTAGATAGAGTTAATCTCATATATCATTGTAAAAAAGAACACCAACACCCACAAAGGCACACATGCACAGGGTTTTAAAACCCACCTTCTATCTCCTAAAGAAAGAATTAATATACTTATATACCCACACTCTCCACTCTCAATGATGACAAAAAGTTCTCTTTGATCTTTATTTGCCTTACGATGATGACAACGGACGTAGTCCAAAACACAAACACCTAGTTGATTCTTAATGTGGCTGCAAGCAATCCAAAGTTCTTAAAAAATGGATTAACATAGTCAGATCCAAGAGACATTAGTGATAGTTATTAGGGAAGACGTTAGGCAATTATGATGATAAAATGAGGCCAACTAAAGTGTGCTTTGGACTAATTCAAATGATCTTCCCCTAAAGAATACTAGCTTGGCAATAACATATAATTTGTACTTCTAAATCATATGATAGTTAAAACTTTATGTGTTGAATTGAATACAAGAAAATAAAGTCAAGGACAATTGAACTTTAGGAAACATCACTGAAAGAAGATGAACTAAAATAATATGAACAGATGAACAATATTACTAGTAACTCTATAAAGCATTAGGAACGATGATTGAAAAAATCACATACACACACGCATCATAACAAAGCCTTTATTCTCAGTAATCTAACATAAGTCTTGGTTTAATTTGAAGTTTTCCAAGCTTTGGTTCATGCAAATTCCAAGTAACATGAGTTGGAATAATATTCAAACCCATAGTCATTGCTCCCATTAATCTAATTCCCTAGTACTGCAGGGACAGGCCTCTAACAATGTATATGTCAGATAGAAACAAAAAAAAAGTTCATAGGCAGAGTTCATGATAAATCCACGTGTAAAAAAATTGGTAAACAGATTAAATACGACAGTTAAGCAAAGCATTCAGCTTTTGATAGTGATAAAAGTTCGTTTCTCCAGCATACCAAACCATTCACAGTGACTTAGTACAGCTATAATTAACTTTTGACTCAATTAACTTTGTTGTCCATTCAAACATTCATCCAAATTCAGCATTTAACCGATACCCATAAATTCATAGCAAACATGGATCTTAGAATTGAACGGGTTCATCCAAGTTACATCATAGAGTAGAAAATACGAAGCAGGCAAAAAAAATAAAGATATATACTTCAATTTTCCTTTCTTCACACCCTAAAAGATTATATAACTCAAGGTAGAAAGATAAACTGATGAATAATGTAACTAGTAGCTCTACATATCATTAGGAAGGTTCATTGCCAAAGTCACAACGCACTCACACATCATAACAAAGCATTTGCTCTCAGTAATCTGATATAATTTTTGGTTACATTTATAGATTTCCAAGTTTTGGTTCATGCAAAGTCTGAGGAATATAAGTTTGAATAGTATTCAAACTCAAAGCCTTTGCTCTCAGTAATTTAATTCCCAAGTACTGCAGGTATAATGGCAAACTATTCATCTTAACAAAAAAGACTTATATTGAATAGATAAGAACATATTGTGCTCAATGAGACAAAAATAACAACAAAGCTTAATCATTCAGGAGAAAATTAAGTTCCAGCTATGTGAAAACTAGGGTCCAGCTATTTAATCTTCTATAAATATATAGTCTTGTTTGTTAACAAATACCTTAATATTGGAAGACTGGATTTCCTTTCTTGGTTTAGAAGTCCTAGATTTACGACCTTACTCATCTCTGTTCAGTATCTAGTAGGGCTTCGTCAATTAAGGATCTTAGCCTTTGCAACATGTACAGAAAACTTAAAAATAAAAGAGTCAGATGAAAAGGGAAAAAAAAGTAGCTGAATCAAAATGAATATAAACAAAAAAAATCATAGAAGCATTGATTATGCAATTCTTTGTTTATATCTAGGTACCACTCAAGACTGCAATTTGCAGTTTTTGAAGGTGATTCTCTAAAGAACAAAAGAAAATTTAATTTTTAACTAATAAAAAACATAAAGAGAGAGAGAGAGAGGGAGAGAGAGAGAGAGAGAGAGAGAGAGAGAGAGAGAACAACCCATCAGGCATCAACCCAAACAAGAAATTGGTTGAAAAAATCCTTAACAGCGTCCTCTCCATGTAAATGAAACATGAAAATTTTTTTGTTTAAACAAGAAAAGCAATAAAGAAACAACCCTTGTACCTCAACAACAAACAAAAAGGAACTAGCTAGAGATATTCCATAAATAGAGAATCACCAAACATGAAACAAATTCTGATAATTGGTTCTTAAGATTTTTTTAAAACCCCTATAAAAAGTCATAGCAGTACAATCAGGAATGACATCATCTACAACATTCTAGTACATAAAGGCCCAATACGTAAAATGATAATCCCATCAATACGAGGCAAATAAGTGGCACAACATAGCTTAAGGATTGCTGAACTCTGCAGGCAATATATTGGTTAACTACCACATTTTAAAATCAACTTTTCTATTAATCCAGAACAAAGCAACTATTCTGATAAAATAGCTTGAGTTGAATGAATAAGAAAGTCTTACGTAACTGAAATATGCAGTCACCATAAAAACACTACTACCATATGGAAAATAACTTACCAAATTGGAGGCAAAAATGACTTTGTTGCAAAGAAGCTTACCAAACTGATCAGGGGTAAAGAAAAAATTAAAACAATGGTTGCTTTCATTTCACATAAGAACACAAAGGTTGCGGGGGTGGCCGAGGAAAGGAACTATGGCAAATCACTGATGCCAAAATAACCCTCCTATTACTTTCACTCACAACGTTGTACGCAATTTCAGTAGCAAGCATGATGGAAGCCACTGAAGCATGGTTGTTTCACACTCTTAACCGGATAACCAACAGTGGCCAAATCACGCACATGATGTTCAATAATCTTGATGTGCGTACCACTGCATGATAGCTGAGGACCTGGTAGGATCACAAAGAAACATTCAAAATCGTATGGACTCAACGAAATACGTGCTCATTGAAGGGCGCAGTTGGGCTGAACATTCCTAGCCAAGAGGATGAGCCAAACCAGAAAAGAATTAGAAGTGGATTTGCATTAGAACCTAAAATCAAAATTACCCGTGGAGAATTATAAACATATATGAATCGATTTTCACTAGAAAGATCGGGGGAAAAGAAAAAGTAAAACAATGCAGTCATTGTTTAAGATACGAATTTATTTGAAGATATAGAGAAAAAAACTAAACTAAAGAAACGTTGCAAATCGTTAATGGTAAAAATTCCCACCTACCACCTTCACTTACATATAACCCGCAGAGGCCTTGGAGACCAACGATCGCAGTGGGTCTGCCTTGTCGTGAGAAATCTTTGAGGTGCTCCTCTGTGCCGGATGGCTGAGAACCTGGTGAGATCACAAAGAAACATTAAAATCGGGTAGACTCAACGGAATACGTTCATAAACAAGAGTGTGGGCTGAATACTCTTAACTAAGAGGAAAACCAGACAAGAAAAACCTAACTAGCAATAGAACAAGAAGCATATGCCCAATCCAAAAGAGATAAGAGAAAGGGGCGAGCATATTGCAAATCTTTAATGTCCCCGAGCAGACAAAACAGAGGAGAGAAAAAGGCGTGCATAACGTCAATCTTTAATTCGAGCAGAAAAATGACTTCGTAATGGAGTTCGTCTAATTTCAAAGATTCTCACGACCTCAGCTCAGACTAGAACTCGCCGCTACCGTTGAAAACTATCGAGAGGCAATGTTTAGCACCAGAAGTACACCGATTGAACAAAATCGAGGGCAAAGACATAGGTGGAGGAATAAAGAGGAATTTCACTGGAACTCTCTCTCTCCATTCAAAATCTTTTAATATCTCCAAATAAAATCTTTAACGTTCAAATTTGAAAATGGGGGAGAAAAGAACGGCTACATATTTTTGTCTTTCCACCGTCTTATAAATGGTGTTTTACCATTGCCAGAATGCTCTGTGTTTTATTTTTAAAAATATTTTAAAATAGAAACTGAACAACGGAAAGAATGGCTACATTTCTCTTTTTTATTTTTTTTTATTTTTGTCTTCTAAATTGATTGAAAATACCCACATTTGGAAAATTAAAAATAAAAAGATAAAAGTGTTTTGTTTAATTTATTTTTTTTATTTTATGTTTAAGGAAAATTAAGAAATGTAAAATTGTGGCTTTGTGGATTCAATATCAATCTCTCCTTATTTTGATGGTAATAATTAGTAGATCGTACGAGAGTTTTTATATTTAGATTAACGTGCGTGCTTTAACTTTTAACTAATTCTATAGACATATGATCTCAGGATTTTTTTTTTTTTTTTGGATGGAGATCTCAGGATTACTTGAATGAGCATAAAGAACACAATTCTATATTTTATGGCCATTTCAAGAAAGTTTTATTTGAATCTTTTTTTACTGGTAATTTTATTTGAATCTTTAATCGTGAGAGCTCCAAAGAATTTTACAAAAATGATTAAAAATTCTAAGTTTAATTAAACGTAGATAAATTTCATGCTCAATTAAATGACGTTCATGATTCAAGTTTTAATGATGCTGAAAATTAAGCTTTTTCTACTTTTGGACTCATTCTCATTTCATCGGTTTTATAGTTTATAATTATTTTTTGAAACTTTCTTTTGTATTTGCGGCGATATGTTGTGGCCGCAAAAAGGCATATTGGTTGTAACTACATTCCAGTTCACATAACACATTGAATAAAAACTCTAACACAACCCAAGGAATCTAAAGCTCATATATTCCAGTTCTAAATACATCCAGAAATGTTCATAAATCAAGATAATTAAAAACTAAATACATCCAAACATGTTTGTAAATTGAGATAATGAGAAATTGAAATTATATGTCAAGCTCCATTAGTCACCAGTATAAGTATGGTCTGAACACTAGAAAAGCAAACCTTAGAAATGATGCCAACTTGAGTACCTTCTATTATATATGCATGTAGTACCATATATCATCTTATAACTGATTCACTTGCTTGGGGGGACTGACAGAAATTAAAAGTTAGTGCCAAATTGCAAAATGTTACATTAGTAACAAGGTAAGAAGTACAAAGAAAGTATTAAACTCTTTTTCTGTTTATGTCATTAGGGTCTTCAGCTCTTTTCTTCTTTGAATGTAATCTTTTTACAACCTTTTAACTGTAGAAACTCTCCGCTAGTTGGCGGCCTTTCATTACCTCTTACAACATTTAGATTAAAGACAATTTTATCGTTGTCTGCAACTACTTAAAAAAAAAAAATCATTGTCTGCAATCCCATTAGTCATAACTATTAGTTTCGAATGCCTTGGTACGCACATCAAGTCAAGACAAATATCTTTGGTCTCAAGTAAATGCTCCACCTTGTTCATGTAATGCACTTCTCGATATAAGTGGTGCTATATCACAAAACAACCTCATAAGATGATCATGCCTCCGTGTATTGGGATTGTCTTGGAGATTGTCATAACTACTCTTAATATCAATGTATTGCGCTTTAAGTCATTGCTCCATTGATCCAAAATATACTTAGATAGTAGTGATGTAACACTCCTATGAAGTTTAAACATGAAAAATGCATGCTTAGAGCATTGGCAATGGACTAGCCAAACGTCAATGCAAGTCTAAACTTTAGCTAGATGTGAGAAAAAGCCTCTACATTGGACTAACCAATGGTCCAAAGCTTAAGACTTGATGAATAGTAAATCTTAAGTTTTCTCCAAATATGGCTAGTTACTATTCACAATGGAAAGTAATATTTAATTATTTCATCACTTTCCTCTCTCTTTGAATGGTCAAACATACATGGCATGCACACTATTTCTACTTATTGATAGAGTAGACACATTATTTCTACAAAACATGAAGATTTAAGAAATATATAAATTATATTTGTAAAAAAAAATAAAAAAATAAATAAAAAATATTATATTATATTATTATTTTAACTTTATAATGACTAGTCTAATGTAGACTCACCTAGTCAAAAATTGATATTATATCCAAAAATTAAGATTATAGTCAAATTTTAGACTTAGACTATTGCCAATGCTCTTACATAACAGTTCTGGCATGATGGAGTTCCACGTCAGCATTAATTATTGAATAAAAAAAAAAAGGTGAAGACATGATGCTTTGGATGATAAAGGGTGGAGCTATGAACTTGATGAAGGTGGTGGTATAATTACATGTAGATTTATTGAGTTCTTTTAGTTGTCTATGCAATTGGAAATACCCTTTTTCTATATTGCATAGTCTGAGGATGTGACTTTTTTTTCTTTTTTCAATCTTTGAAGATCCTGAAATGAAAATCTTTGAAAAATAACAAGTATTGTAAATGTGCAAAAGGTCATGAAGTCAAGAAGAAGAAGAACAACAAGAAGAAGAAAAAGATTAATTAATTCTAAAAGAATTTGGGTCTATTGCCGCGAAAGGTGGTCCATAAAATTGTTTATTTTTTAAGTTTTTAATCTTTACACTTTTACTTTTTTAGAATTTCTTTTTAGATTAAAATAGAGAATATTGAATGTATATGTCCGTAAAATTATTTGTTTTTTAGGTTTTTAATCTAGAAAAAGAAGGAGAAAAGAATAGAGAATGGTTGTATATGTCTGTAAAATTGTTTGTTTTTTAGGTTTTTAATCTTTACACTTTTACTTTTTATATATATTTTTTTTAGATTTTAGATATATGCTTTTTTAGTTTTTCTTAGATTTTTAGTTTTTTTTAAAGAATTTTTAGGTATCTATTTTTTTATTCTTTTTATTCTTTTTAGATTTTTTTAAAAGAATTTTTAGGTATCTGTTTTTTTTATTTTGTTTTTAGATTTTTTAGGTATTTGTTCACTCAGTCATACTTATTTTAGCACTTTCAGTTCTAGACTTTCAAGATGCGTTTAGATGTTAAATTGAGTTGAGTTGAGTTGAGATGATAAAATATTGTTAGAATATTATTGTTTATTATTATTTTGGGATTTGAAAAAGTTGAATTGTTTATTATATTTTGTGTTGAGATTTGAAAAAATTGTAATGATGAGTTGAGATGAGTTTAATTTCCAAACGAAGTCTAGTGCCATTTTTCTTTTCATTGAAATTTTGTTGCGTCTGAAATATTGCAGGAAAAAAAAGGCTAAGATCCGATTGTAACCGATTTTACCCAGGTGGATATCCGTTTGTTTTTAAAATTTCATATGCGGATCTAGATATTCTCGGATATCCAGATTTAGATTTGGATGCACAACCCTAATTGTAATGGAATTATTATTGGTTTGGGCTCCTCATTCTCAACACTACTAAATGAAAATGGGTCCCATATTTTATTAACTTTTTCAAAGTGATTACGCAGCAGTTACACAATTCACGATTGCAAATATCTTTTCTCTTTACAATTTTGCCTTACAAAAATGGTAGGTATTGAAAATGTCAGGTAGAGAAATGGAGGAAAGCACACCCCGTTGATCAGCCAAAATTATTTTTCCAAACGTGGGCGGATTGAAGGAGGGATATTTGATGAACTCTTAAACATAATTAAATCTGTCTAGTAAAAAAGAGTTAAATTTGAATTTAACTCAGTTTCAGCCGTTTAAAACTGGATTTAGCGATTTTTTTTATCAGCGAGTACGTTAAAATAATAATAAAAAAACCTTTAAACTGAATATAATGAGAGAACCTTTTCCAGTCCTCTTTTCATTCTTCCTATACCAAGAATGGTACGAAGTTATTCGTCAAACAAGCTGTAGGTTTATCTACATGTGTATACATTTAAATTAGCGCACATTCTCTTTACATATGATGACCCTTCATAATTTAGATTCTGTTCGACGAGAACATTTGGAGTTGTGGCCTCAATATATAGGAAAATGCATGGGCCACTCATAATGGTGTCCTCAAAAGTGACCGACATACTGTTATTTATTTTTATTCGATGTTTAAGGAAGTGTTTAAAGAAGTCAAAAAATGTTTGAAAAAAAAAAGAAAAAAAAGTACAATTTGTACTATCCATACAATGTAGGGAACACCATTCTTGGTGGCCTAGCATTGTTCAAATACATGCACATTCCCGTTTCCTTGTTTTGTATTTGAGAATATTTGGAGTTAAATCTGCTGCTCACATTTTAAAAAAATTATTGGATATATTCAGAAAAACTTGTTTGGTTGGAAATAAATAAACTAAGGGGGCTGAGACTGCACACTGGGAAGGTTATAGGGATGTAAAAAGAATCGAAAAATCTGTTGAACTTGACTGGGCAGGCTCGAACCGATGGGTTTGGTACCGATTTGGTTCAGTTTGTAAGCGGTCCGATGAGGTACCAGTTCTTAAAAAACAAAACCGGTCCTAAACCGGTATATATATTTATAATTTTTTTATATTATATATAATTTTTTAATATTGTATTATATATTATATGTTAAATTGCTAATTAATATAACATGAAATTCTAATTTTATTATTCAAGTCTATTAATCTTATAACATAAAATCAATATAAGATGTGATATAACATAAAATTTTAATTTTAAACATAAACATTAATATTAAATTATTAATATAAACTTACTTTTGAGATATATATATATATAAATATATCATGGATAAATATATTTTTGGCATAATAAATTATAATATATATTCTTTTTGTAAATATATTTTTTACACATTTGATCATATATACTTATATAAAAAGTCTATAACTTATATAGATTATAGTTAAATTCATTATTATGCTAGTATGTATTAATTATAATAAAATAATGTATTTATACTATATAAATAAAATAATAGTTTAGTATATGTAAACATCATATTATTATTGATATAGATAATCCGTAAAATCAAAAAAATCGAACCATACCGAATCAAAATAAAAAAAAAATTAGAAAATTTGATTTTAGTAATGAATTGGTCTGGTATCAGTTCTTAAATTTTTAAAACTGATATAAACTAGTTTGTTCTAAAAGATATACAGAATTGGACCGGTTACCCCCATATATCTAAGCACTAATACGAATCAAAATCTAATTGTCATTTCATATATTTACAACTTCATTGCTCACTCTATAAAATTCAATTAGCCACTAACTGGTACTGAATTAGTGAATGATTTTGAAAAGAGTTTTGTTACATATATTCATTTTTGTACATTTTTTACATATTTTACTTATATGATTGGATAAAATAATTTTTTTATATTAAAAAAAATGTTATAACTAATCACATTAATAAAGTGCACAAATAATACTTAAAATGACTATACATAAAATTTTTGTTTTGAAAAAGCACAACGTTGGCTCATCCCCATTAATCTTCCCTGACTAATTTGCATATTGAATTATAGAAAAATTTTATTTGCAAGTCGGTGATTGGCAGGATTAATCTTATATATAACTTATATATATATAATTCGATTTATAAGAAAAATTTAAAATTTTGAGTTTTATAAAAGAAATCTTGTATATCAACTGTGTCCATGACATGTCATTTGGATCAACTTACAAACAAAAAGACTTCTACTTTTTAAGAATAATATTTCATATAATTAGAGGTGTAAAACGGTCGGTCCGGTCCGGCGATGGATCCATAATTTTTCCAGACCGGACCGAACCGAACACTCCCATAGGGACCGGACCGGTCCGGTCCGGTCGGTCCATTCGGTCTGGTCTATTTTTTTTTTAAATCAATTAATAAAAAAATCTATTTAAAATACTAAATTAAATTAAGTGACTTATTAATGTGGATTATGTAACAAACTCAATAAAAAATATTTTATATGATCAATGATAATAAATTAGATGAAAATTACATTATTAATTTATATAATTATTATATAATTAACTAATTGATATTATATATTAGTTAATTCATAAAATATTAACAAGTGTTAATAACATATTTAAAATTTTATATTATTAATAATGATAGGTTAAATGAAGATATATATAAAATATTATTAATTTGTAATATATTAACAAATATTAATAATATATTTAAAATTTTATATTATTTATTATCTCACATTCTACGATTATATTACGTAGAACGTGAGACAACCTTTTTGAAAAAAAGGTATAACAACAGGATTACTTCTCATGCAAAGCTACAACATAATTATTATTAAAAAATATTTTTTTCACTTTAATCCATTCACATCATCATACAATTAACAATTATAAAATATATGGAATTATTATTTTTAATTATGATTATGTTAAAATTGTCTAAAACTACTATACTTATAAAAAAAAAAAAAATTGATTCTATCGTTTCTCTAAAAAAAAAAAAGCAGAGACTCGAGGAAGCACCATTTTATCCATCTTGGATAAAGTCCTCCTTTTCCATTCCTCTACTTCGCGACAGAAAATCAATGGCGGCAATTGAAGCTGCACTTCCTGTCTTCTCAGTCTGCTCTTCTTCGTTTAAACTTCCTTTTTCCTCTAACAAAGTACTCTGCAAAAAACTCCGTAATTTTACTCCTATCCCCATTCTTTTTCACAATTATCCTCTTTCTCCTCTCCCACTCGTCGTCAACAAACCCTCAAGAAACAACCTCTGCTTTGAACTATGTTCTGCGCTGCAGGAGGCTGTGTTAGAAGAGGAAGCAGAGCAAGCCCAGGGATCCAATCCGAAGAGCAAGCTTTACCTGGTCAATCTTCCCTGGTCTCTCTCTGCTACGGACATCAAGAACCTCCTGGGCCAGTGCGGAACTGTAAAGGACATTGAGGTTCTTAAATCTTCTTTCATTTTAGTGCCACTTCGAATAGCAAATGGGTTCGAATATTTTCTAGTTCGAATTTTTGGATTTTGATACAATGTAAATTTGATTAATGGTTTTTCATTCCACGTATTGGAAAGTGTAGATAATAAAGCAGAAAAATGGGAAGAGCAGAGGCTTTGCCTTCGTGACAATGGCGTCTGCTGAAGAAGCACAGGCTGTGATTGATAAGTTTAACTCTTATGTAAGTTGTCCTGGTATATATTCCATCTACCAATATATATGCATACACACATATATTTGTTATGTTTGGTCTTTATTTTATAGTTGAGATGTGTACTCTGTCATATATTTTGACATAAATTTAGTTACTGCAGAAGCCTGTTCTTCTCCTCCTCCTCCTTCTTCTTCTTAAATAAGTAGTTGAACCTCATTAATAATCAAAAAGCAATTTTTTCAAGTGCATGGGGAGTATGCACGGTATACTCGTGATTAGAAAAGGAGAGTAGTAGAAGTTCGGATAACTAGAAATAGAAAATCCTGAATTGGATCCCAAATTGACGAGGAAAAACAAAATTCGGCAGTCATACCATTTTTAAAAGTTTATAAAGAAAACATCCTTGACTTCTACAACCGTCTTCTCACAATCCACGAAAGTCCTGTCATTCCCCTTCCCTTCATATGCACCATATGACACTAAACGGGATCAGCTTCCATAAGAGAGAACTATCAAACCTGCCTCTCCAACATGCCTAGAGGTCTACCACTCTACACCCTATCCCAGTTGAGCTTGAATAACTCAAAAATAGTGTTCTGCAAAGCACCGGGCACCACTTAGGTGGTTGATTATCTTCCTGCTCTTCTTAGTCACGCGACACCAATTTACTATAATTTGTCTCTGTTTGGACAGTCATGTGCCTCCCAGATAAACTCAACATCACACTGGTAAAAGCCATTCGAAAAAGTTAAATGATCTGCCTTGGAAGCTTTCTTTTCTTTGTTTTTTGATAGGTAAAGATTTTTTAGAATGCGCAAAAGCACAACCCAAGTACATGGGGTAAAAAATTGAAACACTAGGGGAAGCGAAAGATACAAGAAAGTCATGTAGATTCTGCCCATTAGGCCCAGTCCACATGAGAAGAGTATTAATAAAAAAATGTTAAGCTCCTCCAATATTCATCCATGACTTCAAACATTATGTTATCCATTTCCTTCCAAACGCACCAACTGAGGCACGTAGGAACCCATCTTCCATACTCTTTTGATGCCTCTAAAGCTTTCTGAGCCAAAGAATACAAAACAATCTAGATAAACTACCGTTAGATCCATATCATCACACCACACATCAGGCTATAACCAACCCCATTCACACCCATAAATTGCATCCATGGCAACCTCCAATAACTCTCACTTTCTGAAGCATAACACCCTGACCACTTCCCTAACAAAACTTGATTAAAAAGCTATGGTTCCTAACCCCCAAACTACCCTGGGAAACTGGAGAGCACACGATAACCCCCAAATCTGAAATTTTAAATGTTGTGTACGTGCCCTTAAATATGTGTTGATTGCTTTATTTTAATGTGGGTCCAATTCATCTGTTCAAATAAGTTTCTGTTTAGTAGTAACTCTGGGAGTGTGATTTATATATTAAAAGGTTGTTCTTTTGCAACTATATTATCTAGTTTTTTCAGTTCAATTTTCTTGCATAACTCGCAATGAAGGGAGAGAGAGAGAAGGGAGAGAGTCACATATCCCAAGTGCCACCACATTGGTGTAGCCACATGAATGCTACTTGGCTGCTACTTTTACTCTAGACAACATCTTTTTCAGACCATTATCGTTTTGTTGTTTACTTATCTTTAATATTCCTCCATCTTTGTTGGTCGCTCATCTTTTTCTTCTAGTGCCTTTACTTGAATCCGATTGCACCCTTGACTGTAGTCTATCATTGTTGTTTCTCATGGCCTTAAAATGTACGTTTTATGTAGTCTGGAGGCTTAGTTTGAAATCAAGTGAGATAGTTTAAAGATTTTGTTACAGATGTGGCATATGTACAGATCAATTTGAACTCATCCAAACTGGTTGTTTCTTTGTAATTGGGGGAAATGAACTAAAACGAGTTACTTGATGGTTTAATCAAAATATTTTCTTTAGATTATCTATGCCAGTATCCAATATTTGTGGAGATATATGATCGCAAAGACTAAAAATGAGCTAATGACCATGTTTCCATCGAATTTTACTTGCATATGGGAAAATCTCAGTTAACTCAAACTTTTATGGTGCAGGAAATATCGGGTCGGATAATAAGGATAGAGTTGTCAAAGAGATTCAAGAAGCCTTCTCCTCCACGTCCTGAAGCTCCCGCTGCTGGAGAGACACGCCATAAAATTTATGTGTCAAATCTTGCATGGAAAGCAAGATCTACTCATCTTAGAGATTTGTTCTCTGAAAACTTCAAACCAGTTTCAGCCAGGGTTGTCTTTGATGCCCCTTTAGGGAGATCTGCCGGTTATGGCTTTGTCTCTTTCGCTACACAGGAGGAAGCAGAGGCTGCAATTTCCGCTTTGGATGGGAAGGTGAGAAAGAAAATGATTCGTGTTTTTGACTTTTTTACTTCGTTCTATAATCTTTCTCTACTTAAGTTTGGATGACATGTCCCTTTAGATTAACAGGTTGGATGGTTTGTGGTTGTTTTGGTTAATTGGGTAATATTCAATTATATCTACACAAAATAATTTCTAGTGTAACTTTATTTTAGTACTTTGTGTGTGTAGAAGTTCTCCATGGATGTATTCTTATATTCATTGGGCTTGGGATTTCTTTAGGTTAAGCCTCACCATATATGAGGTTAAAAGCTCTTAGGTTGGTTGCTTTAACATAATATCAGAGCCCATTTTGGTTCTTTTTTTTTTTTTTTTTTTACTTTTTGGGCCAGAATGGTTCTTTTTTGTTTTAGTTTTGTTATTCTATCAGGCTGTTTGTCCATGTTTATCTTTAAATTGGGAAGATGTGAGAGGAGTCATTAAGGAATTCTCCATTTTATTTCTTGCTATGGGTTTATGTTGAGTCTTTCCACCTCCAGGAAAGACTCAACATAAATGAATGATGTAAAAGTATAAATAAATTATTTGCTAATTTGTGTAATTCATGGAGGGAAAGAATGTAATCATTCAAGTATTGTAGCTGCATTCCGTTTTTAATCAATAATTTCCTTTTTTGGCATTTTCTCTTTGTGGTTTTGACTTTTGTGTATGTGTATTTGGGATTTTTTTCTCGGGGGGGGGGGGGGGGGGGGGGGGATGGGGGCTTCCAAAAAAGACAGATTTCTTTAATAGTCATTTGCCAAAATTTCTTTTCCAGAATAAAAGTTTTTTTATTCTTGCTTTTAAATGTTAAATGTTAAATGTTGGAGGTTTTCAGTGACTAAGATTATGAAATTGGTTCATAGCCTCTGATGGAAACAATAACAATCAGAAAGTATGAAGGAGTGGCAAAAATTGGAGCTTAGAGAGTTATGATTAGAACATGTACTTGTACATCGGCAATATGGGTTTATCAAAGGGAGTTTTGGGTTGATATCTGAAGGAACTTAGGGTTTACAAATTTAATGGCTGGTTTGTTCCAATTACTAATCTATGATCAGTTTTAACCATCATCGTTCTTGATTTGTGTGCTCATGGGAACTTGAATCGATCACTTCTTTCTGTTGGTGCCATAGGATTAATTTCTTCGTTTCCAGTCTTCTTGCTTCCATGTACCTGTTCTTCCTTTGCTTGGGAAAACGACACATTGAAAATTACGTCCATATCTATGTATTTCCCTTATTTTTACTGGTACTGGGGGATGAGGGTCCACAATTTTATTAATGATACCCTAGTAAATTACATACCTACCCTTGGCCTTGCTGGTTGCCATCTGCTTCTACAGAAAGAGTTACTGCTTACAGAGGGATATGGTAGATATTGTGCTTCTTAGTGATGTAGTTTAGCAAAAGGAGTTGCATTTATACATAAAGTAATTGAGAAAATTGATAATTCGTGTTTGGGTCTACAGACTTATGGCTGGTTTGTAGAGGGTTTGAATTAACAATACATGCTTAGTTTTAACCATAATGGTGCTCGATTTGTGTGATTGTAGGAACTTGACTTAGTAGGGGCAATGGGTTTAGTATTATAGCTTTCCTGTTGGGTTTAGAAAACACCTAAGCCTGTTTTCTGTGTCTAGTGGGAGGGAGGGAGGGTCAACAATTGTGTCGTCCACATATCCATCCGTAGTGAATTAGAAAGACATGCTTATTTTGAGCTTTGCTAGTTCCTTTCTGCATCTATGAATCTTGTTCTTCTGGCTTGAACTTATTCATTGAAGAACATCATTCCATCAGCGATGGAGTGAGGGAGGGACGGAGATTTTATTTGTCATCTGACCATATGTTTATTTCCCCTCCGAATTATCATCCGAAGTTATCTTTGCAAATGAATCTGGAATCATATAATATGTGAGTCCTTCATTACTCCTCTTGCAGGAACTGATGGGCAGACCACTTCGTCTGAAATTCAGTGAAAAGAATGTTAATGAAGCTGGAATTGAAAAGGAAGAAGACTTATCTGAGGGTCAACAGGAAGAGCTGTAGATCCATAGACATCCTTTTGTCATCTTGATGCTTGGGTTGCTTGTTTAGGGTAACCTGGCTGAGCTCCAATATTTGGCTGTAGTGCCCGTGAAAGTGATGGAAGGTCTTATCTTTGGTCTGTATATTTTCCGCCTTCATGATTCTTTTCCATTATAATTTTGAGTACTGTATAGTAACAGTTACCTTTTTCATCATTTTTTCCCACCCGTATCTTCTTGATTGTGTCAGTGTTCTAACATACATTTACCTGCTTTAGTCCAGATTTATAGGTAGAAATTTATTTTGTCTACTATTATTGCTCAAAGAAAGCTCTTTTCTGGTGTTACATGTTGATATTATTCTGAGTACGTTTTGAGCAATGTTTGGACTTATGAAGATTGTGAGATCGCTGTTAGACTTAAGTCATTATGTTTAATTTTCTTCATGTATGGATGGCAGCGTACCATCTTTTTTGGTCCGACAGCTTTCTAGGTTTCATTTAATTGTGTTCTTTTTCCTCGTCCCGTCTCTATAGTTGGATGTTTTCTATTATATACATCCTGGGAGCTCTTTATTTCAATAGGATGATAATTATACATATTACTAAATAAAATTTGCGGCATGCATTATTACAGGTTCTTCACTATACCAGAAGAATAAGACGTTTGAGATTAAACCAATTCCAATGTTTTGATCCATTTTTTGTTTATTATATTAATTACTTTCTTAATGGTTTTTTACTTGTACTTATAAGTTACTTTAGGTATGCTTTATCACACAGTGGTTTTCCTCATATACATATACGTGGTTTTTGGCTGTCTTGTTAGATTGATTTCTTGTATGTTTGATTTATTCTCATGAGATTGTTCATTGGTTGCTCTACTTTATTTTTTGTTGCCTAAAAATAATATTGACTATTTCTTGGTATTTCTTTCTTCAATCTGATTACATTTAGTAGCACGAGTGTTTTTTTTTTGTAACTTACTAGGGGAAATGTATTCTTGTTCAGTCTGTTAATATGTTCTAGGATGTTAAGTGTTCTCTGTGAGTGAATCGGTAAACCAAAAGTCGATTTATAAGTTGTCTTTAACGTATATAATCATTGAATGGTGTCATTTAGGTGTTGAAGATCTTCCTATGTTCATGTAAAGCTTATGTACGATGATTAATTGATTTCACATAAGTCAGGACAGTTAGTAGACTTAAGTGAATTAGGAAAACTTGAATCTCAGAATGTTATTAGGGATCGGCTTTTGGACAATGATATTTTCAACTGCAAGTTAAATCAGTTCTTGCTTTTTCTCCTTTCGTGGTTACTCTGCTGTGGCCTCAAGGTAAAACTTGTTTAGAATATCTTAGTTAACAATTATATTTGAGGAAGAAACTGGCAATCAGAGTGAAGATATCATGAACATCATCAGGTCACGACAATCATAAGTGTTCATCTTTCACCGTGTTGTGGATTGAAATTCTTGTCATATCTTCTTTAAATTAACATCATAAGAACAAGACAACATAAGATGGTTAGTTTCTCAACAGATCAGTTTTCTTCGTTTGATGATGGTGAGATTATTTTTTATTTTATTGATAGATTCCCTATGATTCTTATCCAACTCTAAGGTTTAAAGTGGGAGAGGGACATAAGAAAGAGTCTTATAATATTGATTATTATCCATATGAATTCCAAACAAAATAAATTTTCAATTAATGTTGTGTAATATATATCATGTATCTTTTTATATTGGCACAAAGTGTTTGAGAACAAAGTTCCGACTAATCTCGGAGTTGCAAAGATTCTTGATAAGGAGTTTCTTGCAAGTGCACATCGGGTAATTTAAGGTTTATGCATCAATGGTGCATCCTAGGGGTACACAGGCCTACATGTATTTCTCTCACTATAAGCCTCAAGTTTTTTCATCCATCAAACTTTTTGTTTTTTCATTGTTAAGAAAATTATATATGGTTTTTTTAACGCCATTGTTAACGGTCACATATGATCTTCAGATTTGCCTCTTAAATGTTTATCCACCTCATCTGTTAGTATTAGTAACCTTTTAAGTGAATGATAGTTCTTGGCCACAATATGGTGACAATGTACTTGGAGTGAGGAAATGTATTCTAATACCGTATCACATGCTTGTTTGGACACACATATAATTCTAATTTTTCTATAAAATTTTTATAATTTCACTTTGAAACATCACTCAAACACAAAATACTTTTTAATTTTTAATTTAACTTTTTTATCTAATTATTACTTCATCATTATTTAAATATAAAAATCAATACGATTTTCACAAAACTTCAAAACAAAAATAATATAAAAAATAATTTTTAAATAATTTTTAAATTTTATAATATTTTTATTTCTCATTTCTCAAAAACTAATAAAATATATACGCTCAAAACATTTCTAAGATACTCAAGTGCCGAACCATGCCCTGTCATTTTATTTTATATATATACTGTTCCTGAAACTTTATTGGCTATGTAAAGCATATGCGAAAGAAGAAGCATCTCTAACACCATCTACCAGTCCAACAAAAACTAGATTAAAGAAGGGAAAATAACTTCTCTACTGTCTAGTCAAGCTGTTGATCACTGGAAAAAATGGTCTCAAAACTTTCATTAGCAAAAACACATTATCTGGACCACTGCCCCCCTTGGACCAGTGCCTTCATGTGTCCATTTTAGAATGTATTCGAGTTCATCAAAGTTACAACTTTTGTAACTGGAAGGAAGTGACTGCCACTGGCTTGTTTTCTCATCACGGATAATGTTGGATATAGTTTTAGAATTTATAAATTTTGCATATTTCATTTAAAAAATAGTGAAGTTTAATCTTAAAAAGTAAGTTTTTTGTGGATCTAAAATTTGGTCATTGTTTTTTTTTTTCAAAAAATATGAGAGTTGCATGTACAAATTATTTTTCCAGATCAAATTGGTAGGTTGGAGATGCAGTTGACATGAATAGGTGGTTGGGAGGGGTAATCTGAGGGTTTCGTTTGTGGGCATTGAATGGAGCTGTCACAAATTCATTGTTGGGAGGTATGACTGTTTAAATTGATATGAGCTGCTGGTGGTGGCTGCTGTCACTTCGATCTAAATTATTGATTGGCATTACCTTTGAAGGGCTAGGTGTTTATGATATCTCTCTATCAGAAAATGTGGAGATATTATCTCGAATAATGATAAGTTTATTATCCTACTATTAGTCACCTATTATTATTTTTTATTTATTTTTTTTGTATTTTTTTATTTTACTTAATGATTAAGAAAGTAAGTATTAGTAAAGTTATATATTTTTTTAATTTTTTCTTAATGATTAAGGATGCTAAAAAAATACTTAAAAGAAAATAATAAAAAAATAAAAAAAAACTTAAAATGAATTTGGGTAGTAGATGGGTAGTAATAGGATAGTAACCCTATCACTACCATATTATGTCTCCAGTGACATAATTTCTTGATGTTCAATTCGGACAAATAGGCAAACTGACAAACTAGCCTATTTAGGACACTCTTTGTTCTTGAATAGTGCTACATATATTTATAATTTTACTTAACACTTTTACTTACAAGACTCATTTTATTAGTTTTTTTTTTTAAATTCAAATTTTGAATTTCAAATTTCATGATTTTCAACGTAACAATAACTGACATGTAGAGACGTAAGTTTCTTTTACAAGTTTTTCTTTAAGTACATTTAATATTTTCCTCTTTTTTTATCCCTGTTTAAGGAGAATTACAGGAAATCTAGGAATTGGCCTAACTGGTGAGATTGTGTGCAGCAAAAATTGAAATTTCTATTAACTTTATGCGCTGAGAAATCTAAGACACATAATCGACGAAGATGAGTGATGTATTATGGATAGCATAATACTGGGAACCATGTGTGGAAGGATGTCTGAGGCGTAAAGACAATGAATTTTCGCTAGTTACTAAAACCATTAGCTGGAAAATTTCAAATGGTGGGGACAGACACCGATGCCTATTATAGGTATAATTCATTGGTTTGTAAAAGCGGATGCAATTGAAATTTTAGTGATAATTACCTGTCCCCCTCTTGTGGGTATTGCATGTGATTGGTTTTGTCAAGATTTTGTTTCCATGCTATTTTTCCTTTAGTCAGTTCACTAAAATAAGAGTATTTTATCTTGGGATATTCTTAAAAACGACTTCTTCTTTATGGAGTATCCAACTGCTCCCTAAATAATATAGCTGTGATTCACTTGTATTATTTTGTTCTATTATGTTTCCTTCTTTGCTGTTGTTTGTGGTGAAGAGCGACAGAATCTGAACTTCAAGGTTTAAGCCTACAAGTTTTTTGCTGTTGGATATTCCACATCACTCTGTTATAGCTGAGAAATAAACCGTCAAAAGCGGGCAGCTCCGAAAGACCAAACCAACAAGCAAACATGTTTCATCTTAGCCACAGATTTACCATAAACCTTCATAATTGTTTTTATTTTTTATGTTCGGGAAACCTCTCCAAGGCAAAGCCATTCGGATCCTGATCTTGTGCACCACACTCTCGAAAGTTTTCTTACATAAAACTGGTTAAATCGCTGGCTTTTCATCAAAGGATATAGCCCCAAAGGGTTGTTTACACTTATGAGGTGTTGAACCTTAGACCTTGAAGTGAGTGATATCCAAAACCAAGGCCGGCCAACCCCTTGGGATTATAAACCTTCCTAATTGTAACACTAATCAATTTGGTGATTCATTTTTATTTTTATTTTTCTGCAGAACATACATGTGAGAGATATGATGAATATATCTAGGATTTCTCTATGTATTTTTTAATTTTTTTTTAAAGAGATGGCATACTTGTGAATGTTAGGATCGGCAACTTCATCCTTCCCTTTGATACCAGTCAACTGATTGGTGTTTCCTTTTGATTGCAAATCCATATTTTCAAAAAAAGAAAAAATATATCATAGTCATATTCTTCATCAGCAAATTAATATGCCATAAAGCTTTTGAAATACGTTTTTTTATTTGATGCTTTATATATATATTGTATATTTTATAAATCAGATTTATTCTTTGAGTTGATTGGAATCTTATTCTTCTCTCAAAGATGGTGTCGAGAGAGGTCAAATCTGATATGACTCTGGCAACTAAATATTCTTTGGTTTAGGAGAAATGTTAGCCAAGCATATTAAAGGAAGAGAAAGAAAATGGGTTCACATTCTGATGTTCCCTGTCTTTGAAAATTGTCTGGGAGAATGGACCAAGTTTGAAGATTTAGGTGAGGTCATTGTGGGAAGTCCCCCTTTAATATGTAATCAATTGTTATAATGAAAGAACCATGTGTAGCATTGGCGTGTCTTTGGACATTGAAAGTGTAAAAGGGTTTAGGAATTGCTTTGTTAGAGAGAGTACTACTCTTATTTGACAAAATTACTATCCTTAAAAGTTTTTTGCTATAGCCTCTCTGAAAAGAAAGCATTCTCATCGGAGACTTGGGTTAGCAATATGGTTAATGACAGAATATCATGGTATTCGTGTAGGCTTGATGTTAATATCTTTTTTGTCTTAGAGCCTCGTTTAATTACGCATTTCAAATGAGATGAGATGAGATGTTTTAATAAAAATTTAATAAAATATTATTCTAATATTGTTTTTGGATTTGAAAAAATTCAATTATTTATTATATTTTATGAAAAAGTTTGAAAAAATTGTAATATAAGATGAGACGAGATAGTTTAATTTTGTGTAACCAAACCACCTCTTTCATGAGATTAGATTCCTTGCTTTAAGATTGAGTTTGGTTGCTGGCTTAATGTAAATTTGGAACCAACTATCAATGAAAGAAAAAAAAAATTATCTGCAAATCTATTTCTTGACACACTCAATATATTACTGATGTAAATTAAGATATTTCACATCAACTAACATAAAAATATTCGTATTTTGTTTTTTTGTGATGGTAATAAATCTCATAAGAAATAGTATATCTATACATTAAGTTTTAAATAACATAATTCTAAGGAAAAAAAAACATAATTGCAAGGTAAAGTGCCAACAGAACCGATGCTCCATCAAGCGGAATCTATTGGCCATAAACTGATCAGGCCCCAGACAGTTGCAATTGGATGCATCCAGAGGACAATGGATCATTACATTTTCTTGAATAA
Source organism: Juglans mandshurica (assembly GCA_022457165.1). NCBI lineage: Eukaryota > Viridiplantae > Streptophyta > Magnoliopsida > Fagales > Juglandaceae > Juglans > Juglans mandshurica. Next base: position 25,686,906 of record CM039622.1, read on the forward strand.
CAATGTCAAAAGTGTTGTCATATGTAAATTCTCTCCAAATCTTTTGCAATTTTTTCTTTCTTTCTATCTCTTAAATACGACATATTTTAGTTATTCTTAATACATATATGAGAGAGAAGCTTCGCTGATAAAATAGATACTCAAGATTCCAAAAAAATAAAAAAGAAAGACATGAGTTTGGATAAAGAGTTCAGATGAGATGAAATGAGATATTTTGTTTAAAATTAAATAAAATATTATTTTTTAATATTATTTTTATTTTAAAATTTTAAATTATTTATTAAATTTTTATACGGAAACTTGAGAATTTAGGTTAATCTTCTTCACTCAGTTCATGTGTTACAAAGATGCAAGTCAATGCAAGCTTTCTGCAATTTATACGTGTAAAGTATTTATGAGATTCTCACTTTAACTGGTTTGAAAAATAAAAAAGAAAAAAAAACAATTGATTTTGATTACTTTAATGACTCGCCCAACCGCCAACAACACCTCAGTCAACAAACCATTATCTCGAAAGCAGAGAGCCAAATGAAAGAAAAAGAGATCATGAACAAGAAAAAGAAAGATAAAGATAAAGATAAAGAAGAAAAAGAAGACCTTCGAGCTCTCCCTAATGTTGCTGTCCTTGTTTTCTATCCAAGCCCCTTTGGCAACTTTTTCACCCTATCTTGTCTCTTCATAGAAACTTACATTGTAGGAGCTCTCTCTCCCTTTGCTTGTTATTCTTGCCTTCCCATCACTGCTAATCTACAAAATCAGCAGTGTTTTCTGTTGCGCTCATCTGCTTTATATCAATTATTGGGAAGAAATTCTCACGAACCAAACAGGAACTATCCAATCTAAACTCTTGTGTTCAGGTAATAGTTTGGTTATCCTATTTTCATTTCACAATTACAATACACGATTATTACTCACATTCCTTTCATGGTTTCTAGAATTTGGGATTCCAGTCTGTAGTATGAAGGTCGTGTGCAACTGTTTTGAATGATTTCATTCCCAACCTCTTCAAATACCACTTTCTGTTCTCAAAATATTCATGATCTTAGCAGGAAGAAAGAGAAGCATGATGTTCTTAATAGCTTAAAACTCTCTAGTCCTTTTATTAAAATCAGTAATGGCGACTCTAGACAACCCAAAAGCTTGGAGACCATACATGGGCAGCAAAGACTGTTCCCAAGGCTTCTGTACTTTATACTGTCCACAGTGGTGCTACATCGTCTATCCTCCTCCACCTCCCTTTGAATTCCCAGATGGGAATTCTGGTCCAAATTTCTCCCCTCTTGTTATTGCAATCATTAGCATTTTGGCAAGTGCTTTCCTTCTTATAAGTTACTACACCATTATATCCAAGTACTGTGGCAATGGGGACTCGGCTAGAAGAGACGATCACGACTTGAGTGAAGAATCGGAAGACAATCAGAGCCATTCTCTCCATGAACCATGGCATGTTGTAACTGCTGGCTTGGATGAAGCTCTTATAAAGTCTATCACAGTGTGCAAGTATAAGAAGGGAGAAGGGTTGGTTGAAGGCACTGATTGCTCTGTTTGTCTCAGTGAGTTTGAAGAAGATGAGAGCATAAGGCTCTTACCAAAGTGTAGTCATGCTTTCCATCTCCCATGCATTGATACCTGGCTCAAATCCCATTCGAATTGCCCTTTATGCCGTGCTAATATAATATCTTTCGGCGGTACGCCGCTTCCTTTGCCTGCACCAGTGACCGACATACCTTCGAGTAATGAAACTTTGCCGGGAACCCAACAGGCAAATGAAAATGTAGCCCTTGCCCAAGACTTGGAGAGCAATGCTAGGGAGGAAGAAATGGTGCATGGTGATACAGCTCCAAAGACCTCAGTACATGCTTCTAGTGATTTGGGCAACTCAGAAGAGAGAGATGCAATTATTGAGATTAGAGATGGAGGATATCAGCATGTTAGAAGATCGTTTTCCATGGATCTTTTGTGCCAAAGCCGTCCTTCCGTAGCTGATATATTATGCATGGATGAAGATCATGAAGATGTTCAAGTAGTAGTGGAAGATTGCGTTGGTGATTCTAGCTCATCGAAGCAACTAGCAGCAGGAGTCGAGGAGAAGTCTAGCAGTAAAAGCAGGGTCTTGCATATGGTAACGAGTCCTATTGCAATGAAGAGATCATTTTCAAGCGGAAGATTCTTTCTCACCAGGCATGGGAGGAGACGGCAAACGGTCATTCCTGTCTGAAAAATGGAAAAGAGAAAAAAAACAGAAGTCTTTGAAGTGAATGAATTTAGTAATATTCTTGATGAGATTACAAAATTTTTGTTTGAGATTATGGAATTTTATTATTGTCCTATATAATGTTTAAGAGTGTGAGAATTAGTCCTCTTCTCCGGAAATGCTTGATACTTTAATGTTTTGTTGATCCCTTGTATTCTCAACAAGTTTTCTTCTTTCTGGGTTCATGGTGTAGTGAAAATGGTAAAATTGACTACACATAAAATTTTTGAGTGAGAATTAAATTATACACAAATACCTTCAATATGTCACTTAGATTAATTTTGACTAAACTCTTGTCTATTGTGCCAAAGTTCCTATGTTTTTTTATATGGTATGGCACGGCCACCACCTGCCTCAAGTATGGGACGATGTGGTAGAACTAGGATGCGATCCCAAATGAGAGGTGTATATCCCTTGAATATTTTCTAAAAATATAGTGACTTCACGATATTTTAATCTAATTTATATTAGATTTTTTTACTATAATAAAGTTACTAGTCTAAAAGATCAAGTTGTATATCATGCGTCAATCTTAATCCAATTCATTTTATTAAACGGTTGAAATCGTTTCAATTCCAACCCTTTAATTTTGTTAAGAATATGATATAAATAATTAAATATATATTTTTTATCATCTTAAATTTTTGAAATAAATAGTAATTTCATATAGTATCCGAATAAAAATTTTGAATTCAAATTTTAATTTTACACTATCATATTTATTAAATATTTTAGGTTTTGGACTAAATAAAAAGTTGTATGAAAGATTGTAAGGACCAGGAGGTGATAAAGCATTGCGATGGGTTATTCCGAACATCTGGCGTGAAGGGGCCTAGGGGAAGAACCTCCAACGCATTCTTACGTGGCATGAATTATTGTCATGTACGCTGTCACTCTGCTGGGTCCACACAAGTTGGAGCTAGGCCAGATTTTAAATGTGATTGAATGGCCTAATATATATATATATATATATATATATATGTAATATGAGTGTGTGTGTGGGGAAAAATACAAGGGCTAAAATCTTATGACATCATTATTAACACCTTGTTTTATATGAAAAGAAAGCCAATTTGAAATGATGGTGTCGTGTCGTGCACGCTTTGATTAGCATTAGGAGAAGGCTTTTAATGACAATATATGGGGTAGCCGATCGATGAAGTAAACGGTCTGCCTCCGCATCGACACCCTCGTCCATCAAAACATTAACTAAAAAAAAAATTACATAAAAATAAAATTATAAATTAATAAAATTTGATATTATAGATTAGATTATAAAATTATTTTATTATAAAATAGATTTAATGGATTTTATGATATCACATCAGTTTGTGAGTTTATTTTATATAATTTCTTTATGTTTGTAGCAGTTCTAATTAAATCACCACCCGAAGAAGCGTTGCCCTCCTCTCCCCCACACACCACATATAATTTTTTAATTTTTTTATCTTATCGAATGTGTAGTGTATAGATGATAAGTAGAAAATTAAAATTAATTTAAGAATAATAATAAAAAAAATATGGTGTATTATGTGTGAGGATTATAAATAGTAAAATTCTACGTTGAACGAAATTTCCACAAAGACTGAGACAAGAGTAGTGATCTGATATTGAAGCTGCATTACGCGAGCTGTGTTTGGATGTTGAAGTGAGTTGAGTTGAGATAATAAAATATTGTTAGAATATTATTTATTATTATTATTATTATTTTAGGATTTGAAAAAGTTGAATTGTTTATGATATTTTATATTGGAATTTGAAAAAATTGTAATGATGAATTGAGATGAGTTGGGAGGATTTTTGGTTCCAAACGAAGCCCGAGGTGGATGCATCCACAACATGAGCAATGATATTTCGACAAGAGAGGAAATTAGGATGGTCATAATGGCTTGATCCTGCTATTTCCAAATAAAATACGGAGAAGATGGTTTTGTGGGATTTTCATCTAGTAGTTTCGGTGCAACAATGGACCCATCAAGATATCCATAAACATTCTGACTGTTGAGGTAAGGTTTTATTTGTGCCTTCCACCGTAGATAATTGTCATGGTTTAATTTGACAGTGATGAAATGGGAGGGAGACGTGAGGGAGAATTTGAGGGAGTTTTGTGATTCATCCATGGGTACGTTTGGACTTGAGTCCTTACACAGATCTTGATACCATAATAAGAAATTGAATAACAATAAAATGATGGAATGCTATTGTATTTTCATTGATTAATAGTGCTTTACAAGAGGGTCTATTTATACACAAAATGAAAATGAATATTCTCAATAACAGAATGGACAGGTCTACATATTCTAGACTATTATGTATTGAACAATACTAGGTACAGTCTCCAAATGGGGACTGCAATGCAAGCTTAGACTATTTTAACTTTAAAATTTTTTAAAATTACAAAATTATCCCTCCTAAAATTATGTTTTCTCTCATTTAATAATGTGCCTGCACATGCAGTCCTCAAGTGAGGACTGCAAATAGAATTTATCTTCTGTATTATTTAGTGAGTTGTCTTGGAGGTGCTGACTTGTCTTTTGCAGCTGAGATGGATGACTTGATATTGCTAATACTAATGGCCACTTCAGCTACTATGAGAATTGAAACATTAGTTTGTTTTTGCTCATGTTTGAATTGCTTAAATGAGAAAGATAATTCCTTTAGAATAGATGAAAAATATATAGCGAGATGTACAAATATCTGTCTATTTACATGCAATAAATAGACAGATTGATAATTACTTTCTTTATCATATTTTTTTCTACGTCTAAAGGATTGCATGCATCATAACAACACATGAAGCGGTTTATAACCGGTCTAGATATTCAAAACAAAAAATATAGGAAGTAAAAACATGCTTCACTCTACTTGACATCTTGGGCCATTTTGGGTAAAGCCCAAACAAGAGTGGCACGAAGTGTACACTGTTTAAGCCTAAAATGACAATATCCAAACCTAAACTAAGCTAATTGAGATAGGCTATAAATCCATTGTATTCTGCAGTGTGATAACGAAGGCCAATTCGGGATGATATAGTTTCCATACAGTGCCAAATGGAGGCTCTTCGTGTAAGTTCGTACAGTTATATTTAAAAATAATTTAAAATTATAATAATATCATTTTCAAAATAATATTTTTTTCTCTTTTACCTTCATTCATCAATGGAACTGCATGTGTAATCTCTCACTCAGGATTACAAATAGAATTTCTCTAACAAAATTGATAGTCACTGAAACTTTGTAAACATATTTTGTTTCGATTAATTTTTTATTTTTTTTATTTTTTTCATTTAATAGTTAAAGAAGTATTTTTTTTAATAATTTTATGATTTTTTTATTTTTAAAAATGTTTAAAGGGATTTAAAAATATTTTTTAAAAAACAATTTACACCATTCAGTAGAAAAAAACGGTAGAAGCTTTTGTGGTTGTAGCATCACCCTTTACAAAAACCATGATCTCTGCAAGAATTTAACAATAACAAGAGAGCAAAATACTCTACTTTAAGAATCTTAATTTCAATATTATTTAACTCTTTTTTAGAAAATAGGATGATATCTCATTATTTCTATAAAAAATCCTCACTTATTGTAAAAAAATACCATGATTACATATACAAATATCTTGAGGATTACAAAATATATACTAAGATTCCCTTTAATTAGAATAATCTTTATATAAGATTATTAGTTTCTTTGGAAGATTCCCTTTATTAGATGTACGTATATACCTCGATCCGATTTTATACGTGACTGGTCTCATTACAAGGAATTCAATCTTTTTAGGCGCTACAAATTCACTGCTAAAAGCTCAAAAAAAGCTATAAAAATTTATGTTTAGCGAATTTATAATTGCTATACGTTGGTTGCCATATCTTTTTACCAGCAATTTATTATAATATATGTTGAGAAAAACAAGGGTTGGAATGTAGGACAAATTTTTCTTGAATTCTGCTCGAACTTGAAATAAGATTTCAAGTTAGAAAAAAAATTAATATATAAACAGACTCTATAATATTCATTACAATTTTATAATTTATATCTCTCCTGCTTGAAATTATCAGATTCTATTCGAATTTGAAGGAACCTGATCCCAATCATGACAACATAACTGCAACACTTGTTTTAAAGTACATCAAAAGAAAGCCAATTTAAAATGATAGTGCTGTGTACGCTTCGAAAAGCAATCTGTTGCAAACTATGGAATATATTTTTAACAAGAGGATGCTATTTAGGACTGTTCATCCATCCCGGCTCGGGTCGAACTTCCGACCCGAACCTAAAGCAAGAAGTTCCGACCGTTTATTTCTAGCCGAATTTTTGAAACCTAAGTTCCGACTTGAATTTAAATCCAAACATGATCGGATTTTCCGATCCTTTTTTCTACGGAAAAAAAAGGGACTTCACAAATTTCTGACGAGTTTTACTCAATCACGTGTTAATTAGTATTGCAAACGAAAAAAGCTCAAAAAATACGTGTTCGATGTACAGCTCACATCTCATTAAATAAATAATTAAAATATTAAAATCTTTGCATTTAAGTCAGAGAGAGACAATAGAAAGGAAAAGAAAAACATAGTCAATGACTCAATTTTGTAGGAAGAAAAATCTAAGAGACTATGAGAGAGAGATTATTCCTTTCTTGTTCTGTCCAGTCTTCACGATTGGATCGGTGAGATTTTTACCAAAGCAAGCCATCCCTTTTCTGAATGAAAAATTCTACTCGCAACCGTCTTGGGGAACTCTCGCGATATCGTGTCCAACATAGCAAATGCAACGACATCGTTTGTCTTTCCCTCGAAGACTGAAGGTGTCTGGTTGCCTCCTTTCCCATTTCGCCCTCATCCACACAAAAACTTTTCACTCTGTCTTCTTCTTCGTCTTCTACATCCACACGAGTCACTCTGTCTTCGTCTTCTAGGGTTAGGGGAAGCCCTATCGTCCTCCACAAAGTCACCGCCCCACGAAGCCGAAGCTCGCCGCAGCCCAGTTTTCGTCTTCTCCACAGTCAGTCTTCGTGGTCTTCACGAACCCACGAACCCACGAACACCCACAATCACTGTCTTCGTCTTCTCCATGAAGCCACAGATCTTCAGAACCTCCGTAGATAGGTACTTTGCCGACCATGCATGAAACATTCTCATGCAAAGGTAAATATGATATTTTCTAGGACCCATCTTTTCTCACAAGCACTAGTTTTTATTTTTTATTTTCTTTTTTTGGGTTCTACTTAATATAATGATTCTTATCGATCTTTAAAGATGTCCTCGAATTCGTTTATCAGCCACCTTTCCGTAGTTTTTGAACTCCCTCAAGATGACTTTTGGTCATCTTCTGCGCCTTTTTGGCGACACCAAATGTATCCCCAAAGGCAGAGCAGTCCATGGAAAGATTATCACATCTGGGTTCCGCCCGGATGTCTATGCAAACAACCATTTGATCTCATTGTACGCAAAATCCAATTGTATGGATGATGCTCTCAAAGTGTTTGATGCAATGCCTGAAAGGAACCTTATTTCGTGGACTACTTTGATATCTGGGTATTCCCAAACTAGTTTCGAAGAAGAAGCTTTAAATTGTTTCAGATTAATGGTTATTGATGGTTTCAATCCAAATCCTTATACATATGTTGGAGCCATATCTGCTTGTGCTAGTATAGGTGACGCATGAGCTGGTAGAGAGATTCATGGAAGGATTTATAGACATGAGCAAGAGTTGAATGGCCAAGTCAGTAATTGCTTGATCAATATGTATGGGAAATGTGTTTTGTTGAACTCTACACGGCTTGTGTTTGATGCAACTTTGAAGCCGGATTTAGTTTTTCGATACTTGCATATTATTGTCAATGTGGGGAAAATATGGAGGGTTTAAAGATTTTCATGCAGTGACAGAAGGAAGGAGTAGAGGTTAGGGAATTTTCTTGTGCAAGTATGTTGGGAACTTGTGCTGCGCTTGAGAACTTGAAGGTTAGGATGCAATTGCATTCCCTTGTCATCAAGTGTGCGCTTGAATTAGACAACTTCGTTATGACAGCATTGATAAATTATTATGCCAAGTGTGGAGAATTACACTCTAGTCATCGGGCATTTTTGGAGGTGGACAAGCCACAGTTGCAGGCTTGGACTGCATTAATGGGAGGCTATGCTCAACAAGGAAAAGAAAGAGATGCCATTGATCTTTTCCACAAGTTCTAGAAATTGTATTGGAGTTTTGGTTTTGTATTGGACTATGTAGATGATGTAGTTGATGTAGAAATTGTAAAACAGTGATGATTAAGTAGTTTATTGTTTCACTATATAGTTAATGTAGTTGATGTATTTGATGTATTGAGCAGTTTATTGTTTCACTTTGGCCATTGAGCATTTTTGTAAAATAGTGATGATTGGATATTGGTTGTTGAGAAGCATGTTAATGTATGAGCAATTTGTTGTTTCACTGTGTCCATTGAGCAGTTTGTAAAACACAAAATATTAGATATTGGTTGTTGAGAAGCATGTTATTTTGTTGAGCAGTTTATTGTTGATGTAAAAACCCAGTGCAGGTTAATGTATTGACCAAATATTAATGTATTGAGTAGGTTAATGTATCTTGTTTTCTAATTTATATAGATAGTAAAACCCAGATTTGGTTTAAATCTTTCTTGTTGATGGGTTTTAGAAACTCTAATGCGCAACATGCATGCTATCGGACTTGGACACATTCATGTTTTAATCTCCCTTGTTGATGGGTTTTAAACTAAGCTTAGCATGTTTTAATTAAACAGATGCTATCAGTTTTAAGTAAAACTAAGATATTTATGCATGAAATGAAGATGATTCTTTTTTAAAAAAGCTGCATTCCTTGGGAGTTGTCTTGTACAGCAACTACAACCCTAAAAAATAGGCTCGAACAAAGCGAACTTCATTTTCACTAACAAATAATGCATCATCATCCAGCTCGTAACCAATATCCCTAACTTCATTTTAAAGCCCTTATTGACAGCATGCATTATTTCCTAAGGAACAATGACAGTATTCATAAAGAAACAGAATAGACTATCGTTTTGATGTATGCAAATAGCAACAAATGGCTTCCTAATACACAAAATAGCAACAAATGGCTTCCCAATACACAAATACCAACAAATGTCTTCCTGATACACAAATAAACTGGTTGCATACACACAAAGATGCACTATCAAGTCTGCCCTGCAAAACATACAACATAGATTAAGTTAGTTTCCAATATTACAACTAAAAATATCAATTGTAACAACTTTAAATGTTACAATATTAAGTTCAGTACATACAAATTCTTGGATATTTAACTCTCTACATATATAGCATGAACAATATCAAGTTCATCACATTCTCATTCGTTACTCTATTTTAAGTAACAAGAACAATAGCATGAACAATTTGCCAGAAAGGGGGTTAAAAGAACAATTGCTAGAAATTTTTTTAGATTAACTTTTAGTTTCTTTGAAGGTGGTATATGACCTTTATTGACTTGATTATTTTATGCTGACAGCGAGTCCTGGAACATTGTGATGATCCCAAAACTCAACAAATGCTTATGGATGAAATCATGCAATCTGTATGTATTCTGGCACAAGATCAATATGGGAACTATGTTATCCAGGTATCCAGTTTTCCTTTTAAATATGGCTCAATCATATTTGCTAGTTATAGTTGACCAGTTTATGGCATGTTTTTTTTTCCAAGTCAACTCCATAATTTGCTTACTCAACAAAAGCAAAACGACATGCCCTAACCCTTGTACTTTAAGGTTGATCAGTGACATTAGCCTCAATCCTTTTTCATCAATTTCCGAGCCAAAAGCCTTCTAAGCAAAATGAGGGTTGGAGTATAGAAATATAAAGTCTCAGGCAAAAACAAAGTAGGTGAAGAGTACCTTTCTCCATCCACACATATCAATTTTGCCATTTCCTCTTGTTTTTTTTTTTTTCCTTTTTTGGTGATGGATGACTTTTTCCTTAACAACATGTCTCGTCCAATCTGCCCTAGATGAAGTTGAAGGTGTAAATAAACTGTTTTCTTTTCCTTTGCCCATGCAGTTCATTCTCTTCTCTATCCATTACATATATTTGATATGCATATACCGAAAATTGAATAAAAATACTTTACTTTTTGTTTATGTATTTGGGTATATATTGGAACCAAAGATTAAACATTTTATGACTTGAGTTATAATTCAAGTGGCGATCAATGACCATAAATAAAACCGTAATAAAGCAAGAGTGTTTGGAAGATCTATTAACGACATAATTTGAAATGAGTCCTTCAAATTTAATACTAGTAGGATCTATATGCCATCATTGATACACTAACTATATTTATGAAAATAGTTAGTTAATAGACACAGGGGGATTTGAAAACTTCGATAAACAGTTCCAATACATTCCCTGTTCTGATTCTTGCACTAACTTTGGAACTTTTATGGTTGCAAATACGTCAACGACCATTGTGGAATGAAATTCTAATTAACCCCCGAGCATCCAAATCACGATGCAATGCATGCAAATACCCATTTTCCATAAAGAAATTAGCAAAGAAAAATGAAAACGAAGAAGAATGATAAATAATTACATCTGAGAATACTATAACTTATATTTTCTTAACCAAAACCAGAAACACAAAGAAGGAAAAGAGAAGGCGTCGAAATCTTGCAACTTACAGATAGAACCGCCGATTCCACATAGATTTTCGGGTTGCAAGCAAGCTCTTTTTTTTTTCTCATTTCCTTCTCTAAATTCTGAAAACACAGACAGAGTCTATAAATTCAAAGGTGGAACATAAGGTTGTTTAAAAAGAAACTAGAACAGAAAAATGAAAACGAAGAAGAAGAATAAATAATTAGATTTGAGAATACTAGAACTTAAATTTTCTTAACCAAAACCATAAACACAGAGAAGGAAGAGAGAAGGCGTAGAAATCTTGCAACTTACAACAAGTTTAGCATGATTCCTCCTTCAATTTTGCGACAGAAGATGGAATGCACATCGTTTCTCCCTCTCAGGTTTCGTCTATAGCAAGCTTAGCACGATTGCTCATTCGATTTTGCGACGGAAGATGGAATGGAATGCACGGCGTTCCTCCCACTCTGGTTTTGCTCTGCAGGAACCTTCCTTCACACAATTTTCATTCCATTTCCCTCATTTCCACGTATTTTGGTTTTTTTTAATATTAACAAATGACGTGGCATACAGCCACGTCAGCAGATTCCGCAGCGGGGACGCAACACGGTTGTCCCTAGAAGAATTGTTTCTGAATTCTCTCTTTCGATTCATATTTCTCATTTGTTTGCCTATTTCTTTAACAAATTCTTAAAGATCTTCCATATCTGCAGAAATCCCAAGATGACAGACAAAGTCTACCTGTAACTACCCGACCCAATAATTCAAAGGTCAAAATATTGATAATTTTTATTGGGCCTAAATTATATTTAGATAAAATTTGGATAGTGAGTTGAGATGAGATGAGTTGAAATGAAAGTTGAAAGTTGAATAAAATATTGTTAGAATATTATTTTTTAATATTATTATTGTTTTGGGATTTGAAAAAGTTAAATTGTTTATTATATTTTGTGTGAAAATTTGAGAAAGTTGTAATGATAAGATGAGTTGAGTTGAGATCAACTCTCAATCCAAACTGGGCCTAATGAGCCATATTGAATAAGCCCACGGGGAATAAATTATTGAGGTTGATTAAGAGTTTTAATTAAGCTAAAAAACTAGGTTAAATCCTATTTAATAATGAGTTAGACTCATTTCAGAATTTAAAAATTGACCATTAATTATTTATTTAAATTTAAAATTATCACTAATTGAAATCTCCTATGTAGTTTCAGTCACTGTCAATCCTACATTGAATGAACTATAAGGTCATGTGTTCAAATTCAAGCTCTCTTATTCAATGATCACGACCGAGTCCAACTCGATCGAACTCGAACTCGTTGGCACTCTCTCCCAAATCTTTTTATAAATATCTTCATTCTGTGTGTTATTTCGAAAAAAAAAACCATAAACCTCATTAAGTGCAGCTGCCAAACCCAAGACACCTAGTCTAGCACCATGCGTGTCCCAGATTCACCATACCAATTGCTAATTGCCTCATTCCTCTCACAACATCCCTCACGTTTTCTCTCTCCTTCTAGTTTATGCAATTGATTTCATGTCGAAAATATTGGATTAAGGCTGTGAGGTAAGTAGTTTGATCATAAATTAAGATTAACAAACGTTAGCTAGTTATATATATTATTATTAAAACTAGATCTTTGGAAGTCAACGTTTATATATCGCGCTTGTTATGATTTTTGTAATCATGTCGTTCACCATGTTTCATTCCGCATATTATAATTATGTATGTATTATGCATCTCACGTTGCATAAGACACATAAACTTTCATAAGATCAATTGTAAGATAAGTTCATAACAATTAATAAGATGACCATTCATATGCATGGTACCAATGTAGTTTCAAAGTGGATGTGCAAGCCACAGACTCAAGTGTTGTCCACTATAGTATGCTAGAATACTATCAGTAGCTCTCCTTGCGGCCGAAGGACGTGGGGCCGATGTACAACCTTGCACATAGAGTTAAGTGTGTTGGCAAGTCGGAGTAGTCAGATGAATCAGATTAGTCAGTTAATTTAGATAAACCAATCTTGCATATCATAAGCATCAAGATGAGAAATCATGATTTTAAGTTCTCAGCATAATATATTTTATAAAAAAACTTATGTTAAGTATGCTAACGCTATTATGAGTTTCTTACTAAGTCATCGACTAATTTTAGTTGTTTTTATATTTTTAAACCATCACAAGTCAGAATATTTATGAAAGTAGAGATGCAAGAAGGGACTTGGTCCAGGGAGGTGTGACAAATGCCTAGATCATGTACACAGATGTTAAGTGATAGCACAAACTTCAAGAAATTTTAATAAATATTTTTGCGCACTCTCTTATGATCTCATTATTTTACTAAAGAATGATTTCCTTATATAATCTTTGCACCTAGCGCTTCCTTTAAAATAAAAGAAAATATTTTTAACTCAAGTTTAGTAGTAGTGCTTCAGCTTTTCCGAAAATTTCTAAAAGTTATTTTATTCTTAAACTTGAGGAGTGGGGTGTTACAGTTGGTATTAGAGCCCAGGTCGAAGATTCTATAGACTTTTCTAAAAAAAACAAAAAAATTGCAAAGAAATATATATATATATATATTTTAAAAATAAATCTAGGCCAAAGTCTCTCCAAGACATATCTTGCTCTACAATAAGTATGTTAAACTATTACTGTTTTGTCGTTATAATTAAGTTTCAAAAATATTTTTAAATGCATGCACCTACTACATAAAAGAGTTGTAGAGCATGAGATATGAAAGTTTCTAAAGGTGAGGTTAGGAAGTTTTGCTTTTAAGATTAATGGTGCATATGTTCATGAGGAAATAGTCTTATCTTTTGTAGAGTTTTATTTGAAGAAATTAGGAATGAATTTAGTGGGTTTTGAAGTTATGACAAAGATTTATGTATGGTGTTTGATATTTCATGATGATTGGTAATACTCTTATTTCCTATAGGTAACGCGATTCTATTGCCAAGTACGAGTTGTAAGATTTAGGACCCTGACTTTGGAGAGCCTTAGGTTACGATTTATTGAGGTTATTATTTTCGGTAGAGAATTTTATTATTATTTCATGTGAAAATTTTAATTTATGTAGAGACTGTTAGTTACTATTGTATGTGGAATTAAGATAATTGTTGGGTGAATTTATCAATCCCATTATTAAGCTTGATATTTGTTTAGGCTTGAATTAAATTTGGAGTGTATGATGGTTGACACGTAGCGTGCTGACGTGTACGCCTAAAGGATCAGTTTGACATCGGACCAAAATATGAGACGATCGAAATTTTTTGAAGATTAGGTTCGACTAAATGATTGAGGAGTAAAGAAACATGAAAAACATGTGGTGGGAAAGTATGTAAGTTATTTGAGATCTAGCAAATTTTGACGACGGAATTTTATACGTACGGCAGGGGAGTTTGTAAAGACCCGGCCCAATAATTCTAATGTCAGAATATTGATAATTTTTATTGGGTCTAAATTATATTTAATGGGCTATATTGAATAAGCCCACGAGCGATAAATTATTGAGATTGATTAGGAGTTTTAATTAATCTCAATAACTAGGTTAAATTCTATTTATTATTTATTGAACGAGTTAGACTCATTTTAGAATTTAAAGATCGGCCATTAGATATTTATTTCAATTTTAAATCATCACTAATTAAAGTCCCCTACGCAGTCTCAGTCACTGCCAATCTTACATTGAATGAACTACTAGATCATATTTTTAAATTCAAACTCTCTTTTTGAAGGATCACGACCTAGTCCAATTCGAACTTGAACTTGACAGCACCCTCTCCCAAATGTTTCTACAAATATCTCCTTTCCGTGTGTTATTTGGAAAAAAAATCATAAACCTCTGTAAGCACAACGTTCAAAACCAAGATACTTAGTCCAGCACCGTGCGTGTCCCGCGTTCACCATGCCAATAGCTGACTGCCTCATTCCTCTCAGAACATCCCTCACGTTTTCTCTCTCCTTATAGTTCATGAGATCGATTTCATGTTGGAAATATTGGATTAACGCTTTGAGGTAAGTAGTTTGATCATAAATTAGAATTAACATATGCTAGTTAGTTATATATATTATTATTAAAGCCAGTTATTTGGAAGCCAATGTTTATGTACCACGCATGTCATAATATTTGCAAGTACGTCATTCATCATGTTTCTTCCGCATATTATAGTTATGTATGTATTATACATCTCATAAATCTCACGTTGCATAAGACATGTAAGCTTTCAAGAGATCAAATGTAAGATAAACTCAGACCAATTAATAAGATGATCATTCAAATAAATGGTACTAATGTAGTTTCTGGGTGGATGTGCAAGCCACGAACTCAAGCGTGTTCCACCATAGTATGTCAGAATATTATTAGCGATTCCCATTGCGGCCGCGGGACGTGGGGCCAGTTGACAACCTCGCACACAAGGTTAAAGAGTGGTTTGGATTCAGAGATGAGTTGAAATGATTTGTGAATAGTAGAATAAAAGTTGAATTATTTATTATATTTTGTGTGAAAATTTGAGAAAGTTGTTTTGAGATTTGAAAAAGTTGAATTGTTTATTATATTTTGTGTGGAAATTTGAAAAAGTTGTAATGATGAGATGAGATGAGTTGAAGTGTGTTAGCCAGTCAGATCAGTCACATGAATCAGATCAGTCAGTTAATTCAGATAAATCAGTCATGCATGACATAAACATCAGTATGAGAAATCATGATTTTAAGTTCTTAGTATGAAATATATTATAAAAACCTTATTGTATGTTTACGCTATGATGGGATCCTTACTGAGTCATCGTCATTTTAGTTATTTTTATGTTTTTAAACCACCTTAAGTCAGAATATTTATGAAAGTAGAGCTGCAGGACGATATTTGATCCAGGGAGGCATGGCAGAGGCCTAAATCATGTACACAGTTGTTAAGTTATAGCATAGACTTGAAGAAATTTTAATAAATACTTTCGCGCACTCTCTCTTATGATCTCAATATTGTAATAAAGAATGATTTTATGTATAGAATCTTTGTACCTGGCTCTTCCTTTAGAATAAAAGAAAATATTTTTAAGTCAAGTTCATTAGTAGCACTCCAGCTTCCTCGAGAATTTTTAAAAGTGGTTTTATTCTTAAACCTTGGGAGCAGGGTGTTACACTACACTTCTTCCAAGCCCACTGCCATTAAAGGCACCACCACCACTATTTCTAATAACAGAACAACCCGAGTTGCCGCCGCCACCCTTGTCAAGCCCCAACTCCGACAACCTTATCGACATCCACCCCAGTACCACAACCACCGATGCCAATGCAGTCGACATGGCCTGTGTTGCTACTTTTGCTTCTAGTCGCTTCTTGTGATCCTTGTGGTGACTCTTCTTGTTTCCATCATTGTTGTTTAGTTAGACACAAACATTCGATTGTGGTGTAGAACAAAAATGGAAATTGGTTAATAACTCGATCCCGAACTGTTTTTCCAGAATGGTTATGGAAGGTTCCGAATTCCTATCTAATTGTTTTTGGGTCAGTTAATTTGGTTTGGGTCATGTTGGGATTTTCGGTTAGAGTCGGTCATCAGCTATTTTCATGACCCCTAATGCTATTTATCATCCCACACCACACATCTTACATGATTAAAAAAAATTATTTATTTATTTATTTAATTTAATTTTATTCTTATTAAACTAATTGAGTTGTTTTACTCATCACCCATACGCCATATACTTATTATAGGAAAAAAGAAAAAAAATTAAAAGAGATGTGGTGGGTGGTGTGTGAGATGATAAGTAGAATTATTCTTTTAACAATAGAGGAATGCTACTCATCATCCCACACCACACAACTTACATATTTAAAAAAAAATATTTTATATTATTTTATTTTAATTTATTCTTATTAAACTAATTGAATTGTTCTACTCATCATCCATACTAGAACTGAGCATTGACAATGTCAGAGTCGGAGTGCCCTACCTCTGACTCCGACTTCGAGTCCGATTCGCATAGCTTTTGATCTTGTTGGAGCGGATTAGGATTTGAAATTTTTTATTGAGCTTTTTTTCTTAGCTCATTTGAAATTTTAACTTGACAATTTTAGGCTCTCACTTATCAAATTGAGCTTCCAGATTTTCATTTTTTTAAAAAATATTTTTTCAAATTACAATTTTATTAAAACATAACCAAAATTAAAAAAATAAATCATTGTACAAATTAATGTTATTATACATTAGTATTCTATGTTATTATATATTAATGTTTATAAATTAGCATTACATGTTATTACACATTGATTATTATACATTACTAGCACATGTTATTATACTTTAGTTATTATACATTTGTATTCCATATTATTATATATTAGTATTTATACATTAGTTGTTATTATACATTAGTGTTATATGGTAGTAATAGTTAATAGTATGGTGTTTACATATACTAAATTATTATTAGTTAATTTAGTCTATTTATATTATAGTATAAGTATTTTATTTTATAATAATTTGCTCATAGTAGTATATTATTGAATTTAACTAACTATATAAGTTATAGTTATATAATATATATGATTAATATATAAAAAATACATATATTTTTATAAAATATGTATAATATCATAGTCGGAGTCGGAGTTGGTACCAATGTTTTGAATACCGTACCGGACGTCGTACCGGTCAAGGCACTGGAACGAAATATTTCGGTACCAGTACCGTTTTGGGATAGCGTTTCGGGATAACATTTCGGGATAGTCGATATATAAATAAATTATATATAAAAATTATATTCCAAAATAATAGTCTATATATAAATAAATATATATATATATAAATTATAAATAGTCTAATCTGAATTGGGGGTTAAAAAATAAGCTTTTAGTTTGAAAAAATGAAAAAAAAAAACACTGGCCGAAATATCGGCCGGTACAGGTCGAAATTGAGGCCGGTATTTTGGCTAGTACGAAACAGATATAGTACCTGTATCGACCGGTATGAAAAATTTCAGCCGTACCAGCCGGTACGGTACGAAATTCACAACACTGGTCGGTACATCACTACCTCCAACTCTGACTCCGTTGGTGAAAAAAACTCTGACTCCGACTTATCAGACTCGGAGTGGAGTCTGTGCAAAGTCGAAGCCAGTGCCAAAGTTGAATTTTTAGATTTTTTGCTCAGTCCTAATCCATACACCATCTACTAATTGAGTTGTTATACTTATGTTAGGCAATTAGTACGCTACAAAATTATTTGCTTCCTAGCTGTCATTTAGACTCATTTTGGAGGAGCTTTATACAGTAGGATCTCTTGAGAACTTGGAGAAAATAATAAAAAGTAATAATAATTATGTTTTTCATCCAAACGAACTACCTTCTCATTCTTATTTAAAGTCCTAGCTAGTAGAAGGGCATGTGCGGCTACCCCTATAACAATGATTTAAAATTTAACAAAATAAAATAACAAGTGATGTTTTCAAAACACTATGGGACAACGCCCGGACCCAGGGGCGAACAAACAATGTTCGCACGGAAAAATGATGGAAGAATCGAAAATGATGGTAGGATAGAAAGCTAATGTAGTATGGAAAATGATGGGAGCACGGAAAAATGGTGCTCAGACGGAAAAATGAAGCTCGAATGAAAAAGGAAGGTATGACAAAAAATGAAGTTGGGCGGAAAAAATAATGGGAGCACAGAAAACATTGCTCGCACACAGGGGAGGCAGTTGCTTGCATTATTGGGAGAGCAACAAATGGTCACCACATTGGGGCGACTGAAGTCTGCTTGAACCCTAGGACGAGTATCACTCGCTTGCCTAAGGGGTGAGCAATGGTGCTTGATCCCCGAGATGAGCAACAACATACCCACCATGGGGCGACCGCAATAGTATTTGGACCACCTTGGGGTGAAAGAAAATGATGGGAGCATAGAAAACATTGCTTGCAACTTGGGGAGGCAATTGATTGCACTTTTAAGGCGAGCAATAACGCAATAACAACTCGAATAGGGGGCAAGGAAATTGCCCTCACACCCCAGGGTGAAGGAAGAGGAGCACAAACCCTGGGGCGAGCAATTGTATTTGGGCCTCGGGGGTGAGCAACAAGTGGTTGCCACACCGGGGCAAACTAAGTCTGCTCGATTCTCAGATCGAGTATGTGGCACCCCCGACCCCCATGGAAGGAAACACAGGAACCGAGACGCCAGGATGATGACAACATGGTCACGCATCCCAATGAAAGTGCCAAGTGTGTGGGTACATGCAATGGTATACAAACAACGTAGCGGAATAGTCAACTAAGTACCAGAATTTAAATAGAATCTAAACATCAGTAAAGGTTTAAACAGTAGTTATACAGTCATCCAAAAATAAAATACAATACTTTAAAATAAAATAACTAACAAGTGATCCCAAATCACTCCTCGGGTGGAGCCGTCTCCTCAGGCTCGCCCTCATCCTCCTCATTTGTATTAAAATCTGCGTTACCACAAAATGGTACCGCAGGTAAGTATAACCCAAATAACCACGTAATGAAAATGCATTAATGCAACCAACATGCATGCATATGATGAAATATGCATTTTTCCTCAAAACATCATTTTCCCAAAAAATGATTATTTTCCAACACACGCCAAAATCCCATTTGACCTAAAATATCCGTAAAACATTTTCCCAGAAAATGATTTACACAAAATCCAACACACACTATTTTTCCAGAAAATAGCTAATTAATCCATTATTACCATATGCACCATGGTCTCCCCTAGGGACCATCCGCACGTCCTGGCTTCGTAGCAATGCCCAGTTCCGCGCCTAACGCATTCATGGCCGAGCCCCCACTACGCAACAAGCGATGCCCAGTTCCGTGCCCAGCGCGTTCATGGCCAGACATCCTCTAGTCCCCGCCAGCAGAAGGACCACGGAGTCGACACTAGACCATCTCGTCCGATCCCATTGTCGCCCAGCGACAATCCAGAGGACATTACTCAGTATATTCCGCTCCCGAGTAACCAGAGGAGCTCCACCGAGATAATACCCCATCTCGGCTTGGGGTCGTGATACACACGCACCCAAAATCCATTCTCACATGAAAACCCAGTTTTCATAAACACATGAACATGAATGCAATATACGAAAACTTAGTTTCCTTTACAAACATGATCATGCGTGCAAAATGCAATGTACATGAACAACACCATATCCAAACCAACAATTACCAACCCAATCAATTACACAAAAAACTCCGATCACCAATCCATCCGACCCCCGTACTCCTCGGACTCAGTCTGGCATGTTCAACCAAATACAGTGAAATGAGTTAGTGAAAAAATACATTTAAATCACGAAAGTTCTTTGGAGAAATACTTACAGCGCTATATAGCAATTTCCGAAGGATCACGAAGCTGCAAGAAGTGACGTCTGAGTAACGTAACAGTGCAAAATGCACTGTGGCCGTGGGTCTCAAATACCCACTTTTCAACGGAGACAAACGAAGACCCAAAGTTGATAGGGTAGGGCCTAGGGAGGTCGGTGAAGCTAGTGGTGGTGAAGGTTGGCCGTGGGTTGCAGCGTGGACGGCGGTAGAAGACATAAAACACTCAAATCGAAAATGGGGTTGGTTGTACTTCCCCGGTGACGGATCGGAGCTGGGGTTGGGTCCAATGGGTTGCTAAGAGGTCGAGGATGAAGTGGTGAGAAGATGGTGACCAATGGTAGTGTGACGGCGGCGCAACGGCGGAAAGAGTACCGCGGTTTGGAGAGGCTCGTGGTGGCTAACGGCGGCTCGAATGGAGCTGAGGTTGGTGGGGTGAGGTCGCCGGCGGCTAGGGAGGCTAACAGGCTGGGCGGTGTCGATCACCGCCAGCTCACGGTGGCGCTGGGTGGAGAAGAAGGAACGGACGGAGAGAGGGAGAAAGAGAGTGTCGCGCGCGGGAGGGAGAGACTGAAGGAAGAAATGAGGAAAAATAAAGAAAAGAAAGAGAAAAGAAAAGGAGAGGAAAGAAAAATGGAGGGAAAAGAAATGAGGTCCAATCCTCATAACTTGGGTCACAAAAATGATCCAACGGAAACGATTTCAAAACCACAAGTTGAATAAAATAATTTAAACGTAATGGTAAAGTGAAATTGAAATAACTAAATCTCGCAGTAATTATTTAAATATGAAAAGCAATTTAAATGCATAACAATAAATAAATATTAAGAAAGCACATAAAATATAATTTTCACCAAATTAAAATCATAAAAATAAACTCACTAAAAATCCAACCAATTTTAAAATAAGAGAATAAATTTTTGAATAAATAAAAATAATCCTTCAGTAAAAATACACTAAAATACGAGATATTACAGAGTATCACTCACTCGCCCATAGGGCAAAGCAATAGTGCTTGATCCCCTGGGGCGAATGAAAGAGTTCTTGAACGAAACATTGCTCGCACACTGGGGAGGCAGGTGCTCACACTCAAGGGTGAACAATAACAGCTTGCAACTTTCAAAACGGGTAGGGAAATAGCGCTCGCACCCCAAGGCAAGCATGACTGCTCACCCATGGAGCGACCAAAGGGAGCACGAACCCTCAGGACGAGGACGAAAATGTTTATAAGAAATATTTTTGAGAAGAGCAGAGCTATACATCAGCCCCACTCTCTGCACACCTTACATGTTTGTTTTTTTTTTACTCAACAGAGAGGTGTGTTGCGGATGTAGGCTTATGTAAATAATTTTACTTTTGAGAATGGGAAAATGAATGTAGCACAGAGGTGAGGACGAAATGAGCAGTACACCCGATCCTTGTGAACACCTCTCTTTCATTCAGTTTCTTCTCCTCGAGCACCTCACCCATGTCTCTGCATCCCAACCCCTTCTCCCCCGAATATCTCTCTTGCAGTTTCTTCCCATGATTTCCTCTTCCCCGATCCCACTCCTTCCCCACGCCTCTTCATTTTCATTTAATTTTCTCTTCACTCTCAAAAGCCCTTCACAACGGACTCTCTCTTCATCACCTCTTGCAGAATCCTTGTGAGCTTGGTGCTACGCGTGTGGGTAGTCCTGGGTTTTGAGTCACCGAATTGAACCAAGGTAAGCATCATCTCTCTAGTTCTCTCCTTCTCTTCCTCTTTTTCTTTGTTTCTTCTCTTTCCCTCAACATTCCATCTATTGCAGTCTGTCCCCATTGCTGCCCAAGAGCCCTACACCATGAATAGACACCTCCGTGCACTGTCAACACCGAAGCCACCCTCTCGCCACCAAGGTATTTTTCCTCTCTAGGGAGTGTTCGAATGTTTGCCCTGCTGCAGTGTGTTTTCCACTAAATAAACTAAAATTTTGACATTGTCGGTGGATCACAGGGAAGTAATCACATTGTTGGGAAGCGCGTGTTGTTCTCTGATTCCACTGTTCATAGCACAAAATTAGGTATAGTAATTTTGAGTATTTCTTCTCCACTTTGAAATGTACTGCTGGGACTAGAGATTTATATGAAAATGTTTTTATTTATGTGAAGTTATGAGGTTAATTGGTGAGTTTTGTCATATGGCCTCTCACAGAGGTTACTCTGCCGTTCAGTACCACTGATTTGAATTTGAGAAATGATAGTTGTAGTAGTGAGTGCGCAAGTACTGCGCAATCACGTTGAAAAAAGTGAATAAATACGGGACCCACATGAAAAAAAATTATTTTTTAATAGTGAACCCCACTATTTTTCAAAGCGACTGCATGACGCTTGCACACTCTACGACTGCATGTAGCATTACTTTTTAAATTTGGATCTAACGTGACTACATTATATCATAGGATGCCACCAACACCCTAGACAGTGTTGTTTTGCTCTCTAACTCTACGGGATCATCACACGCGACTAGGTACGATATTCAGAATAGTAATTGCATTTTTTTGAATATATTATATAAGTGATATGAACGTTTTGAAGTTGCTGGAATTTTTAAACGAATTACGCTAAATGTTAGAATCTATAAATGGCGTTGGTGCTTGTTGGGTTGTTGTTTGAGATGTTAGAAGTCATGAATTTGTGGAGTGGTGAGCATAGGAGATTGGCGTGTGCTGTTATGGGGTTGAGTTGTTGGCTGCCGAGGTTTGGAGGGTGGGCTATTTGGTTGATATTGGGTTGTTTTAGTTGCTGGGAATTGTGGTTGTTGTGTTTGATGTGCTTGTAACTTAATGATCATGGCTGATGGTTTATTTGACGTGTCGGGAATGAGTTGTTTGGTTTGAAGATGTGGTGGTTTTTCTTAGTGGGTGTATGAGGAATTAGCTACTAAGTATGGGCTTATGTTAATCCACCATTAGAATCGGGTAGTGTTGTAGTTGAGTAAGTTTGGATTTGTATGGGTTATTAGTATGTTAACGTATATTCTCTGGTATAGATGTTGAGATTTCTAGAGTTCAGACTCAAGATTTAAACAATACACTACGAAAATAGGCAAGCGGGATTCCTTTGCTAGACTTTACATGAAATGTATGGATTGAGGTTGACTTTGTAAAAAATTATGCATGTTTTGTTATGAAATGAGAACTTGGGAAAAACAACCCTGGTCATTTATCTGCATTACTCATGATATTTGTACAAGTAGAGAAAAATATTTTGGCATGAATGGTGTAGACATGAGCAAGTTTGGGCATGAATGGTGTAGACATGAGCAAGTTTTTGGCATTTAGTTCTTAAAATTTTGAAAAAAGAGTGATTATGAAAATTTGAAAATTTGTGCATAGTTTTATGAAGATGCTCTGACTTTGTTTTTTTTTTAAGTATGTGAGAATGATCTGAATACGTTTTGTACTCTATTTTATTTTGATATGGCATCTAAAAACCTTTGGCATAATGTTCTGATTTTGTATCTAACTTTGATTTTACTATGCTCTGCTCTGTTTGGGTTGGTACCAACTCCTTTGTCTTTGAGTGCACCCACTTTGAAAACAAAGTGGTTCTCTGTGTGGTCTTTTCTGTATGCACACTTGGGGCTCTGAGAATGATAAGGGGAAGATTTACTTCTGTCTCTGTCCGGTTTGGCCACCGGGAAAAGCACAACTCTACCATGATGATTAAATATGGTCTCTGTTATGATATGATATGACGATGATAACTAGTTTATACTATGCTAAAGTACTTTGAAATATAAATATTTTGGACCATCGCTCTGTTATTTTTATATCATATTTTGTTCTGCAAGATGATACTGAAAAATGTTTTAGTTCTGCATTCTGTACTTTTAAATACTCATGTTTATATACTAGTATATGTCCTCTACTTACTGGATTGTGGATAACTCAACCCTTTATCTTCATCATATTTTTAGATGATTTAGATGGTACAATTGGTGATCGAGAATAGACAGCTTGAGCAAGATTAGTTGGGGGGTAGGGAGTTGAGTACCTAAGGGTACATTCACTATAGGAGAATCCTTTTTTGGTAGTTTGGTTTTCAGTATGTGTAATTGGTTTATAGAGACTTATGAAATTTTTGATTATTATGTTGAGTTTAATGGGAGTTTGTGGAACAACTGATTTATTTTATTGGATTAGTGTATTGAATTGTAAAGGAACTTATGTGGTTGGTCTAAATAGATAAACTTATGTTATGTTTTGGAACTTTAAGAAATTTTATCTGTATTATGAGAGATACATTTAGGTGACAGGAGCTAACTCCTTGGACCTCTGGACCTGGGTGTTACACTTTGTTAAAGAAAACGAATGCAACATGGAGGCAGGGATGGAATGAACAATACACCTGATCCATTGCTCGAGAAAATGAATGAAGTATGGAGCCATGGAGGCGAGGACAAAATGAATAGGACACACAATCCTTTGCTCGGGAAAATGAATGTCGAATAGTGGCAAGGACAAAAATAAATAGTACACTTGATCCTTTGCTTTACGTTCATTACGCAAGGGAGCCGATCGAGTTGCCATGTGATCAAGGTTTACATATTTCTGTGTAAACCCGATCTTAACTTTTCCTTTCTACATTTTTTCATACGACATGGGAGCTCAGTTTTTGAGCAGGTTAAGCATATCAGTATCCAATCAAGTCCACACAAAAACTTCCATTAGAAATCTCATCTCAGAACCATCAAGCCGACAATAGAAATACCCACCGAAGATCTCCATCTTAGACCTAGGGCAATGATAGTGTCGTGAGTCTTTGGTGCGAAAGTAAATATATTTC
Source organism: Juglans mandshurica (assembly GCA_022457165.1). Taxonomy (NCBI): domain Eukaryota; kingdom Viridiplantae; phylum Streptophyta; class Magnoliopsida; order Fagales; family Juglandaceae; genus Juglans; species Juglans mandshurica. Next base: position 25,711,945 of record CM039622.1, read on the forward strand.
TAGTTGTTTCTCTATATATCCATCTCTATCGTGGTGAGATTCGGTCAAGTCGACACTGTTGTCCATCTCTGTCGTGGCTTGTGCCATAGTTGACGAACAAACATGGCTCTCCAATTTCTTTAGAGAAGAAGTCTGAAGCAAACGATGAAAATAAAGAACAAAAAAATGATGAGCAAGAAGAGGGTAGATGGAAAGTGGGGAGTGCATGAGAAGATGAAGATAAAGATGGTTTTGGAGACTTTTTGGTTGTCGTCGGCTGGTTTGATTTCCATCAATATTGTTTGTCTAATTCAATTTGTTGTAAGGGTATTTTAGTAAGTTTAGATATAAGGCAGGGCATTTTAGCCTAAACAAAGTCTCTTGCAAGGGCACCTTACTCAGATTAGCAAAAGTGGCAAGACTATTTCAGTCCAACATGAGATCTGTAGGGATACTTTGGTCCGAAGCGATCACATGCATGCATGAATATTCCTACTTGCAGGATCTAGATTCTGAACTCCGGCCTCTTTTATTGTAGATATAGATATACGCACCAGCAACTTTGACTCAACGCAATTGAAATACCAAAACTGTGGTTAATTTTAACCAACATGAAACTAACATTGGTTTTTGAGGAATGGGATGAAATTATGGCGAAGTTTCAAAATATATAAGATCCGAATTTATACTGAATTAAAATTTATAGTTGCAAAAAAGAAGGTAATAACACGTGGCCGGGAAAATATAAAAAAAAAAAAAAATTGAAGTTGTTTAATTGAGTGCCTAATTGGGCTGCCCTTTTTCTTGCACAGTCTTCTTTTCTTCTTTTGATCAGTTGGTCACATGTAGAAGTTATGACTATGGAACCAAATTACACAAAATAGAATGGGCCTCAAATTGTTGGTAATCGAACCCTCCAATATATATAATTCCTTCCACTTGGGAAAATTGCAGACTCAGGTAGGCGAGTCCCATAACATGTTATTCATTAGATAATGACATTTTTCTACAATTGCAGGACCCCAAAAGGATGGGTTTTACTAATTACAAAGGGAGACATGGATAAAATCCCTGAATTGGAACACCAAAATATAAAGAATTGGAACAATGGGAGTTAGGGATCTGCAAAGCAAATTGTCTGACAATAAGGAAATTGAATCATTGCTAACTAAATAATGCATTTCAAGCTATTAATTGATGGTGCTACGTACGTACACGGGAAATAATAAGGAAGTTTCCAAGAAGAAAATAGTTTATTTGTGACCAGTTATTTCTAATAAAAATAATTATTTCTTGTCAAAATGAGTCTATTTTTATCGCAAATAGTCATTATCATCGTAAATAATTCGTAACAAATATTGCCTGTTTTTCTTGTAGTGCCCCCATTTTGAGTGCTTTCGGGGCCTTGAATAATGGGTTGTAGATATATACAATCAAATGCTATCAAGAACGTCATGATATATATATATATATATATATATATATATATATATATATATATATATATATAGAGCTAATATCTTGGGTTGGGTAGCTAGGTAATTTGGACCGTTTGGTTAGTTTTCTATTCTTGAGGATTACTATTCCACGAGAATCAAAATGATATCATTATGAATATCCATCGATGGATAGCATATTGTTTAAGAGAACTGCTATATATACAAAGAGATTATATAAAATAAATTCACAAACTGATGTAATTTCATGAGATCCATTAGATCTATTTTATAATAAAAATAACTTTACAATCTGACGTACCACATCAAACCACATCAATTTGTGGATTTATTATTGTGTAATTCCTTTGTGTCTAAAGTATTTTCCATTGTTTAATACTTATAAATTATAATACTCACACATAATATTTAATTATTCCTTACAAAAATAAAAAGAAAAAAAAAATCAAAACTAAAGTAATATTGCTGCATGTCCCAAAGTTTTACAAACTTCCTATACAAATTATACCGCTATACATGTCAGTATATGCTTGGATTTGTTTTTAATATATTACAGTGATATATAGCTCCATGTGGCGACTAGTTATATATAACTATTTATGTTAAAAAAAAATTAAAGAGATAAGGTCCATGATAATCTAAATTAGAATTGTATTATAAGGCCGGTACTGTTTTTAAGAAATCTGATCATTTCCATTTAGCAGCATATATATAATTAATGAATAAGAAATTCTTTGTTTTTTTTTTAAGAGTTGGGGCCATATGTTTAAGAGTGACCCATCCCCAATTTTATTCATAAACCCTCATTTATGACGGAGGAAAACCGTGGAAATAACAACACACTTGGGGATTACAAGATAGGAATAAAAGAACTCCCAAAACCCAAGTGTCAAAACCAACCTTTATACTCTATAACCAAGGACCAACAAGAGCAACAGAATATTATAAGAAAGCAACAAAAAACCAAAATTAAGCAAATCTAACATGAGGAAGATCCATTTTGTCCGTCTTCAACATTCATTTTAATGAATAAGAAATTTTTTAATCACAAACAGATTATACAAAAATAAACTTATAAACTGACATAGTTTGATGTGGTCAGTTAGTTAATTTTATTGTAAAGTAAATCATATGAAGCCACGCTAATTTGTGAGTTTACTTTTATAAAATCTCTAATTTGTGACTCATGTAGCATTACTCACAATAACTATTCCATTACAATTTCTTTCATTCTCAATGATGACTATTCTTTTTCGTTTTAGAATAATTATTTAACGTGCATGCCAACCACTGCCCTAAGTTTACATGATTTTCATGGAAAAAATAAAATACAGGAAAAAGTTAATGTGTGATATGCATCATTGTAATTTGTGTATATATATATATATATGTATATATATATATATATGTGTGTGTTGTTTAGTTCCCATTGAAACTTGAGGATATGTAAAAGCTGCGCGCCTTTCCTGTTAAAATATTGAGAAATGATACTTGCAGTCGTGAGCATGCAGTCGCTTTGAAAAAAGTGAATAAATATGGGACCCATATGAAAAGAAATTAATTTTTTAATAGTGGATCCCACTCTTTTTCAAAGCGACTGTACAGTATTTATGCATTTCACGACTGTATGTAGAATTACTTTAAAATATTATAGTCATACATGTCAGTATGCCTAATGCCACGATGCTCTAAATATTGAGGTTAATGCAAATATTATTATTATTATTATAGGTCGTACTCCATTCTCTTTGTCTTTCATGCAGGTCATACACACATACACACAACCCACAGGTTCTCAACTTCATCTTCTTGGTAAAGAAAGGGAGTTCTGATCATTGTTTAGGGTGCAGTACTGGGCGTTGGAAAAAGTGACGTTTTTTTTTTCCATAGTTTTGAGGAAAAGCTGGGAAGGAGGGGTTAATTTGCGGAATCGATGCATGCATTTTATAATGGAGAAATGATTCTGGTAGTTGTGAATGTGCAAGTACTGTGTAGTAGTTTTGAAAAAAATAAATAAATATGAGACCCATATGAAAAGAAATTAATTTTTTAATAATGGACCCCACTCTTTTTTAAAACAACTGTACAGTATTTGTACATTACACGATTATATGTGACATTACTCTTTATAATGTCCCTTCTTTTTTGTGTTGATTCTGAGCCATTTGCTTTGTTTCTTTGTGCGGGAAAAATAGAGTATCCTAATTGAGACTCCCGTCCTCTTGCGCAAAACCAGATAGCGACATCATGCATGGATCGATGGCGCTAGCTAGCTACCGTGTTTGTTTGTGTTTGTTCGTAAGAGTGAGATCTAGAGAGGGGTATGATGATTATACTAGGTATTTTTCACATTTTGGGCATGAGTTGAAATAAAAATTATATCCTTATAATCCAAAAAGAAATATAAACAATATATATAATATTTAAAACAAAAATAAATCTTAAAAGAATTTATAATATTTTATTAGGTACGTACGTATAAGTACTTGTGTAATAGTTGCAACTATTACACAACTTATATATATATATATATATATATATATATAGAAAGTAAGAAAAAGCCAGGTTTAAAAGAGGTTTTATGCTGTCGGATTTCCCAAGCAATACTGAAATTAAAGGCTTTGATCACGTGAATTCGTGGGCGTAAACATAACACTTAGGTATATATATACATGACACAGGCACAGGCACAGGCACAGGCACAGGCACAGGCCTAGATTGACTATATATACACGTAAATATTTGGTCCTTTTTCTTTGACTTGATCATATAAACAAAGCATGAAATTAGAAAACAACCACCTTGTCTATAAATCACATTAACTTCTCTCCAATACTTCTCCAAATTAACTTGTCATATTCAATGAAATTAACTAAACCGAGGTTCCTTTCTATATACCCTAACATGAAGTAGCTAGAGAGAGAGAGAGATAGATCAGAAGGGGGGATCTCACACACACCTAAGCGCACTAAGCTAAATACAAGGACAAGGAAAAAGAGGGTGGCATTCCGGTGATTCCAACTCAACTCCAAGGTTTTATGAGGAATCTAGGACTTGTTCAACATAAGGCAGCTTCGTCCTCAATTATTCTAAGCATGTGGTGAACTGCTCCAGCTATGTCATCTACTGAAGTGAGTCGGCATCCTTCTTCTACCTGCATTCAGAAACGTTCCAAAGTCTTTCATTTTTTAAAAATTAGGAGCAAATGGATTACTTCCAAACATAAAAAACACCCCGAACTGATGTCAGGAAAAGACACACACACACACACTCTCTCTCTCTCTCTCTCCCCCCTCCCTCCCCATGTTTTCGATGCCTTGTGACAATAATTGAAGACCACCATTAAAAAGTGTTGAAATGCACCAAAAAAAAACATGATTCATGCTCGAAGTAGACGTAAAAATGATCCCCATAAACTTTAAAATGAGCTTTTAAAGTGTATTTATTTAAAAAAAAAATTAAAGTATCTCTAATGTCCTTACATTTTGAATAAAATGTATATATACATATAGCTAGGCACGCAGACCAATGACCTTTTCGTTTAGGGACAAGCTGGACAAATGATACATGTTTCTAAACAGCTATAAATCCAAAAATTCTGCCTTTATGAACAGCGGTGGAACTAGGATTTTTGCAAGTGGTCACGTACTATTTCCATGCGAATATTTACAGCAGTTGTAACAAATATTATTACTTGTAGTCCAATACATTTACTTTCATTGAATTATTCTAAGTGCATCTTCATCTATACTAATTTTCTCTAACGAGATTCAATTACTTTATACGAAATCATCATATTGAATGCTAGCTTGAAAAACATAACATGGTAAGAAATTGTTGGCTTGTTATAATTTAATTCCATGTAGTTAGTCACTTGCATATATGGTTGTAAAACTAAAATAAAAGGAAAGTATGCAATAAGCAATCGAAATCATCCATAAATATTTAGTTCACCCATATCATTTGGTTATGGACCGCGTCATAGTGATCATGACACAAGGGGCCTGAAACACTGCATGAGTTCCTTCTATTATCATTTCCATTTCTGAGCCCTTACTAAGGTCAGGGGCAGGGCCTAAAACACTAGGTGAATCAGTCATTACTTAATGACAGATCACAAGATTCAGTGTTCAAGACGAGCAATTGGCCCGCTCCCTCGGCAGCTGTTTATGGCTCAATTTCTGATGTTTTGAGGAAGAAGAGTATATATACATTGTGTCAGAAAGAAAAAAGTATAGGCTCCTACGTACGTACCTTGGCGCTGATAGAGTAGAGGACCAAAGGGTCCATGGTGGTCACATTGAGGTGAAGGATGGAGAGGTAGAGTGTCCGAAAACCAGCAACCAATTTTGAGAGCTGTCTAGGGCTTCTTCGCGAGAGGATTCGAAGGCTTGCATGGGTTTCGATCAAAGTCACCTCGATATCGGCTATGGCAGCCTTGGTCTTCGATGCATATTTGTTAGGGATCTGAGACCAGGTGTACTGTGGATACGCAAAAAATTGTGCAAATGGGGGTCGCTGCTGCATGAGGAACTTGGGGGTTGTGGTCATGTCTTCGTTCAGGCCGCTTGCAACTACTCCTGGCTGTGGACGTTGAAGTTTCTGAGCTTCAAGGGATTGCAGGAGGTGCTCAAGTACCTTCACAAATTCTATAGCACCACCTACTATGGAGGCCTGGTCACCCTACACCAGCAAATGTTTGGGTATATGTACAAGAAATAATATGCCTGACTAATGGAATATGACTTGCAAAGTTAAACGTTGATATGGATGATGAAGAAACTGGAGAAACTGACTTCAATCGCTGGGTATGTTAAGTATTATTTAACAGGCCCCTAATCCCGCATTACCACTTATATATATATATATATGCTAGCAGTACTACCTACATCCAAGTTAATTTCTTCAGTTACTTTCAGGCTTTCAGCTAGACCGTACGTTCACGGCCTGATGCTTCCTTTCTCACACAAACAAACACGTACAAGAATAACAAAATCCATTGGTTGGAATATGGTGTCAAAAATGGCAACTTTCAGCATAACTTTCACATGACTGGTCTCTGAATTTTGCTGCACTGCCCCACTTTACGGTTAACTTTTCCATATGAATAATTGATCAGCTTCGAATTCATTCTGTCAACTTTTCAGAACTTTACCAAATTTCAAATTTTCTTCCAGGATTGAAAATCTAAGCAGCGAAGTTCTTGTTGATTATCATGTTGTGTCAAATAATAATGCAGCAAGAGTAAAAATAAAGATTGAGACATAGAAGTAAACCATGGAAAACTTAAACTGAAATTCTCCATGGCAGTTCCATACATTTTCAACACTACACAGAGAGAGAGAGAGAGAGAGAGAGAGATGCAGAGAGATGCAGAGAGATGAGAAAGAAGAAAGAATGGAAGACATACCCTTTGGGCATAGGATTCAGGCATGAGGGAACGCAAGACGACGAGGTGTTCATTCATCTGTTTCCGGCGGTTTCTTTCTACAGCAATGTGCGTCATCCTTTGTGTTTCAGCTTCTTCCTTGTTCTTGCATACCCTTGGCTTTCTCCTCCTCTTCTTCCTCCCTTGAACCGCCAAAATCTGCCTCCGTTGGACAACGTCTGACCTGCCAGAGTGGCGCTTTTGGGTCATCAATGAAGAGTTCTCCAAAATACCACCTTGGTTTCGAGGCATCATTACACTTTCCAATAAAACACCGGTCTCTGAAGAGTCATGGCTGCTATATGGGGTTGCAGAGATAGTATCGTAGATTATGTAGTTGAAAAGCTCGTTGGAAGAAAGAGCTTCTAAAGCCATTTTTATCCAACTGTTTTACCTAGTCTTTTCCTCCCCTTTAAATGGATTTCAATTTCTGGCCCAGCACTGTTACAATTTCCAATTCAAATACTACAATCATTTTATAGCAGACCCCAGTTCTTCAATTAACTTTGATGGGAGAGAGAGAGAGAGAGAGAGAGAGAGAGAGAGGGTTAAAATATTCGGAGGTTAATGTGAAGTGAGCCATAGGGGGTACACGTGAGAGGGCAGGACAGGAGTTGTGCTTTTCTGCTTCAAAAGGTGAAGGAAAAAAGAAAGAGGTTCCTCTTTCATCCTTCTTTGGTTTTCATTCCCCATTTCATAGATGAAGACCGGCACAGTCTCTGCAATGGAGACGGTGTGGTGGCCCCAAATCTATATAGAAATATGCATAAAAACAACAGAACAAGCTGTGCAAAAGCTACCCCTCACATTCAAATCTGCGTTGGGTTTTGCAGTAATTGACTGGCTCACGTACCCTAGATTCTCAAATACATAACTTAGACAGAAACTATAACGTCTGCTCGACAACGCATTGTACATTCTTACATGTCATGGCATTATGTAAGTTTTGATGTTGGGAGCATTAGACTTTTGTTTCTCTTAATCAAGGGCCGTTCAAAGTATGATTTGCAGGATCAGATGGTGGATGTTGATGTACCTGTGAGAGCCGGTTTTATACAGTAACAGCAAGTACGTACCCCTAGCTGGATAACCCTTGATCTGTTTAAAAAGCATATTAACATGAAAATTAGTGATGATTTGCTTAGCACTTAAGGAAAGACGTCGTTTTCACCACTGTTATGAAAACGAGTTATCCAGCTAAAAGGACGAAACACTGACCAAAAAATAAGGACTAAGCTGATGATCATAGGCATTGGATTGCGTTTTTTTTGTCTTCGTAGTTCATATATATATAATTTCGTCATTTTAAAGGAAGCTTTGCCTATTACCTTCTAGGCAAAGAAATAGCAATTTTTCCACCGTAGTTGGTACGTACCGTAAAGCTTTTTGGTAATCACTAACTGATCTATGCAAATAATTGCGATTGTCAATAATGCATATATCGCTTTGAGAAATTCTATTTACCGTTATAGCTGGGCACTGTATTTACAGTCTCGTTGATGAATGAGAGTAAAGAGAAAAATCATCATTTTAAAAAAAATATTATTATAAATTAATTTTTTAAAAAATATATAAATATAGATTTATATGAACAGTCCCCAAATAAAGACTACCTATAATAACTCGCCTTGCTTTAGATAAGAGAATTATTAGCTAAACAACAATTGTAGAGGTTACCAAAGATACACTCTCCGTGTGTGTGACAATCTGGGCCATTAATTTACATCATGGGAGAGAGAGAGACTGAATATTTAGATGTGAGTCATACGTACGTAAGAGAGGTATTCCAAAGACTGAACTGTAGCCATATCTGGAGATGAGGACAAATCATGAACTAATGGGTCGTCGAATTTGGACCATGGTCCAAGCTGTGATCAGGCACTCCGCCGGGTAATCCACGTGGCTAGCTAGCTATCTCATCATCATCTTTCAGCTCTCCAAAAAGAATATATATTATAACAGCAATATATTTACCACAAGTCATATATACTCCATTTTCCAACATTTGTTTTTTCCCTGATAATAATATATATTGGTTAATGCCTAATGGTTTCATTCTCCTTTTTCATATCCTTGCACCGTTTCTCTCAGCAAATGGAACATGCGTCGCAAATGATCTGTACGTGCCTGTAAAGATCAGAAACACGACAAATTAAGTATGAGTTCTGTAGATTGCAATTTTTTTTTTTATTCCGCTAGCAGCTTCTGATTTAAGTGCATATACATACCGCGGGGATATGAAAATAACATTAATAATTTGCAGCTTACTCAAAAAATAGAGAAAAAAAAGCATGCAGCTTCGTGAGTACGAGACCAGCTGGGGCGCCATTCGGATGGCGTCTGCAATCCTAATATTTTTCATGCATGGTATATATACCATCTTGGCATTAACAACCCAGTTCGGAAGAATTTCGATTATAAATTAAAAGAAAATAATTAAGAAAAATAAATTAACACAACGGCCGTCATAACATTGTCTTTAATTAGGCACGCTGTAGAGTAGTACTTGCGAACATTTAGCTTGGCCAGGCTCATCAGCTAGCATCATGAGTTAAAAAATAGTTGCATGTGCATTAAAGAATTAATTCATGTGATCATTTTAATAATTTTCTTCTACAAATACATACATACGTCCATACGATGCAATATAATATATATGCTGCAATGATCTGATCCCTACAAAAAACTTTATCCTAATGCCACAAAAATTGTAATACCGGCCTCAAGGCCAGACCCTCCTGGCCCACGACTACTCAGCCTTGAATCCAAGACGTTGTCGTTCCAGATAGGTGCCTTCCCTGATGCAGCAGGCGTGACACTAGGAATGGAGGGTCCATCAGAAGATTCAAGCACCCATCAAGGATGATTGCCGATTTTATTCTTTCCTAAAAATGCTCTTGCAGATTTTATGTCCATTCCAATAAAAATTGCCTTAGTTGTTAACATTATAGTAGTCTACTCTCCACTTTTAAATTAATTTCTTAAGTTGTCTAAGTTTCCTTTATATATGAACCGAATAATGTAATGGAGGATGATCTGAAATATTGTAAGCATTACAGAGTTTATCAATAAACTAGTGACTCATTGTTTGAGAAGACACTGTTCTTCTTGAATTTTCCATCTTTGTACGTTTTCGCTACGTTAATTGGCATCGGAGAAGGTTTCCCCTGGCTCTATGGCAAGAAACGATAACAACCAACGTCGAGATGAGGCCCTTTGGGAATCCATCCAAACGCAAAACCAACAAAACCAGTAGCGGTTCGAAAGGATCGAGCATGTCTTGCAGGAGATCCAAAGGTCTATTACCAACGTTCATGTGGAAGACAATAGAGACCATAATGAGAGGCAACAGGATCAAGCTCACCTAGAGGAAGGAGGGGACTCAGACAGCCACCAATAGGCAACGCTGGAGACGATTCCTCCAGTGAGGATGAACTTGACGACGTAGTGGTAGGAGAAAATCAGAGAGGTCGCAACGGTAATTCCAACTTCAAAATAAAAATTGATCTACCATGTTTCAATGGACATCTCCACATCGAAAACTTCCTTGATTGGCTCCTGGAAGTGGAGAATTTTTTTGACTATATGCAGATACCCGAGAATCAACAGGTGAAGTTGGTGGCCTATAAACTACGTGGTGGCGCATCCGCTTGATGGGAACAGACTCAAAATAACCAGAGACGACAAGGCAAGCAACCTGTCCGTCTGTGGCACAAGATGAAAAGGCTGATGAGAGCTCGATTTCTCCCACCAGATTATGAGCAGCTCCTATACCAGCAATATCAAAACTGCAGACAAGGCACAAGGTCCATTAATGAATACACTGAATAGTTCTATCGCCTAAACTCCAGGAACAATCTATAAAAAACGGAAGGACAACAAGTAGCCAGGTATATTGGAAGGCACACATCACCATACAAGACAAGGTGACACTGCACACCGTTTGGACTCTCTCGGAAGCAGTCAATTTGGCAATGAAGATTAAATCACAACTCGCCTGACCCCCCACCAGGACACCAAGTTTCTCACCAGCAAACAAAGGAACCGAACCACCAATTCAGCCGAATCCACCACATGTTCCTTCCTCTAGTCGTGACCCAAAGACACAAAACAACTATCAAGCCCCTAAGTCCAACACCAACACGACAGGGAGTAGAAGGAGCATTGGCAACAACCCTTACAGCAGGCCGATCACCGATAAATGTTTCTATTGCAACCAGCCAGGGCATCGCTCCAACGAGTGTCCAATGAGAAGATCAGTCAACATGGTGGATGGTGAAGACTCGGCTAGGGAAGACGATGAGGGATCAGAGGAAGAAGGTGAGCTTGTCGAAGGTGATGAAGGAGACTTGGTGAATTGTGTCATCCAACGGCTCCTCTTAGCACCAAAGCAGGAAGACCACACTCAAAGGCATGCTATTTTCAAAACTCGTTGCACCATTAATCACAAAGTTTGCAACTTGATCATTGATAGTGGGAGTTGTGAAAACATAGTGGCAAGTGCGCTGGTTTCGACATTACAACTAGACATAGAGAAGCATCCCAAACCTTACAAGATTAGTTGGATCAAGAAGGGGGCTGAGACAAAGGTAACTACCACCTGTAAAATTCCTTTTACAATTGGAAAATTTCACAATGATGTGGCAGATTGCGATGTGGTGGATATGAATGCTTGTCACGTGTTACTCGGGAGGCCTTGGCAATACGATGTGAATGCTACATATAGGGGGCGAGATAACACGTATACGTTTTGGTGGCATGAACGAAAAGTGATGATGCAACTTGCAGGAGAGTGACCGCCCGACACAACAACACTTGCGAAGAAAGCTAGCTTTCTTACTGTGAGCGAAGACCAATTCCTAATTGCTGCAAAGGAGTGTGGTGAGATTGTGACACTAGTCGTGAAAGGAAGAACATAGGAGACCACATCTGAATTGCCACCAATCGTGCGACTTTTGCTAGAAGAATTTTCAGACATCATCCCACAAGAGCTACCAGTAGGACTCCCTCCTATGCATGACATACAACATTGCATTGACTTGGTGACGGCTGCTAGTCTCCCAAATTTGACGCACTACCCAATGAATGCAAAGTCTTACTAGACCAAGTTGAGGACCTCATCCACAAGGGGCTAATTCGAGAAAGCATGAGTCCTTGCACTGTTCTGGCCTTACTCACCCCTAAGAAGGACGAAAGTTGGCGAATGTGCGTGGACAGTCACGCCATCAACAAAATCACGGTAAAATATAGATTTCCCATACCACGACTGAATAACATGCTAGATATGCTTGTAGGCTCAAGAATTTTTTCCAAGCTTGACTTGAGGAGCAGCTACCATCAAATAAGAGTTTGACCTGGTGATGAATGGAAAACAACTTTCAAAACAAAGGAAGGACTCTAGAGTGGCTGGTCATGCCATTCGGCTTGTCAAACGAACCTAGCACTTTTATGAGAGTGATACGCCAAACTCTCAAACCTTTCATTGGCAAGTTTGTGGTTGTATATTTCGACGATATTCTCCTATATAGTAAAAAATGAGCAGCAGCACCTCTTGCACTTGAAGGAAGTGTTGTCGGTCTTAAGAGAGAACAAGCTTTATATCAACTTGAAGAAATGATTTCTTGCCAACAGCTTGCTTTTCCTCATCTTTGTCGTTGGCTCATAAAGGGTACAGGTTGATGAAGCAAAGGTTCAAGCAATCCGAGAGTGGCCCCACCCATCCTCCATTACTCAAGTCTGTAGTTTCCACGGGTTAACAACTTTTTACCGGAGGTTCATCAGGAATTTCAGCACACTCGCCGCACCAATTATCGAGTGTATGAAGAAGGGGAGGTTTCATTGGGGAGATGACCAAGATGCAAGCTTTGCCATCATCAAAGAAAAATTATCTGCTGCCCTTGTTCTTGCTTTGCCCAATTTTGAAAAGTTATTTGAGGTAGAGTGCGATGCCTCCATTGTTGGCATTGGAGCCGTCGTTTCACAAGAAGGCAAACCCATTGAATTTTTTAGTGAGAAATTAAATGAGGCGCAACGCAAGTGGACCGTTTATGAGCTGGAATTCTATGCTATAGTTAGGGCGTTGAAACATTGGGAGCATTATTTGGTTCAGGGGGAATTCATGCTTTACAGTGATCACCATGCTCTCAAGTTCATTAACACGCAAACCCACATGAACCAGATGCATGCATGGTGGGTAGCTTTCATACAAAGGTTTACTATGGTCCTTAAGCATAAATCAGGGAAGCACAATAAGGTGGTCGACGCCCTTAGCCGCAGAGCAGAGCTCTTGGTGATCTTACAAACCGAGATCACAGGGTTTGAGCAACTCAAGGATCTTTATGTGGAAGATGAGGATTTCTTAGAGGCATGGAAGAAGTGCGAACTCAGGCAACCCGTGGCTGATTTTCACATCCAAGATGGGTACTTATTTCATGGCAACCAATTGTGCAAACCACGGACGTCACTACGCGAACACCTAATACGTGAATTGCATGGGGGTGGCCTGGGAGGGCATGTGGGGCATGACAAAACAATAGCCCAATTATCCAAACGTTACTACTGGCCCCAGCTAAGATGAGACGTGGGAAGGTTTGTCCAGAAATGCCCAATTTGCCAAGTGGGAAAGGGTCACTCTCAAAATACCAGGTTGTACACACCTCTACTCGTGCCCGAGAACATTTGGGAAGATGTGAGTATGGATTTCGTGCTCGGCCTTCCACAAACTCAGCGTGGAGTGGATTCCGTCTTTGTAGTCGTTGATCGGTTCTCAAAGATGGCCCACTTCATTCCGTGCCAAAAGACAGCCGATGCATCCAACATTGCTCATCTCTTTTTCAAGGAAGTCGTGAGACTTCATGGAATCCCAAAATTAATCACTTCTGATAGGGATGTCAAATTTCTTAGCCACTTTTGGATTACTCTTTGGAAGAAATTTGATACCGGCCTTAACTACAATAGCACTTGCCATCCGCAAACGGATGGGCAAACTGAAGTGACTAATCGCACGTTGGGCAATATGATTCGATGCATCTCTGGGGACAAGCCGAAACAATGGGATGTATGTCTTCCTCAAGTAGAGTTCGCTTTCAACAATATGATCAATCGATCCACTTGGAAGACTCCTTTCGAAATTGTGTACACTCGACCCCTAAAACACTCTCTAGACTTGATTCCTCTTCCAAGGCTTCCAGGACTCAGCATGACAGCAAAAAATATGGCTGCAAAAATTCATCAAGTTCATTCCGATGTTCATCTCAATTTGGAGAAGTCCAACTCGCGATACAAGCAGGCGGCTGATAAGCATAGGCGAGTAAAAATTTCTCAAGAGGGAGACTTGGTGATGGTTCACCTCCGTAAGCAACGTTTTCCTGCAGGGACATACAACAAGCTCCAGCACAAGAAGTTTGGCCCATGTCGAGTTGTGAAAAGAATCAATGACAGTGCCTATGTGGTTGACCTTCCAGATTGTATGTTAATTTCCCCTACGTTTAATGTTGCGAACATATTTGAGTACCACCCTCTCGATGAAGCATTATACCCTGACATTAGCTCGAGGTCAAGCTTCCTTCCAAGTGGGGAAGAATCTAATGTTGCAGGTGTGACACTTGGAATGGAGGGTCCATTAGAAGATTCAAGCACCAATCAAGGATGATTGCCGATTTTATTCTTTCCTAAAAATGTTCTTGCAGATTTTATGTCCATTCCAAAAAAAGTTGCCTTAGTTGTTAACGTTATAGTAGTCTACTCTCTATTTTTGAATTAATTTCCTAAGTTGTCTAAGTTTCCTTTATAAAGGAACCGAGTAATGTAATGGAAGATGATCTAAATTATTGTAAGCATTACAAAGTTTATCAATAAACTTGTGACTCATTATTTGAGAAGACGTAACTCTTCTTGAATTTTCCATCTTTGTACATTTCCACCACGTTATTCCCTTTCAGTTTTTTTTTTTCTTCTTCTTCTTCTTCTCCTTCCCAAAAACTCCTCACAATTTTTCCCTCCCCCACGCCCACTTCTGAGTCCATCAATTTATCCAAACCAAAAACAACCCCACCCAAATCTCCATCTTCCCCACGTCCATGCAGTTTTAAATTTTATCTTTTCCTCCTGTTACTCAAATCCCTCTTGCCATTACCTTTCTTCCTTTCTTTTTCCTTTCCTCTCTTCATTACAGTTAGTAATCCGCTCACACAAAGCCCTTCATTGCAGAGCATCATCAGCCTCCCTCCCTGTTGCGCATCATCACCACCAAGGCGCCATCACAAGTGGCCCTCGTCGATGCCGTTGCATGTTGGTCAATTTGTCGAAGCCTCCCTCAGACGAAGCTGAAACTTGAGGCCAAGTGCAGCGAATAATGCACCACAACCAGTAACCACCACGATCCCGGCGTGAGGTGCCTTGCTCCTTCACAGCAGCCAACCACTGGAAACCACCTCCCACAACCACGACAAACAGCAAACCATGGTTTTGCCAAGCCAAAACGCCCTTGTTTTACTGCACCCGAAATAGAGCTTCCGCTAACGCCTTGACTGAGAAGCCAGCAAGCCCACGGTGCCTTTGCACCATCCCAACAATCATGCCTAACCTCGTGCCACCGTGAGCTGCCGTCACACGGTATCTCCACCCCTCCCAGATGTTCCCTTGGTAAAACTCTCTCTCTCTCTACATGGAACACCCTCTCTCTCTCTCTCTTTCTCTCACTACGTTCCTTCTCTCTCCACTGTGATCGAGTGATAGTTTTCTCTCCATCTTCCTCTATCAGTGCTCTGCCTTCAAGCTTGCCGGAGAATTCATCTCAACTATCCATCTCCGTCGATGTCCAGCTCTGTGTCCCTGTTGCAATTGATCTAGCACTCTCTTGGTGAGCAATTAGTTTTTACGTACGTATGTTCTAGTTCTTTTCTGTTTCAGAAACTTTGTTGGTAAATCTTTTTTTAACTTCCCAATTTATTTTCTAAAACATCCGGGTGAGTTTTATATTTATAAGTCTAGTGCTCATTTTATGAGAGTTTTAAACTTTTATTTTTTTAAATATATAGCTTATAGAGCAAATAAATATAGAGCTGAATTATATTTTTTAGTAATATATATATTTTTAAATATGAATTTTTGAAGTGAACAGTAAGTACAAATATTTATTTTGAATCATTTTAGAAGAATATTTTTGATTTAAACAAAATTATGATTTTTCTACTTATAATGATTTTGACATAATTAGGTTATTTAGTTTTATATTTTATAGTTAGGCCTCAATAGTGAATGACTTAGAATTTAATACTTTAGTCAGAGATTAAGTTGGATATTGAGAAATTTGGGAAGTGATGATATTTTTAGGGATTGAGAATTCAAGTTTTTGAGGACAATTGTTATTTTATCATCTTAGGCTTAAACATTGAAATACATGTTCGATTGAAAATTTACGGGAGTTACGTGATTATTTTTATAGATGAAGATTGACAATTGTTCAGTACTGTTGTGGACAATTTTCTAAAAAACTAAGAAGTCTAGGTAAGCGGGGTTCATAGTTTTTCACAAAAGAAATGAAATGATGTTGACTTTGAAAATATGCATGTTTTTTTTTTTTAAAAAATCTGAAAACGACTCCAGATATTTGTTCTGCATATGCATAAATTCTATATAAGAGAAATTATTTTCTGTCATGAATGGTGTAGATATGAGCTAATTTTGTACATTCTGTTTCTGAACTATGCAAAAAGAGCGAATATGAAAATCTAAAAGTTTTTGCTATGAATAAATGAAGATGTTTTGATTCTGTTTATTTCGAACATGTGAAATGATCTGAAGCTATTCACTATTTTGTTTTGATATGATGTGCCATCTGAAAACCTTGGCATGAATGTGATCTGATTCCGATGATGTTCCGTTCTGTTTTTGTTAAGGCCCTGACACGGGTATAATGATGGTTTATAACTCTACCACGGGGTGAAACATGGTATACGGCCCAACCACGGATATAATGGTGGCTTATAACCCTACCACGGGGGTTAAACATGGTATTTGTCCCGATGTGATGCTAGGAGATGATATGAATATAATGTTTCAGTTTGGATATGCCAAAAGATTTTCTTTTTGGGAACAAGTTTGTTTTTCTAAAAATTTCGCTCTAATATTTTGTATCAAATTTTGTTTATGCATTCTGAAAGTAAATATGTTGTTTCTGCATTCTGAACGTAAATATTTTGTTCTGCATACCAAACTTTATAAATGCTCACGTTTACATGCTAGTATATGTTTTCTGCTTTCTGAGTTGTTGATAACTTACCCCTTATCTCCATAATATTTTTAAGATATTTTGATGATTCAGCTGAGGATCAAGATTATGAGGCATTAGGTTAGATGATTTAAGTATAGTGGATTAAGCATAAAAAGCTTTTATGAGTATTGTCGATTTTTATTAAGAAATTTTATTATGTTATGATGACTTGACATTTTGAAAAATTGGTTATATTGAGGAAATTAGTTTGAATCGAAATTTCTATATGATATTGAGAATTTGGAGTTTATATTTATATTGTTGAAATGTTAGTTTAAGTGATAGGAAGTAACTCTTCGACCTATGCGGGACCAAGGTCCTATAGGCCGAGTTAGAGAAGTTGTGAAGCTCGTAGAAGAATAGGTACCCGAGAGTACAAGTATTTATTTGGAAGTCTCTTTAGTTGATTTATGATCTTATATTATTTTGGTACTGTAAGTCGTGAAGATTTCGAGATTATGTGGATTTCTAATTTATTTCTTTGAGATAATTAATTAGTGTCTTGATGGAGGGAAATTTTTTTTTTGAATAAATGAATTTTGTATTTAGATGGAATATCAAAGTGTAAAAATCTATAATGGAAGATGAGGTTACAAGAGCTAACTCTATCTCTAGGTGTGGGGTGTTACAAAAATCTACATTAATTCTAACGACGACCGATAAAACAGAAGCATTTATAGACAGCCAACATAAAAAGGGCGTTGCGACTTATATGCAGATAGGATATCCACATATCGAAGTTTACCAGCCCAGTGAGCACATTAGCGTGCAAATTATTAAGCGAAACATGGTTGTCTATATATATATATATATATATATCTTTTAATAGATCTAATATTTAACATCAAGCCACGTCAGTTTATAAGTTCACTTTTATAAAATCTCTGTATAGACCTAGCACTTCTGTGTGTGTTACTGTGAGACTGCGGGGAAAAGACGTTTATATAGATTAGTTAATATATATAATTAAGGTATATATATATATATATAATGGGAACTGCAGTATAGACCGGTAGTAAAGTAAAAGCATGCACAGTAAACAACTACTCGCCAAATCGAAGATTATGGCACTGTAAACATTGTAGGCAGTTAGAGCCACCAGAAATTCCAATAAAACTCTCAAACTTCCGTTTTAATTTCGAAACCTCACCTGTTCAAAAGGCAATCTCTACAACAACTACAAGACTAGTTACAAACTGAAGGAAAAAGAAGTTATCTTTAGTTTGATACTTGGTGAAAATAATCATGAACTAAATAATCTGTTACAACATGTGGAAGGCTCACATCACATGCTCACTTTTCTTTTTAATTAAGTGAGCATACACTGTCAGTTAATGAAAATGAAGAGTTTTTTGATCTTTCAATATTTTCTATGGATATATTGACAAACAAACTAAAATCCTGTGTATAAATTAAGCAGTGGTAAAGCCTGCATACATGACCACACCTGTAAGAATTGTGTAGAGATCTTTAAAGGAAAAGAGTTTGGGCTTTAGAGTCTCCCTCTTTCCTAGATGATAGCAACGATTTCAAAGATTTGTTCCAAACCAGACACTCCATCCTCCCTCTCAGTTGAATACAAATTTATCTAATCCCTTGAGAGACACCTGAGACCATAAGGGGGCAATCTGGTCAATGGAGCGCTGCAGTACAGTATGCAAATTGGTCACCAAAATTCTCCTCAATTGTCTCAGTCCACCCCCCCAGACGCCATTACTGATCATCCCCTTGATAACCTCATTCGGTACAAGAAATTTGTAGGTAAAGGGATGAATAAAGGAGCAGCTGGTTACATGTAGTCTATATTGAACTTGAGAAAGCTAATGGTAGGCTTGAATGGAGCTTTGTCAAACACGCTAGTTTGCACCCTTTGATTTTCCTTAGAATTGGACCATCATGTCCTGCCAATCCTCCTCATCCATAGGTATTGAAACTCATGGCAATCATTCTGAGTCTTTTCTTTCCTTCTAGAGGTATTTGATAAGGTGTTTCGCTCTTTCATTTTTTCATCATTCAAATAGCGTTTCTCTAATCTCTTACTGAAAAATTTACAATAGAGAAGGATTGGAAACCAACTAGAGCATCCAAAACTGGCCCCTTTTTCTCAAACGTTCACTTCATTTACGAATCCATTTTTATTATAGTTTGTACTCCCTGTGTCATTATCATGAACCAAGTCCTTCATATCTCTTGTGAATCCAACGTCCATATATTAACAGAGGAAAGCCAAAATATTATTTTCCCCTAGTATATTAGGAAGAGGGAAGACTTCAGCCTATTCCAAATTCTGATCACATATGCCCCGGAAAAATAGTTGGGTCTACTCATTATCCATGGAGGAAGAAACAAATAGGATTGATTTCATTGTTGACAAGTCAGAAACATTGAAGGTAAATTGATACCATGGTTGGTGAACTCACACCCATACTAATACATACATGTCATGCAGTGCATCAGTTTCCCTTAAGGAAGGGGGGGCGTTGAATTACATTTTTTACCCATGAACTGTTACCTTTTTTTCAATCTGCACCCTAGATTATCAAAACTATCAATTGAAACATTCAGATCTTAGCTGATGGTACAAATTGACAGTTACGGTAGTTTTTTGTGCAAATTAAAGAAGAAAACAATGGTTTTTTTCTTTTTTTTTTTTTTTTTGGGGGGGGGGGGGTTGTTTCAAAATATAATTTCCCCAATAAAATCACAATGATTTTTACATACTATAGGAACTTGATCTTATGGGGTCCACCGGTAATATATCCAACTCAGCAAAAGCAAAACTCTTTCCTCGTTTGCTTAAGCAATTCAAATGAGATCATATGTTTTTGTTAAAAATTGAATAAAATATTATTATATATAATATTATTTTTGTTTTGAGATTTGAAAAAGTTGAGTTGTTTATTATATTTTGTGTGTGAGTTAAGAAAAGTCATAATGATGAGATGAGATGAGATGAGATGAAATAGTTTGATTTTGTGTAACCAAACCAGCCAGAGTCCCAGACAAATACAACTTGAGATGAGGATAAGTCTCCATGAGAAAAAATGTTAAGAGCAAAATAACTTCCAATGCTAGGGTCAATACTCATTACAACTCCTATCTTTAATCCATAATCAGTTCCAGCTTATAAAAAGATTAAGAGACTTGTAAGAAAGGCCTTGAACGATTTCTCAAAAAGGTCTCTCAACCAGGTTTTGGAGTGTGGACTGACTGTTCAAACAAAATCAGATCCAATTTGGGGGGGCCTCCAACTCAGATCGACCATGATCTTTGAGTTGCTTATCTAATAACTCAAAAGCACTTTAAATCTTAATGGCCTCTCCTTTGCACTCCTATGCACGTCACTCAGATTATAACATCCAATGCCATGGTCATAATCCTAATTCAAGCTAGCTATCTTAAGGCTACTTCTGGAAAATTATGTCGCAAATCTTCTTGCTGGTTTGCAAATTTTGGACTTGATGGTCTGATTTGCCACGAAGATATCTAGATCTATCCCAGGTTGAATTCATAACAATCTTTCCACCATTAACCCTTGTGTCAAAGATCATTGTGGCACTCATGTTGTCTTATATGAGGATATCCCTTCCCACATATTTTAACTAGAATATATCTATTTGCAAGATTCTTTATTGACACACCACTAATGTGGAAGCCTGCCACATCAGCTTACACAAAAAGATATTGGTACTTTGGAATTGTTTATGAATATAATCAGTCTCACAGTAAATGGTATATTACACACCAGGTTTGTAAATAGCATAACTCATAACTGTAGCTTTAGATCCTTTTTGTTTCTTCTCCAATACCAAATTCAATGCTAAAGGTCTCCCACTACTACTACAGAGCAACCTGTCAGACAGAGCCCATCAGTACAGTTCACCCTAATGATAACAGTTATCTTGTGAATAGGTTGGACATTTACATTTGGCAAACAGAAGGAAACCAATTCATAGAATTACCAGCTGAAGATGTAGTCCACAGGATGCCTTTTTCTTTTTTCAGTCTCATGCTTTTGTAATGTCTTAACCTAAAGCTGATGCTTGGATTGTTTGTTATCCCCATTTATCAGGCACTTGAACCTTAATTGGTAATCAGTCTCCTTTTGACCAATAACATAACTATGAGCCCAAAGTTAAACAAGGATATCACCAGTGCTGAGTCATATGTCCAATCATTAATTCAAGTCATGCGAGGAAATCTTTTCCTATCCTTTTTTCACAGTTCTAGTTAGAGTGTGGGAAGCAGGAATTAGAGTTATATAAAAAACACAACATATTTTCGTGAAAAATAATAAGATAAAAATTTCTGCATACATCTGTTCTATATTAGAGGCAAACTCAGAAACATAAGATAAAAAAAATCAACCTGATAGCCCATGCCTGCTGTAGAATCAATAAGAACAAAACCTAGAATGATTAGTGGATTGGCAGATTGAAGTGCAATCTTCCAATCCTAAAAGCTCGGAGAAACAAAAAAGACATAAATGTCATTTTTGCCACTGAATGTCTTTGAAACAAAGGATACACAAAAAGAATAGGTTTCCAGCCAAGAGGGAAATGAAGTAATCTGCTTTGGGCAGAGACGCATCATAAGTTCCTAACTGACGTAATCTGATGGAGGACAGCATCACTTCTTTGCTAGGCAAATTAGATTGATGAACTCAACCAATTCAGATAAAATCAGCTACTTTGCAGCAATTCATATCTCAAAATTAATTTCTCAGGTCAAGAAACCTGTGCCTTGAGTGGATCTACATGGCATGGAGAATGATTACCTTTTTCTCTTAAGACGGCCAAGCTTCTCCTCCATATATTTATATCAAGAAAGTGGTTCCAAAATTTCAAAGGAAGGAAAGCATGATAGGACTTACATAGACAAGATATTTCGTGATTTTCATCAAACTAATGCATTTGCAGGTATGATACAGCCAACACCAAGATCCATCTGACTAGAAATTAAATCTAATTAATTCATAGAGCAACTTCGGTTATTACAAGTTATAAACACAAAAGAACAAATGTACATATCAAGCATAAAGAAAACCACCACACTATTTGGAGAGAGAGAGGGAGAGAGAGGGCGAGCCTGTAAGCACTAATGAAAAGCACTAGCAATATAACAGTCTAACCTATGCACTCCAGAATTGAAACATACTATGGGAAAATATTGGGATATATATTACTTCAAAAATCATATTAAGAACTTAATTCTCTTAAGCTCTTTCCTATTGGTTTCACTATGATTGAGCAATTCAGTCCATGTCAAATATAAATTATGAAATAGTATAAAAGCCTGACAGAGTTGTCTAACCATCAAATTGAAGGAGCTCAAAAGAATATAATAAAAGAAGAAGAGCCACTGAAGAGTGCAAAGAATTCAGATGCAGCAGGTTTTTAGTACAAATTCAAAATGCAACATCAGGATGCTCAATGAAGAGAAAACTACACCAAATGATTTTTTTTGGGTCTGTTACATTAATCCCATCTGAGGTTTGCCTTTATTATATCTCTCACCTGGATTGGACAAAACCTGCAGGTGAAACTGTGATATCTCTATTTAATAAGTGATAAGGGTAGGTGGTGCATGGGATCCCACATTGCTTGTAAAGGAGAAGTTCTTGCTCTTGATAATGTTCCAATAGGGCTCCAATTGTATCATTGACTAGTTTTTTGGAGTATAGGCCATGTGACTTGGGCTTTCCATTGAAGCGTTACAAATGGTATCACAACATATCCCAACCAGAAATGTGGGACTTGAGCCATGTCACCTACAAGGGACTGGCCAGATGAGGACGCCGAGAATATAAGGGGGAAGATTGTGAAACCCCATTCTGATAAGTAACAAGGGTAGGTGGTGTATGGGATCCTACATTGTTTGGGAAGGAGAAGTTCTTACTCTTTATAATATTCCAATAGGGCTCTAATTGTATTATTAACTAGTCATTTTGGAGTATAGGCCATGTGATTTGGTTCTTTCATTGGGGTGTTAGTGTTGCAGAAACACCCTTGCCAATGATGAATATAAAAAAAAACAAACAAATTATGTGTAAATTACAGCATATGCAACTACTATTTGACCAAATTTGGTGTGTCGACCTGTTATAAAAAAATGGCATGTTGACCACTTTCATTGGTAAATTTTTGACCAACTTGTAGATTGCTCTGTTATTATTGTCACATCCAATTTCTGTCCAACTAACTAAGAAATATTGCAGAGTGAGCCAGGAGGAATGTTTTAGTTTTCCAGCCATAGGTTAGCAAGCCAAGTTACAAGCAACAAAGTCTAACTTGCCTTAATTCTTTCTTTCATTAAATGTTTCATGTAACACCATGCCATGAAAAATCATATCACCAAGCATGCCATATTCCAATGGAAACCCATCTCACGCAACCACAGGAGCAGGCAGACAATCACCAACCTATTTGGTTAGATTTTCCTTCTTTCAGTTTTTGTTTGTTGCAATTATAAATTCATAGCTTCTTTGAGGACATTTTTGCTCCCAATTTTGCGGGATACACTATAACAGATTTGGAGATGTCCATTTTGAACAGTTGTGCACCGCAAATAACACCTTAAACAAATCTATGAAGAACATATTGTTCCACTCCGAAATGAAATTTGTTTAGAATAATAAGAAAAATGATTGATAACAGCATTATATAAATTTGTACTTGGCTTGCAAGATCTTATAAAACTAATACCATACGTCTCCATCTTTGCATACTTTCTAGGAATTATTCTAAAGTCAACAGCCAAGATTCACAAGCACGTTAGAATTATCTACAGAAAATGGTTCCACCAACACGAATCAAAAGTAAATCCAAAAGGACTTAGAATAGTCGAGCTTAAACTACAAAAACGGATTTGAGATTGCATACCACAAAAGCCCGGTATGATGAAAGTATTGTCTTAAGGGAATGGACACTCCTTCAAAAGGGGAATGAGAACCAGATCTGTATTAAAGGACAACGAAATTTTTCTTAGCATATGGCATATAGAAGTCGATTATATGCTAATGGCGCAAAAAGAATTACACACTCAGCCACTTATACAATATCCTTTGACATCATTACAATACTTCGGGTTGAAAATCTTTTCTATGCAATGGGATCATGTCATATTGACTTAGATTAACAAATAGATTGATGCGTGATTTGTTTTCTTGATATGCTTCTTCACTTGCTTGACTATCAACTTCTTCATGTGGTTCATTTGCCTCTGAAATGTAATCATATACATTTCTTGGTGCAAACTTCTCCACTACCCACCATGGGTTCCCGTACTCCGGATCATCTAAATAAAAAACTTGATTCGCTACCTCTGGAATGTAATCATATACATTTCTTGGTACAAACTTCTCCACTACCCGTCATGGGTTTCCGTACTCCGGATCATTTAAATAAAAAACTTGAATCACTTGGTAAGTGAGAACGAAATGATCGTCCTTATACTATGTGCGAGATGTATTGATACTCACAAAATATTCATCGTTACGTACTCCCAACCTAGGATTTGAGACATCCCATCAATTATATTTAAACAACCAGACCATATATCCCCCCACGTACTTTAACGCTATGATATCTTCCACAACTCCGTAGAAGTCAATGTTATCATCCCCATGGCTTCCTTCACCTACGACCCCACAATTTTGAGTTTTCCAGCCAACTAACACCAAAATAATCGGTAGAAATGATTAAGGAGTGAAACCTGAAATGATTAAGGAGTATAGAAATGATAGGTTTCACTCCTTAATCATTTCTACCGATTAAAACCAAGGATCCTCACTAGATTGGGTTTCTTGGTTCAGGGCTGAGTAGACTCAGCAATGGTTGAGTCGTGTTCACGTTCGAACGGACTCTAATCTGTTCGAACACTTAGTTGCCAAACATATATATTTCTATTCGAACAAATTAAATTTGTTCAAATGAACACAAATTTCCTATTCGAATGAACAGAACATTTCGTTCGAATAGAGATTTTTCTAGTTTGAACTATGAAGTTACATTACAGATGGTTAGTTTGAACGAGCTATTTCAATTTAGCTCAACATAGTATAATTCTTCAATAATATAATTATACAATTATTTTAATTATATTCATACTTTCCATGTGGTTAACTAAAATACTAATGGCAACCAGCAGAAGAAAACGTGGGAGATATCAGACCAGCCAAAGTAGTGGAACAGCTCATGCTCAGGAGACGAGGGCTATACATGTTGAGCGGGTGATCATTCTGGATGACTTATGCGATCTTGCATGGGAGGGATGGAGCATACAGTCCATCATCACCGATTGGGTATGGACACTGATTTGTTAGCAAAGGAGGACTGCATATTCGAAGATGGTCGGTGAGTTTTACCATGCCATGGGAGAGCATGACTCGGATGCTCTGAGCTACACCTTAGCGGTCCGGGGAATGGGAGCAAGGTGATCCGACAGGGTGACTGTATAGCATTTTTTAGAATGCTTAATTTGATTGTTGGGTATAACATCGATTCGAAAAAATACAATACTGATTTTAGGATTGAGCGAGCCAGATTTTTATTGCGGATAGCACGGGGGGAGCCGATTGAACTGGAATTGTATTTCTTCCTCCGCATTTGATCATAGTCATGCTATTCCAGTGGAGGTAGTCTACCATTTGCACTGCTGATATCTAACCTCATACTTCAATCGGGGGTTACAGTGTCTGGAACTGAGCAGAGGTCGCCATAGATGAGGCCTCTTAACAAGATCACATTTAGCAAGGGTAAGGGGCACTTGCAGAAGACTGCAGTAGAACAACCTAGTGGCACGCCGACCGATCCAGCTTCTAGTAGTACTGTCGATGTTGAGAGACAGCCTATTGGGGCTACTTTGGATCAAGTACGAGCTCTGTTTGTGGAGTTCATTGAGCCCATCATGAAGAAATTTAAGGATCTGGATGGACGCATTAAAATGTTACAAGAGGATTTTGATCTACTTAGCAAATAGATCGTTTTAGTTATTATTTTACTTTTTTATGTAGTTATTGAACATTATATATTTGGAATGTTATGTATGGTTTTTAATTTTAGTGTTTGGTACCATGTTTTCATTTTACTTACCGTTCATAATAATATAAAAAGTGTGAAACCTATCTTTAAAGTAATATTTATATAAATTTAACATAAAATAAATCACTATAAAATTTTGAAATTAATTACATAAAATTAATTTATGAATTTATAAATATTTTAATTCACCGTAAATAATAATATCTAATATATACACATTTTTTATATTTTGAAAATGATAAAAAATTAATGGAAAAAATATTTATTACTTTAATGGAAAAAATATATACACAAATTAATGATGATAAACAATTTTTATATAATTTTCAAACAAATTAGTCGTTCGAATGAATAAATGTGGTGTTCGAACTAATTCAAATGATATTTTTTTGTTCGAACGGTTCGGCAACCTCGCTGCCATATTTTCCCACCAAATCTCTTCCGTTTGAACATATAAATGTAAGTTCGAATGGTTATGAACTTTTCTAAGGAAAAATAAATTAATTTCTAGTCAAAATTATTATTCGAATAGATTATATACTGTTCGAATAAATATTAATTCCATGTTCGAAACTATTTTGTCACATTTAAACGGTTTTGCATTTTTGAGACGATTTTATTTGTCACAAAATATCTAGTTCGAATGGATTTTATCTGTTCGAACGAATTTAGAAACTCAGCCAAGTTTTGAGACAAAATTTAAATTTCGTCTCCAATAATTATTTTTTGGGACGAAATTAATTATCAAATTTCGTCTCTAAAAGTAAAATTTCTTGTAGTGAATATTTATATTGTTTTTATCTTATTCTAATTACCCAATAAAAACTAGTATTCTTTTAGCTTGATTAATTAAAACATGAGTGCTGATGTTATTAACTAATTATAACTATTAATCTAATAATATTGATCAAAACAATAATTTGTGGTTTTTTTTTTTTTTTTTTATCATGGACTAACAATTGTATCCTTTTGATTAGCTTACTAATTCTAATTTTTATGAATAGTTGTTACGTCCTTGACTAATTATAACTAATATTTATTTGGTTAACTAATTATAACTGGCTAATATTAATCTAGTTATAACTTCCAAAATACCAGTGATTTTTTTTTTTTAAATGGAGTAACACTGTTATTATTTTGATTTTATTCTAATTATAATTTTATGACATTAATATTTCCTTGACTAATTATAACTAGTATTCTAATTATAATCATTAAAATATTATTTTCTAGTTTTTGTTTTTATCATGGCATCTGTATTCTTGTGATTTTATTCTAATCATGCTAGATATAACTAGTATTTTAATTGGTTGACTAATTATAGCTAGTGTTCTTTTTTTTATTTTTTTACTTTAACGTTATGTGGAAACTTTGTTCTTTACACACTTAATTATTCTAACAAATAATATAAATAAATCTCAAGTGGCCAATATACAAAATCACTATATACTATAATGCCCAACATGCTTTCTAATTCCAACATCCATTATTTAATCCCAACATGCATTAAATACAAAGTAATAAATCTACAAGTTAATAAATCGATTAATTCCCAACATACATTAAATCCTAAGTAATCAATCCACAACATGCATTCTTGAAACAACATACATTAAATCCAACATTCATTTAATCAAAAGTATTAATAAATCCACAACATGCATTACATCTCAACATCCATTAAACAATATACATATTTAACTATGCATTACAAACAACTCAATAGACATACAAAACCAAATATATCAAAACAGTCTAATAAAAAATAATAAAACTATATAATGTATTCTAAATTGTTAGGTTGAGGTTTAGACATGCTTACTGCCAAGTGTTCGAACACTTGTTTAAACATTAACCTGATAATTCGAATGGGCGTTCGAACACTCACCGACCTTTCGAACACTAAGCTGTGCTTGAAGTAATCTCACTCGCACGCTGCTTCTCTCTCTAGCAAGCAGTGACGGACCTACGTTCCCAAAATTTCTTGAAAAATAAAAATATACCCTAGTTTTCAATCATAACTTTATAAATATAGAAAATGGCCTCCCCAAAAAAAATTCTAATCCCCATATGCTTTGCAAAATTTTATAAAATTCCAATCTACTTTGAAATGTCTCTCCAATTTTTTTTTTTTTTTTAGTCTTAGAATTTTGTATAATTTGTATATATTATTTATTTCCAAGAGTGTGGTCTCACCAAAATTAAATCAAAACTAAGTTTAGGTGAAATAATAAACTTATTAATATGGATCCCAAGCTTTTTGTTATATAATATTAGGTTTCTTAATATGGAATCTAAATTAAAAATATAAGAAAAATCATTTAAGGTTGGTGATCTATATGGAAAATAGTTGAGAGGTTTTATCCTCTAGACTTCACTAAGGAAGAAAAAATTTATTTAAGGTCTCTATTATACTATTATATGGTTAATGTGACATGAATATATCTAGAATTTACATGAAACTTAATAAACTAGCTTACATACTAGAATGAAAGATGACATTCTAAAAAATCACTTGTAATATTTTATTACAAAAATAATAATGGATGATGTAACACGTCGCCTAAAAAGTTCCTTAGGCCTTGACCTTAGTAGCTTTAATCCTAGTTAATTAAGAGTTAAGCTATTTGAGAATAAGAACAATTTTAGATATTTGAGTTGGCAAGAGGACCGTATACTTTGGGTTTAGTAGAATTATTAGAAGATTTTAGTGCAATATTGATTTTTGTGGAAAAAGTAAAATTTTTGGAACTTGATTAGTTAGTAATAGTATTTTGGAGAATTTTTGGTGCTTTATTAATTTTGAGAATAAGAAGCCAAGAGGCTCATAAGGGAATGACACATGGCATATTGGATGGTTGCCACATTAATGGGCTAAGAAATTTAGGTTAAATATTTGATGAAATTGGAGAAGGCTCAAAGAGTGGTTTACTAAGGGTCCAAGCTTTTTGGGTATAAAGGCTTAAGAGAGACAATAAGACTTTAGGGTCCTAATGCACTAAGGATGTGATGGACTAAGGTTAAGATGTTAAAAAGGCCTTAAGCGCCAACTTTGGAGATATAAAGTCTTAAGCCTTTCCTGGAGGACACTAGAAGATAGGCCCAATGAAAATGACATAAGGCCATTGAGCCTAACTTAGTAAGAGTGAAGGTATTAGGCCTAACTTATTAAGCATGAAGGATTAGTAAAACAAGCTCATTAGTAGTCCTATTAAGGTCTTTAGAACCTTAGGACATTTATGGGCCAATCTTTAGAAGCCTTTAACCAAGCCCATTAAGAATCCAAGACTTGGTAAGATAATCTTGGCCCAAGTATGAGGAAGGCTTAAGGCCTTTGGGCCAAGCTTGGTATAGAATTGAGCCATGGCCCAATTAAGCCAAGGAAAGCCTTTCAAGTCTCATCCTTGTGGATCTTGAGGTCTCTTCTAATCCCTCAAAATCTGGAAACAAGGTCCAAATTCACTCAAGCTCAAAAGCCCATGAGCCTTTGACCCACACTCATGACCCCTTTAAGCCCACAAGGCCCAAAGCCTTATTTTGTTTTATTTCACTCTTCAAATTGAAAGCCCAATGCACCATATCATGGGTTTCATTAAGCTCATGTCATATCATAAGTACTCAAATTACGTTTTAAAATTAGTTAAGACCATTAATCAACTTACTCAAGATTAGTGATCGTTAAACCATATTTTGAAACTTAATTTTCTTTCTTAATCTTTTTTAACCTTTTGATCTAAAATTTTCTTATTTTATTACTCAATTACCTCACTCTTAGATCATACTAAAACCCTAGATAATCCTTCACATGTGTCATTAGAAGAAATGACATATCAAATCTGAAACTACACCAATCGGCACACATGTTTGCCCTTTGTGTGCATGCATTGTTTTGCCCTTAAGCCGAATCTTTTTATGCCTTTTTCTCAAGGGAACTATGGTCCTTAAACATCTCATATGACCCCTTTAAACCCAGGCCAAGCCTTGGAAGAAATTAGTTTAAAAACCAAACCAAATAGACAAAATTGATTGCACCTAGGAAGCTAGTTGGATACAAACTAAATTGGTTGAGTTTCAACCACCCATTTGCCTTGGCTGAGCCACCACCCCACGCCACCTCCATCACCACCCAATCCCCAAGAGGTTCTCATGGTCATCATGAGCTTTGGACTCATTCTTTTCAACCAAAGAAAGCACGAAACTGAGATCTGCCCAAGGAAACCACCATTGAACCTGGTTGCTTGTGTATGATGATTTTGTGTGTTTCTTTCTTTTCTTTTGCCACAATCATACCAGCTTTCTTTAGGCTCAATGTAGCACCTGACTTGATGAAGTCATGGTGATTTTAGGCCACTATTCCCCCTACACAAGATGACACACTTTGATGAAGGCAATCTGAAAATTTCAGCTTCTTACACCACCTCCCACCTCAGCCAATCCCCTTGGACCAAGGCCAACGCCTTTACCCTCTTGGCCACATATAAAAGGCCACTTCACCCCTCGCCCCCTCATTCTTCCACACCTCTTCTCTAGCTCCCCCTTGAGCATAGAAAGCCATCTTCCCCCTTAGTTTTGAGAGAAACTGAAAGGTGAGTGAGTTTGAGTGTTCTGGTGAGTTCTTGTGTTAGGAGCTTAAGTGGGCTATGAAATTTATAATTTTTCTTGCCCTGAATCTTAGTTTACATGTCAAGTTGTGATTTTAAGTGTTGGAGTGAATTTTGGATGAATTTAGGAAATGTTACCATGCTTGATTCAAAATCAGGTTCATTAAGGATGGGTTAAGTGTTTAAATTGTTTTAAGGGGCAATTTATCTATGGTATGTCTTAAGTATGTTTTGATATGATTTATTAATGTCTTATAATGATCATGCAAGGTTTGAATTTTGATTAGAAGTATGCCATGATAGGTTTTAATTCTATCTTGTCCTGATCATCAAAACATGCTTGGATTTTAAGTAAGTTTGTGATTAAGGCATGAAGTTTGATTTATTCCACAGGCTTGATGATTAAGCATTTAGAAATCTTATGATTGGGATAATGATGAAAATATATGTTTTGGGTGAATTTGGAAAGCATGTCTTTGTGATTTACACTAAGAACATCAAAGCATGATTAATGAAGGATTATTGAAAATTAAGATTTTTAGACATGATTAAGTATTGGGATGAACTTTCTTATCCAATAACTAGCCTTTATCATATCATTAAGGACTATAGTGATTGTTTGTGACTAAAGAGAATTTCATATGCATGCAATCATAGGGATCAATAGTTGAAATCACACTTGAGCATCAACTAGAGTGCATGCCATGGGTTGGGAGTGTTTGAGCTAATTCTACTTTGAATTTTACAATTCTAAGAGTATGGATGGTTTTAGAATATGAAAAATATAAGGTCCATGAAGTTTGGTTGAATTTGAAGTTTGTTCGCAAATAGTAAAAATTTAGGGCTTTAATGTCAATTTTGGAAAGTTTAGGGGTATTTTTGTAAACGAGCTTCGAATGGGTTCTTTTTAAAGAATGTCGGAGCGAAATCAAATTTTATGACACCTAATGTTGGTGGGTATATATGTTATGATATTATGATGATATTATGTTGTATTACCAATGCATTGAGAATGATGTCTGCAGACAAAAATGTAGTGTCAACATGAGTTGTGCTACAGTCACCGGCAGGTGCTCACGGTGCATATGGGGAATTGTGTTGCTACCATACATTTGTTAATGATGGCTTTAATAACTATGAAATGTTATGATCTTTTTGAAAGCAATGAGGTATGAAATTTTCTCCTTCGGTGTGTCATGTTTTTTAAATGAAAATGTTCTCTAAAAGAGAAAGTGCATCAAAGTTTTTCTGAAAATGTTGATACAAATTCGATTTTTTTTTTTTTTTTTGCATATCATTGCTTGAATCTCATGTTTATCATTAATCATGCATATCTTATCTCTATGCAAGTTGGTTGTGTAACTTACTGAGATTTCAAGTAAATCTCACCCTTGCGGACCCATTATCATTTCTTCCGGAATGATAGAAGTTGTGTCAGGACCAGTAGAGGAAGAACATGAAGGACAACTAGATACAGATGGTTGAAGAGAAGCTGGACCATGAGCAAAGACTAGATATAATTTTGATGCTCATAAGTATTGTCTCTTCATACTTCAAAGCATATGAAATAGTTTATCTAACCATAGAACTTGGATTAAGTATTTCGTATTAAAGAAACTTTATCCCTAAGTTTGAACTTATGATGATTATTAATGTTATTGAGATGTTTTAGTTCATTCTGACATGAGTTATAACTAATCACCCTTATTTCACTGAGATTATTGCATACTCCTAGTTGCATACTAGGATGCATTGCATATTAACTATCATGAATGAGGGTATGTAATCTTGTGTTGCATGTCCCGACGCTCCAAGTCTCATTTACATCCCAAGCAGGGGTTTGAGGATGTCACAGATGAATATTATTTCATGAAACATTATCGTTAAAAATTTGAAACATTTATTAAGACGCTGTATTTTTAGAATTTTATTTCTACTTGTATATTGCAAAGTATCAAGATCTAATTTTATATATAGTTATGTATTTATGATTTTTGAGTAAGAAACATTTTTGGTTCTGTCACTGCTAGCAGGTAACTAATCTCATTCTTACTTTTACAAAATCAAATAATGTAAACCCAACAACAACAAGAAAATGGTCTACAACCATTTAAATCACATAAATTCGAACAATAATCTCACCCTTACTCATCCCTAACTTCTGCTTGGGATTTAACGGAGATTGAAGCATTGTGACATATAATACGAGATTACATACCCTTGTTCATGATAGATATTATGCGGAGCACCTAGCATACTTCTACTATTATGCAATCATCGCAACGGAAAAGTTTATTCAATTATAAGTTGTACTAGAATAGACTAAATCCCAAAATACTTTTCATAACATATATATTGGTTCAATATCCATAAAAAGTATAACCTTAAACCAAAAGAAACATTGTACTGGAGTAAGAACTCCTATGTTATAAGCGGTTACATAGTTTCCAATGTACATGTTAAGCTGCTCACGCAGCTCGGCTATCAACGGCAAAATAACATTCCAAAAATTGGAGGATAATCTCCAATACTCCTCCAAGTCCAATTCTCCATTAATCGACCTCATCCAAGTTTGAATGTTATTCTTCTTAACTCCCTATCATGGATTCTGCCATTTCGGGTGGGAAAGGTAGTTGTGACTACCACAGTAAGATTTTCACAAATCTCAGCAAGTTATGATACTAATCTACCAACAACTTATAAAGTATGCCTAATAATAAACATGACGTGAATGCTTGAATGATATGAAATTTCTTTAAAAAACTATATAACTTCATACTTCATGACATTCTTGCTTTCATAAAACATTATCATTCATTCTTGTTTCTTGTTCTTATGGAAGGTGGACGCCTCACGATTCCCCATATATCGTGTGCTCCTGCTGGTTACCGAACCACATCACAACTCCTTTAAACAGTTGTGAATACGTCACATAGAGATTGAGTACTCAAGAAGATCGTAATGCCTTCACCATGAGTACCCTTCAACTTTTGGCAGATTGAATCGCCTTCACCAAAAACTTCTTATTTCGCACCCACTAGTGTTTGGTGCTACGACTTCGCTCTGGAAACCTTTGGTCTCATTCGAAGCTCGTTGATGTTCTTTGTTAACCCAGGGGATTCCACTCCATTTTATATATTCTAGAGTAGGCATGAGAGTTCCACTAGGATAATCCTCTATTCTAACATTGGGTTCTTGAACAAAAAATTTAATTTCTTGCCTAACTCCTACTTCATGGCAAATGTTTGTTCTTCATGATAGATAGCAACATATATGATGTGAACATTTCAGATATCGATGAGATCTTTAAAAAATAGCATGGATCACTAACATGAAATTTATTATTTAGCATACTAGCATATACCGATAATAGAGACATGAGTCTTGTAATAGAGACATGGGTCTTTATTGTCTTTCACACAACCTACTTACACACTTGTACTATACTTAATATGTGTAAATGAGGACCAAATGGAGTGTGGTGATGAGATTACTTGAGATTTACTGCTGTAAAAAATATTCTCAGCCATCTTTGATGTGTCCTACATAGATGAGTCAGATGGTTGATGACTTGGTGAGCTAAACGCCACATGATGCTCTCCAATTGGGACATTTGGCACATGAAAAGCACTAAAATTTTTATTGCACCATAAAATCTTAAACATTCTCACGAATCCAATGGTGCAATCCTTTTTATCTAATTATGATCCTAAGTGCCACAAAAAATACAAATAGAAATCATAATCCGACTACGCTTTCAAACCAAAATTCTAACTAGTTTTAATCCATGGATTTTTCCTAAGTTTTTATGGTCTATCCAATGTCTAAATAAAAGAAATTCTTTCAGAGCGTTACATCCTCTCCCCCTTAAATAAGTATTTTGTTCTCAAAATCTAAGGGTATGTACAAAACAATGGATTAAACAAAATTATAATATACTCACCAAGAGCTAAAATCCATCATTGCCCGTGGAGTCTTTTGGTCGCGGTATCCCTAATTGAGTCTATAACAACCAGTTCATTTTTCTCTCGATTGGTCACGAGCCTCGTCTATTTTAAATATAGCGGGTGATTTTT
The DNA here is from genome assembly GCA_022457165.1 of Juglans mandshurica. Taxonomy (NCBI): domain Eukaryota; kingdom Viridiplantae; phylum Streptophyta; class Magnoliopsida; order Fagales; family Juglandaceae; genus Juglans; species Juglans mandshurica. Next base: position 25,746,800 of record CM039622.1, read on the forward strand.
AATGAAGTCCAGTATTTTAAATGTCCAAGAAATATTTTAAATGGAGTATTTTCAGTATTATTGAACCAAGCCTGATTTTAAAGTAAACCTTTTTATATTTTGAAAGTCCCAAAAATAATAATTGTAGAAAAATTATTTTATATTAATGATTTTATTTATTTAAGAATATTATGGGATTTAAATTATGTTAAAAAATCTATTTAATTAGATATTTTTATTCTCTTAAGAATATTTAGCAAACTTCATCATTTTAATTAATGATGAAAGAATAGTATTTTCATAATATAAAGTTGATTTTAATTTATGATATTGTATTTATATTTTATCTAGATATTTTAGTTAGTTTAAATCAATGTTTAAATCTCCACCGTTGGATCAGATTTAGGACCCCTAGATGAATGGCTAAGATTAAAACCCTAGCTCCCTCCCTTTTTCTCCTCACTTTTCCCTCTTCCCTCTCTCTCCTCCCTCCCTCCAGCTGACGCCTCCCTCTCCCCCGATTCCTTTTGTTCTCTTGCATGCCCTACCCTTGCCGGTCGCAGCCCAGCCGTGCCACCACCGGGCCAAGTCACCGGCAACCTTCCTCCTGCCGATCTCCTCCCCCACGGGCCTCTCTCCCTCTCTCCTTGCAACCAGGCTGAAGCACCTAGCTCTCTTTCTCTCTCTCTCTCTCTCTCTCTCTCAATTTCTCTCCACCGTGCTACCACTGTGAGAAGCCCACGAGCTCGCCGTTGAGCCTCACCGGCCACCTCCTTCCCTAGCCTCTCCCCTTCCCACCCATGCTCCCTCTATCTCTCGAGATCTTAGATCCGCCGCCGTAGGGTAGCCGTATGCTACCTCCACCCCGACGACACCACAACGCCACCAGAGCTCTTCCCTTGCTCTCCATGCCCAGCCCTCTCTCATATCCGTATCTCTCTCCCTCTCATGCGGCTCGGCTAGCCACCACCGATGGCCTCTCCGTCGCCACCCATGTCACCCCTTCCACCACCTTGGACAGCCATGACCTATTAATCCATTACGAACATGACAAAGTTTAGTCTTAATGGGTTTAGGTTAAAACAGGTTGACCCCGTTAAGACATGATTGCTTGATGGGTTGATAATGGGTCAACCTGTTAAGAAAGTTAAAGTTACAATTATACCCTTATACCTAAAAGTAAAACTGTTGGGATTTTAATTTTAATATTTTTATTGTTTGGATTGTAATTTTGGACTTGTAGTTAGTTTTATATTTTTTATAGATATTGTGATTTTAATATTTATATAAAATTATGCTAAACTTAATCAAATCAAACGGGTTAATTTCGGGTTTGTTCAACTCATTTATATAAACGGATTGAAACGAGTCGAGTCATGTCGTGTTAACCTATTTCGTAGTATTCACCAACAGGTTGACACGACACAACGCTTTATGTTAATAGGTCGTGTTAAGATTTGAGATTTTGACACGATAAGCTTGACGAGTCGTGTTCGGGTTGACCCATATAGTATAATATACATGTCTTGACACAACACGAACATGACCCGTTAACACGATTTGACACCCCTACAGCCACCCATGGCACCCCTTCTACCGCCTTGGACAGCCACGGAAATCCCCCTTGCCTCCAAACATTAGATCCAATCCTTCGAGATAGTCCCGTTGTAAGGTCACGCCAGTGACCGCGAAGGAGCAGCCACCGCTCAAGCTAGTGGCTTTTGACACCACGGGATCGTTTCGGACAACAAGCAACGCAATGGGTTATTCCGACATATGGTATAATCTCTTTCCCTTTCCTCGTTATTTTATTTTAAGTGAAGTTAGATTGTGGACTGTGCTGTGGTATTATGGAGTTCCCTATGTTAGGTAATGTGAACAAAGTAGTTGTGGTGTGTTGTGAGGTTGTGTATTGCGAAGTATGTTGTGTCGTGTTGTGGAGTGTGATGTGTGAAGTATAGTATGAAGTGTCTGGAACTGTGAAACAATGTCTCGAAGGAGTTGTGATGTGACAGTGTAGTCCGAAGTGACGGGCGTCACTGTGTGGTTGTATTGTGGCTGAGAGTTTGTGTGAAGTGACCGAGTAGTGTAATGGTGACGTAGAGGGAGTATGTCAGGATGTCATGAAGTGACGGGGAATGCAAGTGGAGTCGTGCATGTGATGAGTAAGGAGATGGTGCAGAAGCGTAGTGGCGGGATGCCAAGTGAAGTAATAGATAACGGTGTAGCTTGGAAGTAGTTTCAAGCTACATGATGTGATGAGAGGTGTAGTTGTGAATGTGGTTTTGTCGTGTTAAGTATTGGGATGAGCTATGAAGTTGGATGGGTAGCATGAGGGGTCATGCTAGTCAGGTTTAAGTGAAGGTTGGTGTCGAAGTATGGAGCTTATTTACACAAGCAAGCGTTCAATGGAGTTATATGTTGATCTTAGGTGATAAAAAGGGACAGGTACATGTGCATTTGTTGGGCACATGTGCCAGACGAATTTACTATATGTAATTGGTAATCTATCTCAAGCATGAGTATACGATGTTTAAGCCTCAGATTGGCTTAAAGTTGTCTAGTATGCATGGTTGGGAATGAGGATGAAGTGTGGGTTAGGATACATGAAGAAAGGAATGGATGAGTGTATCGACTAGGATTGGGATGCATGACTTGGTTTGTTCAAGTTATGCATTGGGATGAGGTTCAATAAGAAGGGTAAGATGAAGGTATTAGTGTGTCTTAACTTTAAGGTGAATCATGGAGGTTCACTTTAAAGGATAAGCAATTGAAGTAGTTTGGGAAAGGTGACCTCAAGAGGGTCCCAGAAAGAGGAAACGTGATAAAGGAAAGCATAGAAGGTGGATTGGGATGAAATAGTATGTCAAGATGAAGGAAGTCCAAGTCGGAAGTAGTTTATGTATTTTCTAAGTCTAAGTTATGCACTTAAGGAAACGAATAATGTGAGGTTTTGTATGCATGTAGGTTAACATCTGACACGCACTTGAATGGACTACATGAAATGAGAATAGCATGGAGTCTAGGTAAGTATTATGATCATACTCTTATAGAGTTTTCTAAATGATATAAAATGAAAAAGAAAATGTTTCTCTTTATGATGCTTTATGAAATGAAATGAAATGATATTTTATGAAAGTATGCTAAGTGTTTAAAGGTATATGTATGTATGGCTTCCCTAGGTAGCCTTTATTATGCACCCCAAAGTAATAGTTGTATGCATGTGAATGGATGTTATACATAGTATGTATTGTATGTATTTTCATGAAATGAAATGTTGAGGTTAATGCCTTATGCTTTTAAATGACGTTTTAAATGATGCGATGAAAATATATTTAAATGACGCTATAAACTGATGTTTATGATGATGCTCATGTTTATGCTTTTAAAGGAAGATTTAAATGATGATGTTTAAGCTCATGCTTTTAAATTATGTTTATGAATGAATGGATTGATGAATGAAAGAATGTAAAGAAAAGACTGAAAGGAAATGAATGTTTTAATGTATGAAAATACGTAACGGCTATGACTGAATGAATGGTACTAAAGGACTGGGCAAATTGTAATGTCGGGTAAGTAATACTGGCGGTGCATCTAGTGCTGCCCCCTGACTCAAGGATTCCCAACCCATGGCCATGGGCAGAATCAGGTTTAAAGACCACTAACCCTAACACACAGGGCGTAATAGTGTGTATTGGCAAATGAAAGTGATTAGACTAAATGAATATATGCATGTATGCTTTAGTTTCCTTATGAATGAAAAGATGAGGTGTGGGAAATGTTTTATGAAATGAAAACCTTTTTTTAAAGAAAAACTCCACCTCGTAATATTTTAAACGAATGTGTCTTATGTATAGTATGTATGGAGTGATGAATGCATGAATGAAAGCCTATGTTAGTATATTTTAACTTTATGAAGTAATGCTCACTAAGTATTCGACTCATTTTATTTTTATTTATGTCCCTCCCCCCTCAGGAACAAAATGAGTAGAAGGCGTCAAGATGGATACGGCCCAAGGGGAAGAGCACGGAAGCCTAGGCATGCATTTTATGTATGAGAGGCATTTTTATTTTGAGTTTAATGTTTTCCGTTGTAACTCTCTTTAAATCTTAAAGCATGTCTTATTTTAAAACGTAGAGTCTTTTATATCCTGGGTAGGAAAGAAAAAAAGTTTTAAAAGTGTAAAGCCCGAGCGTTGTGAGGCCCGGATCAGTGAGTGAAAATGGCCCAGCCATTTTAGTGTCTAGTGGGAGTCCCGAACGACGCCGTTTTGGGAGGTTAGTATTTTCTTCCTCTGCCTCCGTCTCTTTCTCCCTTTTCTTTCCGCATTTTCAGTTTCAGTTTCGGTTTTCTTCCGCAACTCTCCCTCTCCCACGTCTCTCTATTTTCTTTTCGGTTTCTTTTTATTTTTCTTGTTGTTGGCATTATTTTGTGGCTTCCGAATCTCATACCCATAGCTCCCCATTTCCGTTTTCACTTAAAATCAATTTCCTCCATTGCAGCAGTTCACACAGTTCTCCCTCGCGTTCTCTCCAGTTTTCGGTTGGTTCTCTCCCTCTGCAAACTCGGCTTCTCATTCCTCCTTACACTGCGCTTAGCCCTCAGGTGACCTCTTCTCCCTCTCTTTTATTTCTGCAACAAACCTCCACTTGGTTTCATTCTCTCAGCCAACCTCTCTTCCTTTGTTCTGCAGTTTTGTTTGTGGCCGTCGGTTCTGATTGTTGTGTGTGGTGAGTCTTCGGGTTGGTGCGTTTCGGGTAGGCATTGAAGCCTTTGCTAGAAATTCTTCTTGTCGTGGGTAAGTTTTTCTTACCTCTGTTTCCCACACACACTCACACACAGTTACACTTCCAGTTTTTCTCATTGAATTTTTGTGGGTAATGTTTTCATTTTTAGATTAGTTTAGTGGGCGGCTCTTTGGGCATTTCTTGGTATAGTGAATTTCTTGTGGTGTAATGTCCTAGGTTTGGATTATTTGAAGTTACATTGTAGTGAAATTGTTGGATTGGTGGTTGAGAAAATATTTAGAAGTATTAGTTTATAGTTTCTGTTATGGAGTTGTGAATGGAAAGAAATGTGCTTTGTGAAGTGTTGTTTGATTAAGTTGGTGGTAATTGTTTGAAATTGTGAACTGCTGGAAAAAGTGTGAGTTATTGAGATTTGAGTTGACATTGGTTTTGACGCTTGTATTAGACAATACTGAGTTTGGTATAAAATATTTTGGGTCGAAGTGTGGGCTGTCCGGATTGTTATTTAGCTGTTTGAGTTTGATTAAACTCGCAGAATTATGGTCTAGAGTTTAGGTCTTGAGTTGTTCAAGACCAATTTTGTATTTTTGGACTTTAATATTTAGTTTATATTATTTTATGAATAGGTGACAAGACGGATAGAGACCGTATTCAAGTCATAGATAATATGCTGTAGGAGTCAGGTAAGCGGGGTTCCTATGCTAGGCCTTACACGAATTATTGAGACTGAGGTTGATTTTCTGAAAACTTTGCATATTTTTATGATGAAATGAGAATTTGAGAAAAACAAAACCAACCTCGGTCGTTTATTTGCATACTCATGAAATCTGTGTGGAAAAAGAAAAATATGTTCTGACATGCATTGTGTAGACATGAGCTAAATTTTTTCATGTGGTTTCTGAAATCTAGAAAAAGAGCGATATTGAGAATATGAAAAGTTGTGCATTTATTTAGAAAGATGTTCTGGCTTTTGTGTTCAGCGTGTGTAAACTGTCTGATTCTGTTTTGATACTCTGTATCATTTTGATATAACATCTGAAAACCTTTGGCATGGTGTACTGGTTTTCGTATCTGACTCTGTCTCTGCTTTGCTCTGCTCTGCTCTGTTATGCTCTACTCTGTTTGGGTTGGTACCAACTTCTCTGTCTCTGAGTGCACCCACTTTGGAAACAAAGTGGTTTTATTGTGGTCTTTCCTATGTGCACACTCGGGGCTCCGAGAAGAATAAAGGAAAGATTTCACCTTTGTCTCTGCCTGGTTTGGCCACCGGGGTTAGCACAACCCTACCACGGGGGTGAAACTTGGTCTCTGCTCTGTTTGATGCTCTGTTTTGATCTGATGATGATACTTAGTTTATGTTATGCCAAAGCACTATGGGTTTTACTTGTCTTAAAACCATCGCTCTGTTACTTTTGAAAATATGTTCTGTTCTACATGATAACTCTGGAGAATATTTTGTTCTGCATGCTCTACTTTGTAAATGCTCATGTTTGCACGCTAGCATATGATTTTTGCTTACTGAGTTGTTGATAACTCACCCCCTATCATTATAATATTTTTCAGATGATGTGGAGATTGCTGTTTGTGTTTAAGCTGAGGAAATGTTGGTAAAAGAAGGACTTCTGGTGTTCTTAGTTTAATGTTTTTTAGCTTTATTAATATCTTGGGTTTCAATAAGATTATGAAATTATTGGTTGGGTTGTTATGACTACCAGGAGATTACAGACTCCTTAGTTTATTTTTAGCTGCAGTAATGACTTTGTGGAGTTTTCAATGTGGTTATTTAAAACTCTTGATATTGAGTTTTGCTATTAAAGATTTGGGTTTCATTTTAGTTGTGTTGGAAAATAAGTTCTTAAGAGACAGGTAGTAATTCTCCAGGCCAACCGGGTTTGGGGCGTTACAAAAAGGATCAGTAACTCTAGTCTCTTTTTTCTAAAAATCATTTTCTAAGGTCCCACCACAAGGACGGGGCATTACAGAGTCGTGTTAGGGTTTGGCGGAATATAGAACATCACATTCTCTTCTAAATCGTAATGCATATCCCTGAGGTCAACTTCTCGTGGTATTCTACCATTGAACCCATTAAATGGTTGACCTTCTTCAATATGACCATTTTGATAGGAAATTTCTATCAGTGGTCTTGATGCTTCGGATATCCCCACCACTCGATCAATTGTGGCCAAATTAGATTCTACCCCATTCTGGTGTACTTCATGGGATAAAGTTCCTTGATCATGCCTCTCACCTCGACCATTTACATTTACATTATGAACTCGAAGATATTAAAGTCTTCTTCTAGAATGTCCATGATTGGAAACTAGTCGATCCCATTCTTCCCTACGTTGATGTCAACAACGGTCTTCCATCATTTGCCTAACTAGTTTTGTTGGGAGCACTGATTTCCTGGCAGTAAGTCTAGTTCTACACATTTTGCTGCAAAATAGCCAAGTCAACACCAAAACTAAAAAAGTTCATGGCTAATAATCTAGGAAATTGAATAATTTCATGTATGAAGTAACTTCTTTTCTTATTGCTCAATAAATCATGCACAAAAGAAATTTTTTCATTCTATGCCAAATTTGCATATGATACAAAAACAATACACTACAGGTGTTTAACTGAGCCATTTGCAAAACTAAGCGCTAACAACCCAAATTGGTGTGGGTACTTGGCTTCATGTCACTCTCCTTCTCCCAAGTTGCTTCCTGGACATCTTGATTTTGCCATAACACTTTACCTATGAGATATTGTGGTTTCTTAAATCTTTCTCCCTCCAATCAATTTGTGTTGGATTTCCTTCATAAGGTAGATTGGGTTGTAACGGTATACTCTCTGGATCTATAACTTTAGGTGACAGTTATCCAAAACTCTTCTTTAGAAAAGACATGTGAAACACGTCATAAATTCTTTGGAATTCAGTTGGAAGATTTAATCCATAAGCAACTGAACCTACTTTCTTTACTATCTCATAGGGTTCCACCTATCTTGGATATAGTTTGCCTCTTTTACCAAAATGGATCACCCATTTCGTAGGTGATACCTTGATATACGTTCAATCACTAGTTCAAACTCAAAGCTCATTCTCTGCGATCAGCATAGCTCTTCTATATACCTTAAGTTGCCTTCATTCTTTCTCTAATCAAAAGAATTTGCTCCTTCGTTTCATGCATAACCTCAGGACCAAAACCTTACTCTCTCAAACTTCATCTCAATATATTGTTAACTTCCATTTTCTCTAGTACAGTGCTTCATAGGCGCCGTTTGAGTGGTGGTCTAGGCGCTATTATTATAAGTAAGGCAATTGTTTCTCCCAATCACTTTATTCTCCAAGACAAGCTCTAATTGTATCCCCCAAAGTTTGGATAGTTCGTTACACCTGTCCATTCCCAAAATAAAAATCAAAATCCATTAAGCGAAACACCATCAAATCGACCTTCAATAACTTTCCTCC